>JAQJVK010000001.1:125557009-126157009 GCA_035578135.1 Flexamia atlantica
AAGATAAGAACGTGGATGGATTCCTTTATTTTTAATTTTATGATATTTAAAAATTCTAGTAATTCCTCATGCACAGCTTAGCTACGGATTGTAAACATCAGCAATGATATACAAAAAATAATTCAACCATGTCACAAAGTTCTCATTGATTTTAAAAACCCATTTAATTTTTTAATCTTTGTTTGATCTGCTTTTGGTAACACATAATGTCAAGGCAAAGGCGCGACTAGCCATGTATAAAACTTTATTTGAATTCGGTAAAGTGACTGACGATTCCATAAAAAAGCTATATCGCTGGTTTTGTCAACTTCATTTATTTTAACACGTCTGATAAAAAAAGTCTTGATAAAAATACGTCATGGGTATATTTTTCTACGTATCTTCTATTCTTTACCTACAACTCTAGCCTGTTCAATTATTAAATAATCCATGATCCGTTTATGTATTTCAGAAGATACAGTATTGATTTCTTCAGCTCCCAATATTATGAAATATTCGAATAGTATAGAATGTTATTTAAAAGACTTTCTTGGGTTTAAGGGAAAACGTTCAGTAAACCATTCAAAACGAGATACATCTCAGAGACACGCAAAAACACTTCACTGGAAACATCTTCACTCAATCCTATCATCAGAAATTCTTACCCTCTGCACTCCTTCCTTAAATCCAAGTAACATGTTTGTCTTGAACACTTTTATACTTAAAACACTCACTACATCAATTAAAATTCATTTACTTAATGATAATCATGAACTTTAATGATGTTTTGTTTCCCATAAGGATAACATGGGGAAAGATTACGCAGGTTTGCTGCTACGACAATGGAAACTTCGTGAATTTTAGACTTAATACATTAGATTCCATCTAGATGAAGCCACAAACCAAGATTCATTAAGAAATGTTAAGAAATAAGCAAGATTTAGAATTTTACTTATTTTCCATAAGGTCCCAATGGGACAATACTGTGTTTACCACTTTGAATATTTCGGTAACCAATGGACATAGAGCTATGATGCAATTTTGGGGGGGGTTCATCCCCTTTTATCCCTCCTTCTGATGGTCCGATCAGGCTGGTTTACGAACTCGTCCAATTGATTACCACTTTATACGTCTGCACCAAATTTCATAAAGATCGGACTGTTTTTACGGCCGCTATCGTACTAACAGACACACACACACACACACACACACACACACACACACACACACACACACACACACACACACACACACACACACACACACACACACACACACACACACACACACACACACACTTACATGTACATATACATATATATATATATATATATATATATAGCATAAATATATATATATATAGATAGATTCTTACGAATGGTTTTTTTCCTTCTGGGGGCCCCGAAACGAAAATTTATCAAGGTATTGGGGTTAGTTATGTCTTACCATGAGACCTACGGTAATATCTTCTTCCCTATAGGGTAAATTCGCAAAAATTCTAACGAATGGTTTTTTTTTGCTTCTGGGTGCCCCAAAACGAAAAGTTATTATGGTCTTGGGCTTAGGTCTTACCATGAGACCTACAGTAATAAATTCTTCCCTATAGGGGAAATTCGCTAATTAAAGAGCATTTCTTGGAAAAATAAAATTTCGTAAAACAAAATCAAAATTCCACTATAACCTAAATATGTAGCTTTATGTAAAACAGTAATTAATTGTGCGCTGTTGTAACATTCTTTGTTAGTTAAAAAGGTAATAGTATATTTCATTACTAGTACCGAAAGTGGCACTTTCCGGTGCGCGCCCAAGTTTCATGTGTGAGGCGGAGCCGAACACAGGAATATCGAATTTCACGTGTGAGGCGAAGCCGAGCATGTGAAAGTGTGTTTCACGTACGAGGCGGAGCCGAGTACGGGAATAATTGGAGCAAGTGCCGGAAAATCACTTTCGGTACAAGTTATGAACGGTACTTTTCATCACGACGCAAAAATACACACAATGCTGAAGAAGAAACCTCAGTAAAATGCAAACTATTATATTTCTCAATTAACATTTTTTTATAATAACAAATTTACTGTAATAAGCCTACATAACAACGTAAAAATTAGAAGTTCAAGGTTATGTTTATTGTGCAGTTGGTATTGGTTGAGTGATTTTAAACATGCGCTATAATAACAACACAGCAAAACTCATTTATACCTATTCCTGTTTTCGGTTTACATTGTTGAACAATAAGAACAGCTGATTTAAATTGTAAGAATAAACGGCAAAGCGACGTCAGAGCGCGTAGCGGGCAAATGGAAAACTAATTGAGAGCAAGGGAAAACAAATTTAGAGCAAGGGAAAATCAGCTGATCGTTTTTCCCTTGCTCTAAATTAGAGCTTGGGAAACGATCGTTTTCGTTGCTACCAGCTGACATCGAAAGTAGCTACTTTCGGTAAGGAGTGATGAAAATACAATTGTGGTACGAAGGTCAAGGGAAACAATTATCACAATGCAGGTAATATTCTTCACCTTATTTTTCTTAACCCTCTTCCAACCCTCCAACCCTGACTTAATCATTTCAAATGGTAAAATTGCTTAGTGACATATCAAATTTGAAAGGTCGGAACCATTTTTGTAATACTGAAAATCTAAAAACGCATAACAGTTCTGTTATATTGTTTTACTTAAAAAGAAAATCACTATGTAAATTACGAGTAATAGTCTGCTTGAATTTGGGAACATGTGAAGCAGCTAAAAACATTCTCTTACTAAAACATTGCTTAGAACGAGACTCGTGGTGAGCTAGTTTAAACTGCAAGTTTAAAGTATGAAAAAAGTTAACATATTACCAAATGAGAAAACATCAAATCAAATAACATTTCTAAGTCATTTTAGAGTCTTGAATATCTTAGCAAATCAAGGTAAAACCGGTGATTATTTTTTGAGTAAAGAGGATAATTAGGTTATAATTGAATCGTTTATTTCAAAAACAGCATAACCAACATTTTTTTAATTTTAGGGAAATAAAAAAACGTTTTTTTCTTAAAGTAACAAACATTTAAATTTAATATTTTTTTATTCTTAACTACCGAGGGTTTTAAAGTCCTGGATGTTGGTCTTAATCATCAATGTTGACATACCACTGCAAAAAATATTAAAATTTTTCACTTATGTTGTTTCTGCAATAAACGCTGTTTTCAAAACAAATTATATTGGTTTACTAATTTTCTGACAGATTGTAGGTTTGGACTTATTAAAAAACAAAAATATAAATTAAACACTTTATTTAATGATAGAAATTATTAACAAACAAACGTCAGAAAAATATAATTTGTTTTTAATTATTAATTAATTATAAATTCATTATTAAGAGTCATTGACGTATGGTCACTTGCAAAAAATAAAAAAAAATGCATGACAAATCCTGTTTAACTTTCTTACACTATGTGTATATATATATATATATATATATATATATATATATATATATATATGCAGTTTATGCCATTAAAATATAGGTTTTAAATTTTAAAACATTTTCAGTTGGTAGGTTAAGGCTGACAACACTGCAATTTAACAGAGAGAAAATTAGGTATTTTAATATTTGTTGCAATCGAACCCAACTATGAAAACGTATGGAGAACTCGATGATTCTACTTAAATCTATGCCAACATTGTACTAGTGATCATAATCGATTAAGGCTCAACTGTTACATTTTAAGATAATGTGTAAATAATTATATTTGTTGTCCCTTTGGTGTTAGAACGTGAACATTAAAGAGAAACAACCTCTTTCTCGCTAAGCTTAACTGTCCTTTACTTCCATGTCTTTGACAGGTTTGTAGAACAAAGAACCAATTTCAAGAAAACAGAAAGAGTCTTGATCCTTTGTTAACACAAATAATAAACAGCGTTTTGGAGTTTAAGTAGAAGATTTTTATCGAATATCTCTTATAGGGAAGAAGCTGTTAGTGTAGGTATCATTGTAAGACTTAAGCCCGAGAGCATCACAACTATACGTTTTGAGGTCCCCAGATGCCAAAAACACCATTGTTATTTTATATATAAGTCAAGTAGTAATCATTCGGTCGAGTTCGAAAACCAGCCTGATCGGACCATTAGAAGAAGGGGTAAGGGGGGTAAAACCCGCCAAAAATGGGGGTTTGGGATGTTTTGTATAGAAAAATCTAAATTATGAAACTCTTGTTTGGACCATTGAATTCAGCTTAAAAAAATATTTTTTTAATGTTACTCTATGTCCATTGGATACCTACATATCGCTAGTGGTAAACACAGTGCGTTGTCTCAATGTTAACCTTATGGAAAATAAATAAAATTCTGTATCTCTCTTATTTCTTAAGATATCCGAATGAAACCTGGTATATGGCTTCATATAGTTGATATCTACTGGACTATTGCAAAAATATCTTAATTTGGAATTCGCTGAGTATGCTGGTCTGCTGCAAGGGGAATATTTAAGTAAACACGTATGAACTATGCCAGCAACTTAAAAAAATATTTTTACTCTCAGAGTTCAATTGTATCTAGCTACATTATCCACAGAAACATACTAATTGCTAATCTTAGACAGGGCAAAAGTAGTGATTAATTGGTCACTTAAATTATATGGATGATAATGTAAGAAACAAATGTAAATAGTGTTGCAGTTACACTATTAGTTAGATATAGTTCAAATATACAGTTGATTGGATTGGTGTAAAAAAGATGAACTCTATGGTTTCCAAGCGTTTCAATTCCAGGCACGCAACCAGAGGACTACATGTCCGCTAACTAAAATTGGTTCCACATGTGTTCGTCACACACTTTATTTTATTTATTGGTTAAGAAGTTGACTTGAAAATCAATTATTCCTTGTACAATTATGTGATATACATTTTACTACACAGTACATAATTCAAAACCCCTCTATGCTTTGTTGCTGTTAGCAACAAAATAGCCATAACCCTCTACTCTGTTATTTCAAAATAATTGCGTTTCAAGTGAGACGGTGGCGCAGTTGGTAGCGCACTCGACCTTGGAACTTTGGCTGCAGCGTCGCAGGTTCGAGACTCGAGCTTGTCGCATACGTCTCAAGCCTTGCGTCGTATACTTATTATTCACCCTTGTCCTGTACCAGCTTACCCATTGCCTTTGCTGGATATCGTCCAGGCACAGATCAATAGTCTGTGTGGACCGGGCAAAGGATAAGGTGAAAAAGAGGCCGCCCACCCTTAAAAAAAGATTGAAAGAAAATGTCACAGTTGGGGCTCTCTTGTAAGAATTTCAGGGATAATGATGACTATTAAGAAAACATTGATTCTAAAGCTTAGATTTCCATACACCAAAAATTTAAATAATTAATATTTTATACATATATTTTAATCTATAACAATTATTTTTTCTCTCCATTTTGGAAATATTTCAGCATGAAAATATTATATTAATTACACACTCATTAATACTTCCATAAATTAACGTTCAATTTTAAAATGATGAAATTTTATAATAAACACTTTCACTTGAAAATACTAAGAGAGAAAAAAGGAAGGATTAAATTGACAAGGACGAGGTGCCTGCAGAGCCCCAAGGTAGTAATATTGACACTGAACATATCTTTGCCATCGCTGGCAATACCAATTTCCTCGTATTAAAATTAAATTCAAATTATAGCTACAGGGCTAAAGTGAAAAATAGTTTGGCCGAAACAAAATCGGGAGAATGCAAACAAAATAAAATCATTTTTGTAAGGTAATAACAATTAAGAGAGATTTTTAAAAACTGTCAGAATCTTAAATACTGTATAGCGTTTAACATAAAAATATGTCACCGATTTCATTATAAAACTATTAAATAAATGTTGTAGTTTTAATGTACTTTTGGATTTAATTTTCTTTAGTAAATTTCAATTAAATTGGCTGCCATTTTCTATCATATTGCCGTTACGTTACCTGACCTAAAGTTGGGTTTTTATAAAGACGATTCTGTAAACATTTTTCAACAGGGAAAATTAATTTTTAAAATTGTTATATCAACTGATGAAAAACACCGTTAATTTAATGTCCCATGTATGTCGACCTGATTTTTTTCATTTTTTTTCTTGTTCAGTTTTAATTTCAAACTACGATTTGCCATAACTATCTTTGTTTTAACTTAGTAATTTCTTCTTAAAATGTGGTAGATTTTTAGGTACTTTGGTATTATACGGAGGCCACCCTCATACAGCGCGCTGCGGTGGTTGTGTTAAGTTAGGTTATCATAAATATGTTAGTAGGAGTTTCCTCATTTCGTTACGAGTCGAATGATACCAAATGAGTCTTACTTTCGCCCGCCAAAACCCTTTGACAGGTGATGCGCGAACTCCGGTCAACGACCAGACCTGTGCCTACTTAGAGGGGATTTGGCGGGCTAAGTATGACTCATCTGGTATCGTTTCATTTGTAACATAACAAGGGAAGTCCTAATAACATATTTATGATAAACTAACCTAACATAACCGCCGCAGCGCGCTCTTTAAGGGTGGCGATCGGATGTGGACGATAGCGGCGGTGACGACTTGAACAGTCAATCCTAGCTGACATCACTGCCTTCTGGGAGGCAGAACACAAATACCGTTCATCATAATAAGTCAAATTTGGATAGTAAGTCGATTTAAGTACGTTCTTCCTAATTATTTAGTTATATTTGGTGTCCAGGTAAACAATCTCTCTAAAAATCAGTGGCCTCCGTATAATACCAAAGTACCGATTTTTACGTACTGTTCATCATCAATCTCAAATATCTTTATTATAGCTATTATTATTTCTTTTTTGTCACTCTCTTGTTAGTTATATCTGCCCTGTGATAAAAAAAAAAAAAACTGAGTAAGTTGTTAAAAGTCATCTTCATACATCATCTTCATGAAGATGAAGATGATGTACAAATTGTGTTGGAGTCTGACGGTGTTAGTGAAACCTTTTCTGACTTAGAAGATGGTAACATGGAAGATCAAGAAAACCTTTGTGCCCATCCGTCTGTACCTGTTACCCCCGAAGACCTTGTTATTGACAATTTTGTTGCTGTAGAATACAACGGGGGAAAATATCCAGGGAGGATTACTGGTCTTTCAGCTAAAGGACCTACAGTGGAATGCATGGAAAGAAGATTCAAGTTCTGGCGCTGGCCTGAAAAGAAGGACACTTTTGACTACGACTGGAAAGACGTTCTTTTCAAGATAAACCCGCCCAAAATGGCATCCAAAAGAAACCAGTTTATTGTGCCTGAATTAGATATGTATACTCAGTAACTTTCATTGCAATTCAACTTGTCAGTAGTATTCAATTTTGAATGTTTTTTTAATGTGACGATTAAAACTTGTTTTTTCACTTTGCTAAAGTGCGCACTTACATTATTTTAATGATTTACCTATGTGTTTTCAGTTTATTTTAGTTTCAAGCACTTGATTTTCTATTGATAAATTGAGTCCAAATAATCAAACGGTCTAACTTTGTCCACAGTCATAGAATGCATTATTTTTTATGTGTTTTTACATTTGGGTCAATGTTACCCCAATTCCAGGTAACATTGGCCCAAATTTTTGAAAATTTTTAATTTATAAATTAAAATAATAAATGGCTTGAAAATGCATCAAAACAAGTTTTGAATCTTTGGGGATGTGTAAAAAGTATTGCTTTGAAATTTAAATTATATATATGTCAAGAGTTGAGCATTTTACTAGTAAAATGTGTTAAAAATGGGCCAATGTTACCCCAGTTGACGTAGCAATTGCTCTTTTGGAGACATTGTGGCGCAATTGGTACCTAAGATAGCCTTTTACAATTGTTATTACAGTTAATCTAGTAATTTATAGGACCACCCTGGAAGCTTGATTTCTGAATATGATTATACTTTTAATTTTTAGTTTAAAGTACTCATAATTGTGTTGTTGCCTTTTGTTACTGGCCTGGTTTTGTTACTTATCCATCTTGTTATTTCTTCTTGTTAACGTTGTAGGTTAGTATGTAGTTTTCGTTATTATAGTTAGAATGCATTTAAATCATTATTGTTACAATAATATACTACTACTTTGTTAATTACTTCACAACAAGGGTATCTTTTAAAAAAAAGTTTGTAAAATGGTATTTAGCCATAATAGAATTAAGTGTTAACCAGATAGCAATATTATGTTTTCATTACGAAACAGGTGCTAGGAGGGTGCCTCATGTTACGGAAAGTTTCTATCGGCAGATATTTTATAAAATATAATTTGTTTGTAGCCCCTCTCGTATAAGTGTCACAGCTGGACAGTTATGAGCTAGACCACAAGTGTCCCCTGCCACCTCATGCATTGGCAGCTGTCCGGTGGCTTGCCAATTGCTTGAATCACCACTGGTACATTAAACATTATTTAAGTGAAATTGGTAGCTACTTTATATTACTAAGAGGTAAAATAGGGTTTATTAAACTATCAAGCTTAAGTCATTAGTCAGAATAAAGTACTACTTTTCAGCATGAATGCCCGAACAATTACTTTTCCCGGAACTATTTGTGGTTTTTAAAAGATTGTTATACTTTTAGATAATTAGTATCTCCCAAACATATAATCTCGATATCTAACTGTTGAGTGACTGGGGAGGGAAGTAGCATGTATCGATTTGACAATTTATATAAGAAGAAAGAAGGTACTTTCTTATTTAGATAGTCAAAAAGAAAAAAAATATATTCTTTTTTATTTTCTAAATATCGTAAGAGTTTATTTTTGAATTTTGCTCGTATTTGTTAATTGTACTACTTATAAGAAAAAGTTACAATTCTTTAATTAGCTCAGGCACCTTTGCTTCTACTCAGACACAGTCATTTTATTAAAAAATAGATAAGTTATATTTTACCTCTAGCTTTATAGATGTGATTAAGGTTAAAAAGTCGGAAAGTAGAGCGGATAACAGACTTCCGCCATTCCACTCAATCTCATTTAACTTTGGCAATTATTTTTCCTGAGAACTTTTTTCATCACAAAAATAATAAGGAAAGTCAACAATAAAAAAGAAAATTATTACTGTAACTTATTTTTATAAAACGAGTGTAAAATATAAATAAATCCACATAACATCATCAGGATAAGCAAATATGAATAATTAATAATATCAATTTGTGAATAATCACCCCCCCCCCTACAATACTCCTACAACATCAACAACCATCCGCTTGAATGTTACCTAAGATACATTGTCCTGTGGCTTTGTAACAGTTTAATTAACTTTTTCGCGTGACTTTTCAATTCTGACCCCCCCCCCCCCTCGGGAGCATCCCAAAATGGCCCGGAGGTGGAATTTATATAAGAAGAAAGAAGGTACTTTCTTGATTGTTGATTGTTAACTTATAAATTTTATTATCTAATTTATTCTTTTATCGAGCCGAAGACGAGTCTATATAATATATAGCCGCATGTATAACTGAATCATTGACTCATCTATACAAACTGTTATCGAATTCTTGATGAGATAGAAATTTTAAATTTGGCACTAATATTCCTTTGGTGGTAAAACCACAGGAAAAATTGTCAAAACACAACATTTCCACCCCCAACGGGAGGGGAGAAACTAAGTACTTTTTGTTATCAGGCTGTAGTGGCTAAATTGGAAGTACTATCGAAAAAAAGATCATTACTGTAGTGAAATTAGTCTCCTACAATTGTGGTCCTTGGGTATTTTCTCACCTCCATCACCACTGAAATTGCATCTAAAGTAAATTCTCTTGTAAATATTCAATTTTTTTTGGTTTTTTAAATCTGTTTTTTTACAGCCATATTTAATTTTTTACTTGGAGCAAGTCAGTTTGATTGTTCAGGAGGATTTATGGTCATTTGCCAATTTTACCCCGTTTCAATTAAAAAAAAAGTTCTCTTAAGTTAAACTTTCATTGAATTTTTAATCGTCCTCGTGATATTTTTAAATCTAATTTGTTCTTCAACTGAAAGACCCGATTTCTGTCAAGGGACTACTCAGTGTCACCAGAAGTCATATCCCAATTATAACTTCTTCCAACCCCTAAATACATCGAATCGAATCAAGCATTTTAAAATGTTTGGCATTGTAATTTCTAAACAAATACTTTTGCCTCACCTCTGGCCTCACCAACCCTCTCATCTTAAAATAAGTGTATTCTTTTATCTATGGTATGACGCAAAACACTTTTTAATTTATAGTTCAGGCTCAAAAATGCTAAAAAAGGTATAGACGGGAATGCATGGAACACAATTTTTGACTTTGCAGCTTTGTTTGGACTAGTTAGGAGGTGAATTGTTTGGAATTTATCAAAAGTCTCCGTCCTTAGCCCTTGAGCAGTGGGAGGGAGGGGGTCTGAAGGTACCATTTTTTGTTTTTCCTAAATATCTTGATTACTATCAACTTTTAGTACTCCCTATTAAATTGGGAAATTCAAGAAAATTAAATTTCCTGTAAGAAAAGATTATAATACGTCTATTTTGGTCCAAACATTTACAGTGTAAGCACTAATTTTATTATTTTTTTTACAAATATCCCCTCCATAAGAAATACATGCAAATTTGTGTGTAACATATATGTCTAGTGGGGCAACGCTTTTTCAACTAAAGGAAAATTAACAACATTCATGAAATAGTGACAAAATTCCCAGTAATTGGACACCTCAATCCAATGTTAATTTATTTGATTTAAATTAATTAAATCCAATTAATTTGGTCCAAAGTTAAAGTGATCTCATAAAAAAGTTATTTTTCAAGGAATTATTACAAATATGTGGTTATTACACCCTTTTTGTGAGCTCGCCCACACCTTTATTTTAGACCAATTTTTATAATTTAAGAGTCAAATTACTGGAAATTTTGTCAATATTTCCTGAATGTTGTTCATTTTCCTTTAGGTGAAAAAGCGTTGCCCCACTTGGCATGTATGTTACACAAAAATTTACATATATTTCTTATGGAAGGGACATTTGTTGAAAAATTAATAAAATTAGTACTTACCGTGTGAATGGTTGGACAGAAATAGACATATTATACACTTTTCTTACAGGAAATTTGATTTTCTTTCACTTTCGAATTTGATAGGGAATACTAAAAGTTGATAGTTTTTAAGATATTCAGGAAAAACAAAAAAATTGTACTTTCAGACTTTTCTCCCTACCCCGCTCAAGGGCTACGGACGGGACTTTTGATATGATCACCTCCTAACTAGTCCAAACAAAGCTGCAAAGTTAAAACTTGTGCTCCAATATTTTTCCTCCATACCTTTTTGTTGCCTGGCCCTGGAATAATGTGTTCTACACCCAATCAGAAGGAGCAGGTTTGGGAAATCCTCTATCATGCCTTGTCACAAACATCTTTATGAGTCATTTTGAAATAAAAGTAAAAGGACAAACGACGTATTTCCCAATAATCTGGTTAAGATACGTTGATGACATTTTTGCAGTTTTTGGCAAAAAAGGAAATCTAAAAAAATGTTGTCATCCAACTAAATTTACTCTATCTGTCTATTAAATTTACATACAAAATTGAAAAAAATAACAAACCTTCGTTTCTAGACATAACCCTCGATAACCCTCGCAAAAATGGTCCGATCTTAATAAAATTTGGGACGGACGTGTAAAGTAGTAATTATTTACACATGATCGAAAACCAGCCCGATCGGACCATCGCAAAGGGGGGTGAGGGGGGGTAAACCCCAAAAAATGGGGTTTATTGAATTTTTTATGTAGAAAAATTAAAATATTCTAATTTTAGAATTCAGTTGAATTCAGCTCGAAAAAACAAATAATTTAGTATTTTGAATCATTGCTCTATGTCCATTGGTTACCGAGATACTGAGAGTGGTAAACACAGTACGTTGTCCCAACAATGTTAACCTTATGGGAAATAAATCAAATTGTATATCTCCCTTATTTCTGAACATATCTTAATAAAATTTGGTATGTGGCTTCATCTAGTTAAGATATACTTGATTATAGCGTAAAACCCACAAATCTATACATTCTTGAGGCAGCAAACCTGCGTACTCACTTTCCCAATGTTATTCTTATGGAGCTTACAAAAAAATGTCAAATCTCGCTATGTTGGATTGAAATATGTTGTTTTGCATTTGAAATTCGATGAGTATGCAGGTCTGCTGCAACGGGGGTATTTTTCCTCATAACCTTATTCAAATGTATTTAATAATCATCAAATTTAACGGATCATAAGTTACATTTGAAATTCAAAATGTGTATAAACATATCCCTCCAGTTTGTGATGTGTTTGATGATGCCAACATAGCTGGTGAAAGGCCTCACAAAATAAAATTATACATCATATTGGTGTGTTTCCCAATGTAAAATAAATGAAAATCCAGTTCAGAGACGTACAAAATATCAACTGATAAGACTTTTAAGATAGTAGTTTTTTAGACAAATAACCCCGTTGCAGCAGACATGCATGCTCATCGAATTTCAAATGCTTAAATAAATCATTTAGACAGAGCTTAGAATTAAGTAAAATCTACTAAAATCCTAAAATGAGCATACAAAGTTTACCATAAAAATTTCATAGAAAATGAGTATGTTGTTTTGCTGCCATGGAATGTGAAATTAAGAGATTTTTGCGATAATCCAGTTGATATCAACTAGAAAAAGTTTTCAAACTATATACCAAGTTTTTTCAGATATGTTGAGAAATAAACTATAGAATTTTATTTATTTCCCATTACTTTAACATTTGGAAAACATTCTGTGCCATTATTACTAGCGATATCTCCGTATCAAGGGGATATAGAACAATAATTAAAAGTACCAAATTATTTGTTTTTTTTTCAAACTGAATTTTGTGGTGGCACAACTTTCATTCGTCTATAATTATGAATAAAGTAGTTGTGACAATCAAAATTGTGAAATAATTATTGGGACACACGATGATGTAGAACCTAGTTTTTTTATAAGAAATAATTGACTTCATAAAACAAATTATATTAAACCTCATTGTACAGGGTGTTTTGTCTTTGAATTTCTTGCATTCAATTTGTTAAGTTTGTTTTGAGGTGTTGAATATCCTGTGAATTGTTTTCGTAGGCCTTACTTTTTATGTATTCCCAAAGAAAATAATATAGTGGGGTCAAATACAGGGATCTTGGGGGGAAATAATTCTTCACTAATAAAGTAAAGTTTTGGGTTGCGTTAAAAAAACACCCTGTATTTACATGTCACAATGGTTTATGGATACAAAAGGAAATAAATTTAAACAGTTTACATTTCTATCTTCAGAATGAGACTATTAGAGGTAAATAAAAATTAAAACAAGATAAAACATCTTGCAATAGGATATGAATGATGTTATATTTTTCAATAACGGAAATCACAATTTCTGATATAAAAATAGTTTTTACCAGATCTTTTTTTATAAAATCCTTTTTATAAAACCTGCAAATACATACAAATACGAAAAATAATAAGATTTAATATTAACTCATACCAAAATATTGAAATAATTTATCTACTTCATTTGTTGCATTTGTGCGCTTTCTACAAATATATATATACAAATTCGCGATGTATTTATTTGGATCCTCTATCAGCCTTGTTTACTGTGGTCGGGCCTATCATCAAAATAAGCTTAGTAAAATATACTATGCTTTGGAAAAGGTATATTAAAATATGTATACTTTTAATGTATACCAACCTGACTTATTGAAACTAAGCGAATAAATATAATTTACTTAGTACAACTAACTGTTTTTAATATCTACATCAATTAAATGAAATCATTTAATTAATGCAGGTTTTACTTTTTCTTTTGAACTTCACACACACTGCAGGGGTTTCATACTCATATGAAATAATAAATCATACATAGTTAAATGAACTTCGGCGTAGAAATGTATAGCACATATTATTGTAACTAAAAACTAGGAAAATACGGCATAAAACTTTCGTGAAATCAACATAAACATTGTTTTAAAAGATCAGTTTAGATTCGAATATTAGTTAAAAATACATCTTTCACATGGAATGTATTGTATAAAATTCAGTGATAAACATGCATAGGATTTATTAAGAACTGGGTGTAAGAGTTAATCATGCATTCATGCGACCAGCCACCATTGTTGTAGCCATGATACTGAGAGATAACTGTTAATTTACATCCTCTCGAGGATTTATTTACTCTCTGTTACACTTTGATTGTCGGTTGACTCCCACATCGCACGTGTAATATAGAACAGGTGACTACTATTTGTGTGTGTGTGTGTGTGTGTGTGTGTGTGTGTGTGTGTGTGTGTGTGTGTGTGTGTGTGTGTGTGTGTGTGTGTGGACAAAGCTATAAATATTTCTGGGGCGATGTGTGTGCATTTAACCAGGCGGTGGGGCCTTTCAAAATTGTGGGGCCTTACACACGGCCCCACAAGGATTTTGTTGTTTGTCTTGTGCAACAAATCCTCTTTTTAGGGCCTTACAAGCCCAAAATGGTGTGGTTTGGTTATATTAAGTGGGATCAGGTTTTGTAGGGTTAAGTAAGGTTAGGATAGTTTAGGTTATGTTTTTTTACTGGCCCTGCAGCCTGGATTTGTGCATACACATGGCCCCTCAATCAGGGGTGCGAACACAAATGTTGGCGGACAATACTATGAGCGTGCGTGCGTGCATGCGTGCGCACGCGTGTGGGTGCATGCTATCAATATTTGTGGGGCCAATCCTGTAAAGTTTTCAAATGTTTGTGGGGTCACCTACATAGCCTACAAGAACTTTGTTGTTAGTTTTGTGCTTAAGTCCTCTTTTAAGAACCAAACAAGCCTAAATTGGTAAGGTTAGGTTGTTACCTGTGGTTAGGTTAGGTTATGATAGGTTAGTTTAGGTTATGTTTTAGTCTGCCCCACAATTTCAACCTGTCCCACAGCCTGGTAAAATGCACACACATGGCCCCACATTGTTTCATATTTTCTCAAATAATATGACGGCAAATAATTAGTCCTACGACTTCAAAACATGTTCTATATCCTGGCTCATGCCACAATATATTTAGATTTATGGATACGGTTTATTTATATTTCGTTTAAAAAATCATTTTCGACCACCATTATAATCTCCTGTTTAACGGATGTTTTACTTTGATTACAATAATTTGTATTAAACAGTAATAAATACTTACAAGAAGTAGTTATCGAGTTTTTTTTAATTTTAACCCTCAAATTGGTACGGAAAGATATTAAAATAGTCTTGTACAGAAACCGATTACAGGATGACTCAGGTTTCAGGGGTTTAATTATATATAGAAAATAGCTGAAATAAAAAATTCTATATAACAAAGCTATAACAAATCAACTCATAATGTTATTTGTGTATATGTAGAATATATTCACCTGATACCATTAGCAAATATATCTAAACCAGTTCTTGGGATGGATTATTTGAAAACTTTTCTCAGTGGATAGCCTAATACTATTTCGTTGGTTTTCAATCACTCAAAAAGTATTGGACACGTTTATTTATTAGTTCCATAACATCAGCAAATGCATTTTTCACAAAATATGCAAGAAAGAAATACAGTTTAATGTACACAAATTCTGGTGGTACTGTGATTCGGCAGGTTTTCAACCATTTTATAGTGTTTATTACTGAAAATCTTTTATACATTTATCGCTATAAAATTTACTAATTAAATAGTTTATTTCTTCTAAATAATGGAGCCATAATTCTAATAAAAAATATAAATTTTTTAACCGATTTCAAAAAATATAGAATTAACTCATCTTAATGCATATGGGTCTGCAGCTCTGAAGAGGATTTTATTTCCTATGTTTTTATTTTTGAAAATGTAGGGAAGAAGTCAGCATATTTCAACTGACTTGTCTATTTCAAAATGCTTATTTGTCAGACTTAAAAGTTATAATATGTGAACAGCTATATAACAAAATAAGTGTCATATCTATGAGGTATTCGACCCACTTACTTTCAATATTGAAAAAAATGCTGGTAGTGTTAACAATATTTTAGACAGTGTATTACAAGGCTGGTCTAGAATGGTAACAAAGAGCTGAATAACATTGTGACACAAGCTTTTGCAATCTTTGAGATTCCAATTCCCCAAACATCTCCAATTACAATTCTTAACTTACATTTTTTAAGAAAATTGAGTGAAGTTTCTCCATTTAAGGTATTTTAGCGATTTTCCCCTATAGGGAAGAAGCTATTACCGTAGGTCTCATGGTAAGACCTAAGCCCGAGACCATGATAACTTTTCGTTTTGGGGCCACCACAAGCAAAAAACACCATTCGTTCGAACTAATACATACATATATATATATATATACCCCCCCTTTGCGATGGTCCGATCGGGCTGGTTTACGAACTCGTCCAATTGATTACCACTTTACATGTCTGTACCGAATTTCATTAAGATCGGACCATATTTACGGCCGCTATCGTGCTCACAGACACAAACACACACACACACACACACACACACACACACACACACACACACACACACACACACATATATATATATATACCGCCCATAATAGTCCCCCCCCTAACTTTTTCCTATATTTTTTCAAATAACAATTCCACACCACTCCCAAACATTATTGGGTAGTTAATACTTCATTTTGAGAGGGTACCCAATTTTGGTCGCCATCTTGGATCCGCCATATTGGATCCAAAATAATTTTTTCAAATGTAAAAGTGGTGTAGTGACCCATCATTTCAAATTAGATTTTTTCACTGATTACAATGCCGCAATCCGTTTTTTCATACCTCAATTGGTTCTCAAGATATGGATACTTTTAATTTATTTATTTTCAACCAATTTAAAAGTTACAAATTGATAAAATAGGCCCATAACCACAAAATAATTGTAGATAGTGACGAATAACCACCACTAGTCATTGTCGAACGATTCACACTTAACCTTCACCAATGTAAATTTGTTGGCCGCCATCTTGGATCCGTCATTTTGAAATGAGGTAAGTTATTTCAAATATGAAGTTGGTATTGTGATCCATCATTTTGAACTAGTTTTTTACGCCGAATTCAATGCCGCAACCCGTTTTTTAATTATAGCGTTTAGTTTTCAAGATATTGACATGTATCTAATAAAAATCTCAAAAAAGATTAATTTTTCCAAAACTAAATTTTATAGCTAAAAACGGGTTGCGGCATTAAATTCGTTTGATATGATGGGTCACAATACCAACTTCATATTTGAAATAACTTACCTCATTTCAAAATGGCGGATCCAAGATGGCGGCCAAAGAATTTACATCGGTGAAAGTTAGGTGTAAATCGCTCAACAATGACTGATGGTGGTTATTTGTTACTATCTACCATTATTTCGTGGTTATGGGCCTATTTTATCAATTTGTAATGTTTAAATTGGTTGAAAATAAATCAATTAAAAGTACCCATATCTTGAGAACCAATTGAGATATCAAAAAACGGAATGCGGCATTGTAATCAGTGAAAAAATCGAATTTGAAATGATGGGTCACAATACCACTTTTACATTTGAAAAAATGATTTTGGATCCAATATGGCGGCCAAAATTGGATATCCCCTCAAAATGAAGTATTAACTACCTAATAATGTTTGGGGGTGGTGTGGAATTGATATTTGAAAAAATATAGGAAAAAGTTAGGGGAGGGATTATTATGGGACACCCGGTATATATATATATATATATATATATATATATGTGTCTTTGTGTGTGTGTGTGTGTGTGTGTGTGTGTGTGTGTGTGTTTGTGTGTGTGTGTGTGTGTGTGTGTGTGTGTGTGTTGTGTGTGTGTGTGTGTGTGTGTGTGTGTGTGTGTGTGTGTGTGTGTGTGTGTGTTTGTGTCTGTGAGCACGATAGCGGCCGTAAATATGGTCCGATCTTAATGAAATTTGGTACAGACATGTAAAGTGGTAACCAATTGGACGAGTTCGTAAACCAGCCCGATAGGACCATCGCAAAGGGGGGGGGTAAAGGGGGATAAACCCCCCAAAATGGGTTTTTTGTGATTTTTACATAGAAAAATTAAATTAATAATTTTTTTGTTGTCACCATTGAATTCAGCTCAAAACAAACAATTTTGTAATTTAAATCACTGCTCTATGTCCATTGGTTACCGAGATATTGAAAGTGGTAAACACAATACGTTGTCCCAATGTTAACCTTATAGGAAATAAGTAAAATTTAATATCTCGCTTATTTCTCAATATATATCTTGATAACACTTGGTTTGTGGCTTCATCTAGATGAGATCTAATGTATAACAGTCTAAAACTCTCGATATTTACATTCTCGTGGCAGCAAACCTGCATACTCATTCCCCATGTTATTCTTATGGAGCTTACAAAAACATATCAAATCTCGCTATGTTGGCTTGAACTATGTTATTTTGCATTTGAAATTCGCTGAGTATGCAGGTCTGCTGCAACAGGGGTATTTCTTTACCCTCGTGCCTCGTGTGCACTTTACCCTTCCTTCTAGTATTTCCTGAAGGAGGTAATGAAATTCCAGGGAATTCATGTCGTCTATTTTTCATGTTTACTTTAATTTAACTACATTTAGTATTTTGTGGCAATAGGCTATTTAATATACAAACTAAAATATGTAACTATCATTATACTAAAATTATGTTAGATATATATACTAGTGGAAACAACACTATTTTCTCGTCTTTGAGTGATGAATTGAAAAAAGTTGCTGGCTGGAAAATTTCATTATAAAGCACAACATAATCCGGTAAATATATTTTTTTCTTTGGCTCGGTCAATAGATTTTTAAGCTGCTCAATAACAATAAGGCAACAAAATATTCGTCCTCGAACCACTCTTACTCAAAACATTTTTCAACGAAACATGTCATGTTGTTATCAGCAGGTATGCCGTCCCCAGAGGCTGTGTCTATCGGCAGCTGTCTCAACGAATACATCACTTCATATCGGCAATATGGAAAAATGATACTGACAAAGGATCGACATTAGGTACTACAGAAACATGGTTTGAATCGTTAATTATCATCAGAACGCTCCACTAAAATTTGTGTAGGAAGAGGTATTATGTTCTAAAGAATGTTAATATAATTCAAGTATTTATTTTTTCAGTGTTGTTACTTTTTAAGCTTTTAAAATATGATATCTCTGGTGAGCCCAGGTTTCACCAAATGAATAAAATTGTTTAGAACCTTTCATTTATAGTTTGTTTTAAGAAATAAGAAAATATGATATTCCTATCTATCACGGAAATAAAATACACTTGACACTTTCCTAAGGAAATGTACCCACATGGGCCAAAGCCTATGAGTGGGTACGAGTCGTTGTGCACTGTCCGGTGTAGAAAAATTGTAAAAGGAAAAAATGAATAAATGAAATTTAAATAAACTATTCAGGGATAAAAATAAGCATTTAATTTTACAGAATATAATGAATTTAGAATAGGTTTTGTGGATTACGGTTTTCCATCGGCCGTGGCACATACGTGATTAGGAGACCCCTACACACACACACACACACACACACACACACACACCCAGCCGACCCCCCCCCCCGTTAAACTGCAGTTTTGTCCTTATATGATATTATAATCTCTAAACAATTATGAGAAATATGATACCAAATACGTACCATTAGGGCAATATACTAAGAAAATCCACTCAAAAAGCTCAGTTTGGTTTGAATCATGTTTGAAAATAGTAATAATTGTAATAATAATAATTTTTTAAATAATTAATACGCTACATGGGGACTTGATAATGGGGGCAATGATAATGCTTTATTGTTTTAAGATTTACCCCCACATAATACACATTAAACACGCGTCTGGGTGTGCAGATGTGCAAATTGGCTTTAGATTTTTTGACTGAAGCAGTAAAACTCGAAAAAGCGTGAAAACTGCAAAATAAAGTTTGTTTAGATATAAGCGAAAATGTCAACAAAAGAACATCCAATCATATGTAAAGGGTTCTGTACTGTTCTACTAGCAATTATTATAATGGCACATAAAAAATAAAAAGACTAATATATTACTGTACATACATTTTCTCAAAACTAATTATATTACGTTCTTTATTTTTGTTGCATTCGTAGGACAGATAAAATAAAATAATTGCATTTGTAAAACTAGTCTGGGCTAATATGTAATTCCGTTCGACTGGCATGTAAAAATTGAATTGACTTTTGGAAATTGTTCAAAAGTACCTAAGGATAAAAAATGACCTGTTGACATTTTTTATATTCATGTATAACCCCAATACAAGATGGCTTCCAAAATCTAAAAAAACGCGGCCTTAAATTGGGATATCAGCCCGATAGCCTTACCTATACTTTGAATTTCGATTGGATTACACACTCTAGGCACAAAACCAGTCTTAATATATAATTTTCAACTCAATTGGATCAGCATCACTTAAAATTGTGCATATTGTTGGTGTATAAATAAATATATCTCTTACAATTGAGAACTACAGCAATACTATTTGAATCCATGGTATTTATTGATAAAGAACACTGATTGTATAATACATCACTGTACATAATAGTGTACATAAGAATGTACATGGCTCGATACAAATTTTGAAAAACATAAACCTACATTGTATTTCTAAACATTTAAAATTAACATAGTTAAAACCTCTAAAGATAAAATTTTAAATAGTCATTCTGTTTCGCTATCGAAACCTGATGCTTGATCTAATGGTAAGTTATTGCACTCAAAGTCTGCACATCCACACAGCTCGGTACAGCACATATTTTTCGCCAAGCAGGAACAATATCCTGATTTACATCCTTTCTTGCATCCACACTTGATGAGCTGCAGAATGGCTTCTGGTGCAGGTGGGTCATTGTTCATGGTGGGGCGAGAATTCCATCAGGATTTATACACCAACCGTGGTCTGTTGGTTTGGGTAGAACTGGATGACTCTCAGTTGACTTAATCAACAGTCTAGTTATGTAATGTGCCCTGTTGATCATGGGAATCAAAGATCCCTTAGTGGGTGGAAGCTGCTCAGCTAAAGCTTGTTTGTGGCTATACATAGACCAGCGCAGTTCAGTAACAGTAGAGTGATTTTGCGATTTGTATAATGAGCATACAAATCTTTCCAACTCACATATGGTAGCTTCGGATGGCTGTTAATCTGTGTGGCAAAGTCTTGAGAAAGCTTTGAGGATTGACTCATCGCAGTCAAGAAAAACCTTGAAACACCACTCGTTTGTTTTTCCTGCAAATCTTCCTGTAACATCGCGCCCTGTTAATACATGCCAAGGAAGGATTGCCCCTGTTCGATTTTTCCCAAGTTTCTTAAATATTGGGCCAATCGTTATTTTCCGCAAGGCTTTCCCCTTTCCAGTGAGCAGAGAGATGTTTGAAGGCAGATGTTTGTGTAACTGAATTAAAAGAAGTAAGACGTCTGTGTCTGGAGTGTAGACCACACCTTCAACATCCTTGCGAATTGTGCTTGCATGAAGTATCATGATGGTATCTGCTTCTTCTTGGATATGAGTTTGGAGTCCTGTTGGAATCGCTACATTACCTCTTGTAGTAGTGCCAGCAGTGACCATGAATTTCTTTAAGCTATTACTTGTTAAAGCCTCATGCAACGTCTTCTCAGCTAGATACTCTGTAAGTTCTGCTTTGGTCTTATTGTGTGCTAGAAAACTGCTCAAAGAAATATTACGAATCAAAGTATTGTCTTTAATGTGGTAGCAAGTTGCATTTCCACCAGTTCGTTTCACTCTTATTTTCTCTTTCATTGACTGTTCTAGGTACCTATCGAACACCAACCTTACTTCATCAAATGGCTTCACTATTTCACTAAGCTTAGAGATGAAAGCAACTGCAAAGTCTTTACAAGCTAACATCGTAGGTGTATTTTTAATGGTATGTACCAAAGCTATTCCGTCAATGATTAGTCTCTGAGTAGCTGGAGTCCTGGGTGGCCCACTTGAACTACTCTCACCATTAGACGTTTCACCGGTGTCTTCAGAACCAATCACTTCCAGTTGATGCATTACTTTCGCTTTATCGTATGGTAGGAGTAGTGTTCCATCGGATGAAAACAATGATCGTGGAATCATGCTGAATTCGTAGCCCCCAATACATTTCTTCAGATCAAGTTCGGGATGGCTTCAAGCCGCTATAATGAATCTATGCAGAAGACTTCTTTCTTCCTTCACCTTAATTACCTAATCACCGATAGATACCGTCTTTTTCCCATTTGATGACTTGAAGGTCTTCAGTTTTACCTTGCTCATTCGATCCCAAACGCTTACCTCACCTTTATTCAAGCGCTGGTCGACAAATATTTCAAAACATTGTTGTCCTATGGTATCACGGTTGAAGATATCATTTGCTTCCTTTTCGGTCATAACCTTGTTCGTAAGTAGGGTATGCAGCTCGGCTTCGCTTTCATCGAAAGGATTTCCATGTGAAGCAAGTACATCTTTCAATTTTTCCGCATTAAGGAGTGTGGTGTGCAGTTTGCTCCCCAAAACTTCGTGATGCTTAGTCCTGATAGTATCCATACTAACGTTGAACTGGTTTTCAAACTCATCACATAATCGAGACATTTCTGGTGCAATCAAAAAGAATCTGTTTAGGGCATTTTCATTCTGTGTCAAACCCACTATTCCACCAACTACTTTCAGTTTTCGGTTTTCATGCTCAATCCCATGATCAGGGGACCGTGTCGTGAAAGGCACAGATCCACCAGTGATTCCGAATTTTCCGTTTGTGAACTCTTTCCAAATTTCTGGATGATTTTGTTCAGTTCTTTGCATTGAAGCCAAGTACAAAGAAAGTAACCGAGCATAGTTTTGATGATAATGTGCAAAGAAGTACTTCATGAGAGACTCTGTAGCTGCTAAATGTAGACGAAAGTCGTTTTGCCTAGTTGCTCGTACAAAGAGCAAAATCGTTTGAAACTGTTTCAAGTAACTCATTACAAATTTCTGCATCTTGTTGGGACTGCTTTCATATTCGGAAAGTTTTTCCTGGACTTGTTTAACAGTTTCTCTCGTAACTGGATCACTGACTGCTTCGAGTAAACTTGACCTGATTTCATGACAACTACGATTGGTATCATTTTCGTAAGCCTCTCCTAATGAGTTTGCTATTACCCTCAATGAGTTTCCAATTTCAGGATTCTTGATTGCTAACTGGTCAAAGTACAATTGATATAGGGCTAGCAAAGTTACTGTATGGGCATCTAGGGCTCTGTACATGTTCTTCCCAGAAAGAATCTTCACTGTAGTATTGGGAGAATAAAGCCCCGCTTCTACCCAGGCCTGGTCAATACCACTTCCCTCTATATACTTCCCAAGAGTTGCAAAAGACCAAAATACAGTGTGAAGTTCACCAGGCCTGAATATGAACTTTTCTCTTATGTCTTCCCTATCCACCCAAAGTTTCATTACCATATCATATAGCTGTAGGTCAACTGTCACCACACACATTTTATTAGGCCCCATTATTCGTGAATTAATACCTTGTGCCCTCATCAAAACTGTAAACAAAGCATCATAGTTCGTTGGTGGCAATCGCAACAGAGGGGCACATAGTGATATGTTACTGCAGGTTTGGCTAGAACTTATCAATGACTTGAAAGCACTCCATGTTCCCGGACCATTAGTACCATTATCTAATGAACGCTGATTGCAGCCTATTGCCCACAACAAGTCAGTATCAGTGCTGTACTCCAGATTAGGTGCAATAGATCCTTCACGTAGTTCACATGTGATTTTATGTCTTGAAGGAATAGGAGCAACTCAAGATGAAAGCTTGCATGGTTGTGTTTCCCGTAAGACGCCTTCTGATACTTCGCGATCAATTACAATCTGACTCGTTATGGGTTCACCCTCTTCTATTTTGGACTGGAAAGCAGCTAACGCAGTGCCATGAAGTGTGTTCATCCCTGATGGAGTTGCTTCAAAGAAGTCAATGTTATCAATTACAAACCACACAAACTTCTCGTTTTTCTTAAGGACGGATGGTATACATATGCCATCATTAAGGTCGCTTTTATCTTGAACAGCTATAGCAAGTCCAGTTTCAATCTGCATTAGATTAGGGTAACTGATGCTTAGGTTCAGAGAATGCATTTTTTCAACAAGCCTTTTAGATCGTGTGAGCTTATGAATGCCCAATGCCAAGCCAACAGAAAGCGGAGTCTCTGCACTTGATTGAAAGGTAGTGGCCTCGTTTTTTGGGCAGTGTAGTACTTGTCTGTTAGATTTGAATGCTTGAACAACGTGTTGTGCTAGAACTGAAGCATGAGTATCCACCGAAGCATCCTTCCTCTTGGTCTGTATCGTCTTTCTTCCTTGAATCAACTGTCGGCAGAATGTATAGAGCATTACTGGAGGAGTGTAGTTATCAAAAGACCCTTCAAACATCCATTTCGGTGATTCTGAGATCTCTTTTCGAAGTATTTGGGCTGCTTTCATCAGTACTTGAGCATCTTCCTTAGTATAACTGGATTCAATTGCCATCGCTAGTGCGGTTTCTTTTGTTTTAGTGGATAATACCTGCTCTGGTTTGTTTTTTCTGCAGAGGTCTATTGAAGTGTGCATCTGGAATGTTTTCCAAAATAAGCTGTTTTAGGTATTTTTTATAATCAGGAGGATCATTCACTGCACATCCATTTTCTCTTAAAATATTTGCGTATGTTGTGTTGATGTCACTCATGTTAAGTACAACACATCGTTCGTCTTGGAGATCTTGGCTTACAGCATCAACTATTTCTAAATCTGATAGTATTTTCACAAACCTGTCTTGTATTGCAAAATCAGCGTCTTTCTGTAGCTGCCGCTTATGCTTTGTGAGACAATGGAGGTGATATTTTATGCCATAGGCAACTGCTGCTAGAGGATCTGAAGATGCTACAAGATTACTAAGACGCACTCTTAAACTTTCATCTTTAGTTTTCTCCCCTATATCAAGGAGGTGCTTTCCCATGTTTTCTGATGTAACTTCATGAAGATTCGCGCTGTTACTTTCCTGACACAAAATGCATTTGTCTCTAGCATAGCCCTCTCTTAACAGTCTTCCAGATGTACTGCTTTCTGAGCTTGAAGCAGAAGAGGGTCTGCCTTTTTTCTTTTGGGGAACAGATTTAGTCAAGGCTGCTTGAGCAAACCTTTTTTTAGCTCGTTTAGCTTGGACATCGCTAGTTAGAGTTTGGTAACAGTCTCTGTGATAAATGGTCTTCTTCTTCAATAGTTCATCAACTGGTAATTCTTTTAATAAATGTTGCAAACTACTGTATTCTATGTCACCACATCTGCAACGATTATTAGCACAGTCACGAAGTTTTGAAAGAGAATATTCTGTGCATGACGAGGTTGCACCACTTTTAGGTTTCTGGCAAATTATGCAACTATCAATGTTAAAGGAGTTCGACTTGGTAGGTTGCAGAAACGCCATTGTAGTGAGCAGATAAATATATGCTCACTCATATCATGCACTCACATCCAATTTAGAATAGATTTTATGAAAAATACTGCATTTTCATAAAAATATAAACTATTATACTTTCATTAGAGACACTTTTTTTGGTATTCATTCACTTATTCAAGCAATTATTGTTACTAAACGACATAAAATTAATGGAAATTATGTGATAAAAAACACAAGGGAATAAAACCACCCACCAAAAACGTAAACAATTTACAAACACAAATTAGCGTCAAATGACAATGATGGTGCCATATGTTTGTTCGTTGTCTGCCGAATTGGGAAAGTGTACCAACTGCACAAAACAAAATCGTCGATGAAATCATTCGTGGTAACTTTTCATACGTATATACAAAAAATTCCCAACAGCTGTTTTTGTCTCCGCCCCTCCGCGTCGTGCAATGAAGGACAAAATATCATGTTTTATATATGAAAATAAATGTTAGAATTTCCTCTATACAATAAAAATAAGTTTTACTGCGTTTGCTGTGCAAAATACCATCATATTTCCATACGGAAGATAGCGATGATACGAAACATAGCGTTTTTATGCGTTTCGATAGAATGGGGGGATATTGTAATTTCCATATTAGATTTCAGGGGCAAGAAGATGAGATAAAAAATGTCAACAGGGCGATTTTTACTAATAAATATATTGTTAATCGTATAAAATCAACAAATCACTTTTTACATGCGAATCGAACGGGAGCCTCTATTCTTACATATCACCCCGCACTATTTGTCTTTGAACGTGAAATCCTTGTAAGAAAACCTGCTTAGCAAAAATAGTTATATTTAAATAACTATTTTATTCTTTTGGCTTACTTTTACTTTTCCCCCGGCGCGAGATAGAGTATTATTTTACTATTTTTACTCAAGAAGTATAAAACGACGATCGTCAACATAGCAGGCGGCTCTTTGGTTTTGCAAGGCTGGCAAAGTGATGCGGGGTAGCGTAGTAATTTATCAATGAATTATTGTTCAAAACGATTGAATCTTATAAGGAATACTAGAGAGTCGAATCAGTTCTTAAATGAATGAAATGAAACAGTGCTTTATTTACATTCAAAATTCACAATTATTACAATTAGTATAGCCTACCACTTTTACTTTAAATGCAATATGTTTCAATGTCATTGATTTGGCAGTTTTTATTTCATTTTCATTTTTTTCTAATCTGTCAAAAGTCAAAACACAGCACTTTAACACTGGTCACTGAGGCCGTCGGTTTGGTTGGCACACACTGTTTTAATTCGAATTAATTCTAGCCATCACAGTTAAAAAAAACCTGTAAATGTTTAGAAATTATTACAAGAAAAAGAAAAAATTATTGCCATTAAAAAAACTATACCATAAACAAAAACAATAGCATGAAGGTGAATCTCCACAATATTGCGAGATATGTAGTCATTATCTTTCCTTTTCAAATTAATAATTAAATTCCATTATCCAATGGTAACGGCGTTTCCAAGCCTCCCCCATAAATTTTCCTAATATTTGCCAATTCTTCCCATTTAGATATTCAAAAAATTCAATTTCGTTAATTGGACTTTTATTGAAAAAATGAGGTCTGAAAATATAGGACAAATTGCTGCGATAGGAACGACATGAAAATCATATCCTGGGCGATTAAAGCGAGGGCATAATTGGTCGATTTGAACTACAAACCGTGGATGGAGGGGATAAATTACAACTGTTCCTTATGTAGTTTAAATGTTAGGGAAGATATTTTTCAATTTATAGCAATTTGTTAAGAATCAACTCTTAAAATTAAGTAAGAGAACACCGTTAAACCAATTTCATATCATATAATCTATATGTTTTTATGGTCGATCAATCAAATGGTTCGACTCCCATGACTGAGTAAATTGATTTTGGTTTTGTAATGCAAAGAGCGAAATTAGTCCCCCTCATATTGTCAACCTGAGAAAATCAGAGGGTCGCAGGAATAGTAATGTGGTTGTAAATACCCTTATAGTTACCAATATTTACATTTAGTCTAAAGTAATTTCAAAAAATTATAAAATTAATTTATTATGTGGATAAATTGTTATTCGAGGAATATAAAGTTTTTCCACCTACAATAGGGAGTTTTACCAGTCTAAGACAAAACAACATGAGATAAACGTTAAACATTTTAATCAGCTGATTTTCTATATTTAGAACAATGTTAAAATAGTGTAATACGTTACTAGCCCGGTAAGTACCGTATTATCGTGCAAGCATGATAGTTCCAGTACGAGCCGCCAGGCGAGTGCGGGATTTTCATGCGAGTACGTTAATACTTACCAGGCGTATGACGTATAAAACATTATATCATAATACTCAGAAAAAATATTTTAAAATCATAATGTATTCCTTGCATTAACTATACATTTACATATGCTTCAAATCTAGCCTATAATAGACAAACATTTGCTACTGCCACCAGTGCTGCCACTACATTCCTCTGAAGTAAGCAATAAACATGCATTTAACGTCAGTTTGCTGCAATCAGCTGATTGTTGACTTCCGTTATTCCCATTACCTAGTGCACTGCAAATTAACCGGTAATACTGGCATTTTGAATTTCTAAATAATTAAACATCGCAAACAACTTTACTTAAATCAAATCTTTGACTTCGGCAGTAACTCCCCTTGCTGGAACTTTCGTTTTCAGTTTAACTTTATATTAAAATCAAAAGACAGAAAATATTTTAATTTAACTAAGGCACCCAAAATTCAAACTAAACGTTTTACAGTAACAGAATAAATCAATTTATAAGTAGGTTTACGTACCTCCGTCGTCAATACTAAATAATCATAAATTGATTATTGCAGTTTCGAGACTCAAGGTCTCATTGTCTCCTTGAGTCTCGAAACTGCAGTAATCAATTTATGATTATTTAGGATTGACGACGGAGGTACGTAAACCTACTTATAAATTGTCGATTATCAATCCTGGAGGCAAAAAATGAATAGAATATATTAAACAACCTTTTCTTATTGTGCCTTAAATAAAAATCTTCATGACAAACGAGGTCCACAGCATCGCCACTAGGGTGCAGCACCTTACGCTCGCAAAAGTCTCGTTCAGGTAGTTATACAAGCTGCCGACAGATAGGGTAGCGGGACGACGTCGTGCCGGGAATGCTTCATAGTCATAATTTCCGGCACACTGAACAGTGGTCTTTTTTCAGCCTAGAGGCCATCTCGGCAGGAAACTTGGTAGGTGACAATACTCTGAGTTCTTCTTCCAAAGAATTAAATAACTTCACAGCTAAGGACAAATGCAAGACCAAATGGCAAGACAAATGTTAAACCTATTTCCATGCTTAGTGTTTTTTACAAAGTACTCGAGAGATCGTCAAATATCAATTTACCGAATACTTATTCAACCACGATATTTTAACAGAAGCACGATTTGGATTTAGAAAAGATATAAATATAACTGATGCTCTCTTTTTTATCACAAAGAAAATTAATGTGAGAATGAATAGCAAAATTAAATTTTTAATACGTTTTTATGATGATGCAAGTTTGTCTGAGGGTAGGAACTGGGAAGAAGTTAAAAATAATTCAAAGCAGGATTTATCTATCATAAAAAAGTGGTTCGATGAAAATACACTTTCATTAAATATCTCCAAAACAAAATTTATGCCAATTTCCATATCTTTAAAATCTGACCTACAGTTTTATCACATCTCAATTCATTCATGCGGAAATAATTTGAACTGCGGATGTGATTGTGGTAAAATTTAAAATGTAGATTCTTACAAATACTTGGGTGTTTCACATGAATGGTCTAACCATGTTGATTATTTCAAAGTCAAGATGAGAAGGCGCATATATGGTTTTAGGCGACTTAGCGAAGTTTTGAACATTTTTGAACTAAAACAAGCATACCAAAGCATATGGTATGCTTGTTTATATGTAAAGGAAGACGGTTCTCAACCAACGAACTGTTTAATAATTTTGACGTTCGAAATATCAGACAGTTGTGTATGAAAACCCTTTTAATTTTTATTCGGAAACATATACAGTTTATTTTTAATGCAACTACACACGAGCATTTTAACGTCATTCAAGAAATATAGGAATACAAACAATCCGGCTCCATAATTTTTTACAACGACTAACTCTTTTTCCATAGCTCATATTTTATTTGTGTTAGGCTAGACTGACAAAAATGAACAACGATGTATTGAACGCATTGAACTATCGATTAGCGACATGAGCGAGATTCACAAGTCAATTAAACCGACAACAATGCAATAATGAGTCACAATTGATAATAATAACCGATAACCACTCTCGATGTAATCGATAGCTCGCCACCGTCGCTGACGTACACACGTTTGCAGTTTGTGTACATTATAAACAAACAGCTGACGTGCTCGACATCAGTTGATTATTTTTCTCCCTTGAGTGAAAAAGAGCTTCTATAGGCTCACAAAAAATGTAATGAGTGTAGTTTTCGCAGCAGTATAACGAAAACAAGTTTTATGTATGAATCACGATTATTTGTTTGAAATCCATTTTTTTTGTTGGCGAGTTTGTGTTTTAATTTAGATTTTTGCGGGCATTTGATATCAAATAGTAAAATAAGGAAAGCTTATTACAGGCTTTGCTCTACTCTAATTGGGTGTGGACGTGTTCTGTTCTAATTGGTGACACTTGTGCTATTCTGTGCTTTATTGTGTTATTGCTTTGTTGTCAACATTAGCTTTTTTGACTGCTTTTACATTTATCCCTTTTATACGTGTTTATTTTTCCAGGTGTCCAGGCTGCGTGCTATTAAGACGGGATTAAATCCAGATCCTGACACGTCAAGAAACATGTTTTTACTAATCAGTGATGACAAATGTCCGCAAAAATTATAACAAACACATAAACAAGATTTATAAAGTAACATATAAACATTTTTTTCCAGGTAGATTCTCTCGTATTTCTTAATTATTTTGAAGCATCATAAAATTTAAGTAAGAGTTAATAATAAAAAAGATTGAATTTGACCGTGTGCTCTTAATTGGTAAAAGAAAGCAGCAATAATTCACTTTTCCTTATACTGCTTCAAAAACAGATGTTTGTCATGCATGTTTTCCGGACCTAAATATACTCTTTTCATTCCTAAGAATTAAAAGCTGATGTACTCGATACCAGCTGACTCTTTATAGTCCTAGGACTATAAAAGTCAAAAAGTGCCGAGTACGTCGTAATAATCGAACAATATTAATTCGATTACAAATAATCGAAACATTCATCGTTATTATCGAAACATACATTGTTGTCAGTTTAATCAATTTGTGAAACTCGCTCATTTCACCAATCGATCATTACATGCGTTCGATACGTCGATAGTTGTTCATTGTTGTCAGTCTACCCTAACACAAATGAAACAGACAATGAGCTGATTGCTTCAAATAGCAAGAAAAGACAGTGGCATCTTTTGAAGGCATCTTTAAAGGTAAACAAGCTGTAACATTTTGTTTTTCTTAAGTAGTTTACGTATTGTATTGAGCAATATAACGAAAAATATAGTTCATCACAAGGACCTAAAGCTGCTTTTCATTACTCGGTCATTTTTCAACCTCGTCTTACAGCCTCGGTTGTAAAACTTGACCTTGTACGAAAAGCATCACTTTAGGTCCTTGTAATGAAATATACTATTGTTTACCCATGAAAATTCAAAAGCAACCTTTTTTTATCTAGTTATCTGTGCCAGACACAGGAACCTCTACAGAAAAAGTGGTTTTGGCTGTTAGAAAATTGCGTAGTTTATAAATTTTCAGATCTACTGGCCTTATATAAAACTACCATCTTTCAATATTAAAATAAGGCACACCCGATATACATGTTATCATCATTGGAAAACAGTGAATACAACCCCAAATTTTAAAAAAAAACATGATGTTAGATTTTAAAAAAGTAAACTTAGTAACTATAGAGTAAGTATTTTTTTAAAGCCACAATTTTACTCCCGTAAAGTGAATAATCGCACAAAAACAGTCAACCACAATACTCACTCATTCTTAACAACTGCAGACAATGATAAATACTGTACGTGGCCCACGTGACTCGACTGCGGCACCAGGCTCGAAGGAATGAGTTCGTTGATCAATAACCCCCTATTCGTAGTATTTCAATGAAACGGCTTGGCATACATATAAACTTAAGTGATGCGTAATAAAAAATGTATCCTACATGTTACTTGATAATCAAGCTTTCCTTTCAGAGTGGGTCCAATAAGAATCATCAAAGTATTCTAAGCAAGAACAAAAACAAGTTTTACTTCCTGAATTAGTTTTTGTATTTTTTTCGGTCGATGAGACGACTTAAAAGATGAATCTGAATTTTCAATGACAGGTGTTCGTTATATTTTTTTCTTTCTTCCCCCTACACGCAGTATAAGGAGAAAGTATTGTTTTCGTCTACATTTTCGAGTTTGAGTTTGTGGTTGTATTTGTTTTTGTGCTCCACAAATCCAAAAAAGTGGTTTTCGGAGTGGTGTCTGTCCGTCCGTGTGGTGTGTGTGGATGTATGTAAACAGAGCTAAAGACGATATCAATGGTCCGATTTTCATGAAATTTGCCATTAGATATTGAATCATGATATCTCAAGGCGTTTACTTGTTTTTAAGGGTATTTATTCCATAAAACCCCATAAAACGACAAAAATCCAAATTTATCAAAAAATTCTCAAACGATTTTGATAACAGCCATGGTTTCCAGTGCTTAAGACACCAATAAAATGACATCACTCGCTAGTCTGTAAACATTCAGGTCCTGAAGTAATCGGTTTTATAGGAGAAATTAAACCTTAAGAAATTCAAAATTTTCAAATTGACTTAAAATCATGAAAATCAATCAAAATCTACTTGCAACCATTAAATTTGGCTTGAAGTGATAAATAATCCTGTACTTTGAATTGTTAGTCTACATCAACTGGTTACGGAGATAGTTGATATTTTCGTTTGGCGGTAAACGCATTACGTTGTCAGATGTTATTGCTATGGCAAATATCAATAAACCGATATCTCCGATTGTTACTAACAGATTTTAATAAAATTTCGTGTGTGTTTAGAATGTTGTGGAGTTGTCCGTGCGCCGATCAAAATTCAACACTGTTGTTATCCGTCGACGGCGTCACTGCCTCACTTGAACGTGGACTTAGGTTTCGACGGTATGGCACCACTCAAAATGGTGCTGAAGATGGAAAACCGCCGAAACCTAGGTCCAAGTGAAATAGTGACGCCGTCGACGGATAACAACAGTCTTGAATTTCCAGAGCATTTCATGTTTTTTTGAGATGATTATGATTTTTTTTATAAGTTTTTATAGGTTTTATTTTATTTCATTATACTGTATACGTATTCTTGCTTTAAATTGCTTAAAGGGAAACAGTATGTGTCAGTTTGCTGATTCCGTTTATTTAGTTTTGAAGTCCCCAAACATGACACAGAGGCCAGTAAGTCAGATGTGGCTGGTTTGAACCCCTGTTCGATCATATTAATAGGGTAAATTAATAGCAAGTCATAAGATGTCTTTTTAGTGATTATTTGGGCTCTTAGTGATTATGTTCTGCGACAGGTGGCAACCATGTTTTTTTTTTTGTTCCTCATGACCTATTAAATGCAAAAAGTGTGTTTGCCACCCTCAGATTTGGTGTGGGACCAGAAATCCAATATGGCGGTCGAAACTGCTTATTAATGTTATAATCTAGTATTTTTACTTTTTCCTCTCTACACTTAATCAAAATTCAAGAAATTAATCAAATATATAGTTGCAGGATGGGAAACACTTAATGTTGGTAATATTTACACATCCACCACATCGCCATATTGTATCCGCCATATTGGATATAAGTCATTAAACAATGTAAATATAGGGTTATGACATACAATTACAAACTGATTTTTTTACCAAAAACTCAATGCTAGCTGTAATCCTTTTTTTAAAATCTCTATTCGTTCTCAAGATATAAATGTAGGTACTATTTAATAATATTATAACCTTATTAACTTGAATTAAGGTCGGACTCATATTTTATGATCGGTCCTAGTTCTATTTGATTTACTGAGCCATAATATGAGGGGTGCTATAGTGCACCCCTTGGCAATTTTTAATATCGAAGGTCAAATTTCACAGGGCCGAAAATACGAAACAGGTCTTGAAAAAACTTTTATTTATAATATCCAAAAGTACATTTCTAAAGATTTAGGGTCATCACGGATAGCTGCTGGATGGAAAAGGATTAATTTCAAATGGATATAAATTTTCAGCCGCCGTCTTGAATCCGCCATATTGGATACAAGATTATTAAAAAAATGAATGTAGTGTTGTGACACATCGTTACAAACTATATTTTCACGCTAATTACGATGCCCCAATCCGTTAAAAAAATATTGTTTCGTTCCTAAGTTATACTCAAATAAAATTCTTCCTGTACATTCCTTATGGGCGCCTCCAAATAAAAACTAAATACCAAATAAAAAACTAAAACAAATAAAACTAGTACACATATCTTTCCCTAAATCTCTGGTTCTAATCACAGCATAAGGTTCGAGTTGATCTTAAAAGATTCAGTGATTCAGTGGTTTTTATTTTAATTGTTTATCGTCTAAATACGACAAGTCAGATATATATATATATATATATATATATATATATATATATATATATATATATAAAGCTGCATTCCACAAAAAAGCATAAAAAATCTTTTTTATTAGGGGTATGCGAGTAGTGATTTTTGAAGTCGAGTCGAGTCGAGTTTTGAAAAATACCCGCGAGTTTCGAGCTTTTTTCGAGTCGAGTTTTTTTAAGTTTATAATGTAATAGTCATTGTGTTTCTACATGATGGTAAAAATTATCATCATTACTCAAATACAAATTACAATTTTGAGGTAATTAAACTTAACAGAGTTACTGAACTAAGAGCAGATATGCAAATAAATAATTACCAAAAAAAAGAAAGAAAACCTTTTACTTAAACTCACAATAATTCTTGATTTGATACATTTTCAAGCCTAACTCGTGTTTAAGGCTTACCTGGGCTTTGAAATGAAATGAAAGCACCGACTATAAGCCATGACCAATTACCTGACTCAATTCATGATTAAAATGTGTCCTTTAAAGTTATTCACACTGGTGCATTTTTATTCATGTAACTGTCAACAAAAAAAATTTAAGAGATGTAATAATAAATAACCTCAAACTAGAGAAAAGATAGAATGATATAAAAATGTATGCGATTTTAATAACTAAAAAGAACTTTTTACGTCAAGTAACAAACGATTTTTCAGTTATATTCGTACTGATTTTGGGTGAACGGCGGGAGTAACTACTCGACTCGAACTTTCGAGTATTTTGCAATAAGAGTCGAGTCGAGTAGTGTATACTCGGCTCGAAAAAAACTCGATTCTCGAGTACTCGCACACCCCTAATTTTTACTAAAATACGTTATATTTTACATTATAAATACAAACCTTCATTGGTTCTGATTTTATCCTACTGAAAATATCTGTGGCTTTCATTTGAGCCATTGATCATGTAAATCCATCTGAGAAAAGGGAGTTGCAATCCTCGAAAGTTCATGAAATAACTTTGTTTTTGAAATATGAATTTTAAAAGTCTCATAACTCACTTCAGCCTTATTTGATTTAAATAAACAGTAATTCATATAGAGGAAGGACCACTGTATACGCACCTCCCCCACTTTCGACTTGGGATTATTGTTTTGTTGGTATTGAAATGTTCTTTAAGTTTTTGCTTGTTTGCCACTTAATATTATAGCTTAACCCAGAAAAAAATGTAACTGAAAATAAAAAAAATGACATTGGACCATTTTAGAAAAAAAGTCACTTCACTGCATTTCCACGTACATTTTTTTTGAAATTTACTCGAGACCAACGCTTGTTATTGTTAGGTGGTTATTTCTTTATTTTGACAGGATGATAATTTTCCTCCACCATCTTGGATCCGCTATATTGTATATCTGTTTTAATGCAAATGTAAAGAAAGCGTTATGACGTATCTTCTATCTTCTATATTATTAAAAGAATTTCTGGGATTTTTTTACAGAGCATATCGAACTCTAGAAATACATTTTTCTGCACATATTTGGTATCAAATTAAAGCTACTACTCTGTAGATATGCCTGTTGTGGGTTTGGAAACCATTCCATAAAATGCTTTCACACAGGAGGCTTTTGAAATTTCAGCGAAAGCGCTACTATCTGTGGTAGAACCTGAGAACTTTTTCCAGTTCACATTTTGTTTGTAACGAAACATGATTAAGATTTGAAATAGTTCCAAAGATATACCACAGAGTGCAGGGCTAGTAAAAGTCATTTAACATTCATCCACATTGTGATTTTGATTTTTTTTTATACTGACGTTTTTTAAGATAACAGGAAATAAGGAAGAGTATTTGCCTTATTGAAACTGAGATCAACAGTCTGTGATCATCTTAATTTAGGCCTACTGTATTTATTTTCTTGAAATGTAACTTAGGAAGTGCTCTGGAAATTCAAGACTGTTGCTATCCGTCGACGGCGTCACTATTTCACTTGGACCTAGGTTTCGGCGGTTTTCCATTTTCAGCACCACTTTGAGTAGTGCCATACCGTCGAAACCTAGGTCCACGTTCAAGTGAGGCAGTGACGCCGTCGACGGATAACAACAGTGTTGAATTTTGATCGGCGCACGGACAACTCCACAACATTCTTCTTAAGTGCTCTGGAGATGGGAGTCCCTAACAGACTATTACAGTGAATACACATTGATACATGTTTCAACACACTGATGCATGTTTCAGCGTTTAGATTTTTAAAATATCAATATTGGTTGAATATTAACCTAAAAAATTCAAGTTTTGAAACTCATAATAAATTTAACCGTATTTTGTAAATGCATTTGGAATGCGAAGGATTTGAAGTGTTAATAGCCTGTCTATTTTACTCGATTTTGAAATGTACCGATAACAATATGCCTATTTAATGAAGGCATTTCATAAAAGTTATGTTATTTGTTTAGGTAAAAATTTGCCAAACATGTATTTAAGATGCAAAACTTAAAAGCGGGTCAATTTTAAAATTAGATTTCTTGGCCGTTATGAGCGTTGAATATTTTTTTACGGTGAATGACTATTGTATAAATGTTATTTAGAGATAAGTTCATCAGTAGATCATTGGTTTGTCCATTTTCTTACCGTTTGTTGTTGCGACCTATTAAAGATGAATGCAAGAAACTAACGCGTAGATGTTGTGTGGAATTAACACAAAGATTTAAAAAAGAAAACCCCTTAAAGAGAGACATGAAGGTGCGCCATGCAATGAAGATCCATGTAAAATAACCCCAATTTTATGCAAAATGAATGTTGTTGCACTGTCGAAATTTCAAAGTGTAGAACGTATTCATAGACACTTTTAAAGCAGATGAAATAAATGACCTTCTCATATTCTGAGAGGAATTTCTTATCCATATTGAAGTTTCAACTCTAAAGTAATAAGTTACTTTTAAAAAGTTCGCCCCGATAAGAACTTTAGTTATTAGCAATGCTACACACAGAACAGTGCTATGACACAAAGAATAAATCCAGAAAATAAAAAAAATCGCAAAAATTCACACGCTTCCGCATTGCCAGGAATTTTATGCTACCAAACTCCATACATTATCAACATGCAACTAAAGCCTATTTTACCAAGTTGTTTTTAGTCACGAAGTGACGTACGCTGCTAGTTACTATAAAGTAGATTTTTACGCTGATTACCATGCTGAAATCAGTTTTTGAAAATCTTCATCCTTAAAAATTCTAACTCAATTTGACGTTTCACATTGTCAAAATGTTTTGGATTCTTTTTCTTATATCTCTATTATAATTAAGGTATGTGGTACGTTTCGGTTTTAAAATCCTCAGTGATATATCATCTTTAATTTGAGACATTAATCATGAAAATCGGATATATGGTAGACAAATTATACAGCTCTATGTAACTTTTAAATTAATTTTTCGGATTTTTTTTCTACTTATCGCATCTCCGGTTCCAATTAGAGTACTTAGTTTGTGTTGGTCTTAAAATATTCAGTGATACACCGGCCATCATTTGACATATAGATACACAAAATCGGATAGGTTGCAAACTGATTTTAAGGCTCATTACGACGTAAATATTAGTTATTTTTAAAATTCATGCTTAATAGTGGATTATAACTCCCACAAAACTAGTTTGATTTTAATTATCATTGTCTCAATGAATTAAAATTACTCACAGCTCAAATGAAAGCCAATAATCTACTGATTTAGTTAAGAGCTTTACAATTTTTGAGTCTTCTTCGAAACTAGAGAAATCTCAAAGGAATTGTAAAATTATGGAAATAAAACTAATTTATGTTGAGTGAAAGATTATAAATTGCTTTAGCTTTTGTCTGATTCTATAGAGAATCGGTTCACCTGAAAGCTAATGGTTTATTGAGTAATTTAAGACCGACACAAACTACACACGGGTTAGAGCCGGAGTTATAAATATTTGATCTGAAACATATATCAGAGGATTTGACTTTTAAGCTTTATAGTTCGTCTCTCACTTGTCTGATTCTGTTGATTATACCTCAAATGAAAGCCAGTGTATCACTCAGCATTTTAAGACAAAAACGAACTACATATCTTAATAATAATGAGAGACATAAGAACATTACTCCAAACATTTATTAAAAATTCGAAACTTCCATTTGTAAAAGGAAGTTCGAAATGTAAAAGGATGAATTTTCATTTGTTATATCTTTTTTAAGAATGAGGATTTTCAAAAACGTATTTCAGCAGTTAAGTGTAGAAAGCGTAAAAATCCTATTTATAATGATGTTTCACAATACCATCTTTGAAATAATACAGTTCATATCCAATTCGGCGGTATTTTTCGCTTTTTAAGTCAGTTTTTGGATTGTCCAGCCCAGACGGGGCCGGCAGTGGAAATCAATCAATCGTTTATTGTCATCCGACTGTGTACAGCATTGACAAACGTCACAAAATAAATGTTCACAGAACATTAAATTCAAACAAAGTAAGCACAACAGTATATAATATAAAGAAAAGATGAACGTGGTAACTAAAACTAACTTGTATAATTTAAATACTCAGATACACTGTAAAACTCTTTCCTAACCAAAAAGGTCCTTAGAAGTCTTTTAAAGGTGACTGAATCTGAAACAGATCTCAGGTGGGATGGGTGGGAGTTAAATAACTTAATTCCAGAATAAAACGTTTGGTCTTCGAAAAAAGTAGTGTTGTGTTAGGGAATAGTTAAAAGATCTCGCCTTCTTAAGTCATATAAATGAGAGATTGAACCGGAACAGATGTTAATGTGTGTTAGTGTTTTTTTTAATTTTATTTTTAACAAGAGTAAATATTGTATTTATATCCTTAGAAATATAAATGCAAGGAAATGTCAATATATTATCGCCAGAAAATATACCTTTGGAAGTTTCAATCCTCCCTAAAAAGAATATTAGTCTCAATATACTAAATTATAATCGTAATTAAGCCACGAGTAACATCTAATGATTCATATTCTTAAGAACGACCCAAAAAGGTTGTAGTCATAATACGAAACTGTCATATGGAAGAGTGTTTTGTAAAAAACCAATATGAGTTTCTCGTCACGTCTACAGACCAAGAAGACTTTACGACGACCCACTGTGCACAACACAGGTGGGATGTTAACAATTTGTTATGTTCCAACCACAATGCCTTTGTTATATGTAGGAAAATGTTCAATTTTATTCATTTTTCAAAATAAGAAAAACTTACTTCAATACTCTTAATACAGTAATAATAAAATGGTAATATCCAAATCAGTAGCCCCTGAACAGTTATATTAAGACTAAATAGGCACGTACCTCCAACGTCTAATCAGTTCAATGTAATATAGTATATCACTACATACGGTTAACCATAAAAAATGACATTTTAAAATGGTACTCCTTACAAAAACATTGAAAAAGCCTTGTCAAAGTTTAAAATTCAACACATACCACGAGACACAAACACAAAAATACAGGGTGTTTTTTTTAAAACGCAACCCATTTATAAGATTGAATAATTCACATATAAATATGAAATAAGTATTGTTTTATGGTTCTTTACGTTTTATACACTCTATTATTTTATTTTGATCTCATTTAGTTCACTTTATGTGCTCAAAAAATCCGCAAGTGGCATTTGTATGAAGTTATGCTCTCTCTATCAAATTCCCGAACACGTGTTGCTAGCTACCTCTTTGCATTACATTTGTTTTGTTTGTTTTGGGGTACTGAATATGCTGTGACTTGTTTTTTTAGGCCTTATTTTGTAGGTATCCCCAAAGAAAATAAAAATATAGTGGCGTCAAATCAAGGATATTGGGGGAAATAATCCTTCACCGATAAAATCAAGTTTTGGGTTGAGTTTTTCATGTGTGTGTCTTCAAGCACGATAACTCACGTAAAAATGGTCCGATCTGAATGAAATTTGCCACAGACATGTTAAGTAGTATTATTCTACGAAAACAATTCACGATATATTCAGCACCTCAAAACAAACAAAACAAATTTAATGCAAGAAATTCAAAGAGGTACCTTACAACACATGTTCGGGAATTTGATGGAGAAAGCATAACTTTATACAAATGCTAATGACGGACTGTTTGAGCACATAATGTAACTTAAATGTGATCAAACTTAAATAATAGTTTGTATAAAATTTAAAGAGCAATAAAACAATCCTCATTACAATTTCATATGTGCGTTATTCAATCTTAAAAATGGGTTGCGTTTAAAAAAAACACCCTGTATATAGTTTGTTTAGTAGGCCTACTACTCACATATATATTCATGGCACTGACAAGAAGCAGAGTCTGACAAGGCTTTTTCAATGTTTTTGTAAGGAGCACTACTTGAAAATGCCATTTTTTTTGTAATACAAATGTAGTGACCTTGTACCCTACCTTGTACCTTGAAGTAATCTTGAAGACCCCTCTTCTGGGGCATAAGATCCGTCAACTTAGGCTATGTTTATGCAGCAGGAAGCGTTGTCAAGGTCTCGAAATGGATGGTTAATGGTAGGTGGTAGGGAATCTCAAGGATAACCACTGGGGAGGATGATGCCTACATAGGGACACTATAAAAACATTCTTTTAACAAATAACTTTTCAACTGAGTTTTGAATTTTTTGATGTCGTTAAGGTCTTTTATACTTTGGGGCAATTTGGCAAAGAGGTTTAAGCCAGCATATTCCGGTTTGGTTTCAAACAATCTAAGACGATGTTGGATTGAGGGATTCAAGTGTCTGTTTCTAGTATGGTAAGAATGATTGTGAGGCTGTATAAGATTGTTTTCTTTAACATAGCAAATGGTTTCAAACATAAAAAAAGAGAGGGAACAGTCAGAATACTTAAATCTATGAAATGTTGGCGACAAGAGTCACGTGGTCTAAGTTTCAACACAGCACGAATAGCCCTCTTCTGAATAACAAACATTTTTTCTAGGTTCTGCTTACTAGAATTTCCTCAAAACACAATAGAATACCTTAAATGACTTTTGATTAAGCTAAAATATACTAATATAGACAAATAAAGACACAATTCAATAGTGCAATATTTCTTAAAACAAAGACATTCCCAGAGAGGATGTCAGCAAGTTTACTAACATGATCTAGTGATATCCTATATTACATTGAACTGATTAGACGTTGGAGGTACGTGCCTATTTAGTCTTAAAATGGTAACTTAAAAATATACGGCAAGAAAATATAATAAGGATTTTTTATACACATTTAAATCAAAATGCAATAAATCTTTTGGTTTTGAATGAATTTTATACGTTATGGTTTTAAACTGTAAAAAATATTAAATTTAGAGTTTTCATGTAAATCGATCAAACTGTGTTTTTGATGTAGAAGATCCAAATAAGATAATTGCGTTAACAACTTAGACTACATGGTTCCAAATGTTTTAGTCTGACCGTCTAAGCAAGTTGACATTTTTACGGCAGAGTGATTATAGATACCGTAAGGTAGAAATTTGCAGATACATTGTAATTAACAATTATATTTTGTTTTATTTTCTACAAGTTGAGATTTATGCGGCATAGTTATTTTATATGCCGTAAGGAAAAAAATTACAGGTGTATTCTAATTGACAATTATGTTTTGTTTTATTTTCTACATATACAGTAGAATCTATACATATACATAAACGTTTTTTGTGCACATATATACAAAATATATTATTTTTGTATTGTGCCCGTGAATGAGTTACAATTGGAAACTGTAAGTTTGAGTTTTTAAGATATCCTCGGAGGAGGAGGAGTACTCGTTAGTTCATTGTTACTTAAGCAATAATACACTTTTTTCATTGGCTATTTGTAATAACTTATTAGTGTTTGTGATAGATCATTGAGTGACAATTTTTTTTAGATAGAGATAGTTTTGATTATCTTTCCTCAGACATAATTATTCACTCAAAATGTTAAATAATAACAGCATTGTCAGTGCAGGTTTTTTAAGGATATGTACACAATCAAGATTAAGGGCGATTCAAAAGACGCCGTACTCCATACCGTATGTATTTTAACAACATACCAACTCCACAGCCTTATGAATAAAAACTTACTTTTGATCGTTCCTATCGTAATTACTGCAATATAAAAGTATCCTGGTAAGTTGTGTGACTCTGGTTTATGCTCTGCACAAGTTATTTGTGGAGACTGGCGGTTATACAGTATAATCGGGTGTTACACTTTTTTTTAATTTTACGGATACTTTGAATCACGTTTGTAGTAATAAAAAAAATTTAATAATATGCTTTTTTTGCTAATTTGAATACAGGTTAACCATTTCAAACACAATCTAATTACGTTCCAAGACAATGGAGACGGATCATAGGAAGCGATCCTAAGTAACTGGTGTGGTCTGAGGATGGATGAGGCTATTTCCATGATAATATCTGCCCTCCAGCATGGTTTCTTGTTTGATTAGCTAAAAACCTTCCATCTCAGCTAACTTTTAAATTTTATTAAGTTTTATTAGTGTTACACTTTGCCAACATAAGCCCTACCTTGTGAATACAAAAAATATTTCTACTTAAGTTTCTTAGTTTTTAGAGTTTACGATTTAATGTACTTCTTTGTTTGAAATGCAATGTTGGCGAGGGAGAGTCTATGATTTGATTTTGAATTTTGTGGAGTTTTGCCATCACTGATTAGTCCACAAAAGATGCAAATCAAAACATTTTTATTGTCGTTGGTACAAATATTTTAGATATTAGGATAGTCGACACGTTTGTCGGATTTTGTTTAACAGATGTTCACAAATCGTCATATTTTTTATTACAGATAAGCAGGAAATCATACTTAAACCTCCAACTTTACCAATGTGAAAGGTAAAAGTGTAGTCTGTAGAGAGATCGATTAATTGCTTTTGGAAATGATTAACTTACATCTATCCTCAAATAACTATATGATAAAAACGTTTTGTAAATAATAACTCATATCTTAAGTTCTTACGAGGTTTAGTAAGTGTGCCTTTGCAGTGGTTTTCTCTTAAAATACTGTCTTATATTTACAGTGCATTATAATGATTCAAATATATCCTGTATTCAAATATGTCCTTCAAGTATTAACCTTAAGTTTGAACTCTTCAGAGATTACTTGTTAATATATACTACCTTAGCTTTTTTCAAAGTAAATATTTTTAACTATAGTGAGGGTTTAACTATGAAAATTTGCCCTCGTAAGAATGTTAACCTTTAAGTTGTTAGAATATATTTAAAAAAGAAGACAAGTAATTTAGTTATTGCAAATGTATAAAAATTAAAGGTAACAAGTAACAAGTGTATCGAATGTAAAACTTATAAAACAATTTGCAGATGGATTAAATAAAGACAGAATAGATTACTACGAAAAAGAGGGGGAAAGAAAGGTGTGTGCATTAGTACGTGTGGCTAGCGTAGATTTTCACCAAGACCTTGCACTTTTTGACACTGCTTAGTCACTTCGTATGTGTATAGAAGATACCACTAGAAGTATTTTTGTCCAAAGAATCAACCTTGAATTCGTGTAGAATACCCCCATACCAGCCATTAAAGATGGCCGCCATTACATTCATAATAGCTCTATAATTCCGGCATTAGTATTCTGATCTTGATAAACTTTTTTTGTTTCATTTGTTGTTGTATTTTCATTAATTGTCTACAATTTTATCTTAATGACAATTTTGTAAACGTTCTAAAACCCAATTATAACAATATTCTCATTCAATCTTGTAATTCTGATTCAATCTAAATTACATACAATTTGTCATGGGGAATGAAGAGCAACAAAACTTATGTCTTTGTATAGCAAGTTTACCCACGTTGTCATACAAAATCAAGCAAGACCATTCAACACAACCTAACAATAGCCTTGGAATCTTTCCCTCCACATTGCCCCGAGCGATGTCTGACTGATGAGCCAATTTCCATGATAATATAGGCCCTTAAGGGAAAAACTGCTCTCTTGCCACTTGGAAGCTACTCCAGAAAATATAAACACTTAAGTTTTAAATAATTGATCAAAGTCTTACAGAGTTATAAAGTTGAGTTAATACTTCCTCACTCTGAAGTTGTAGACCAGGCAAATTAAGAACACAATTTGGCAAACGCGCGAAAATTCTGAACAAGTAAAAATTTGACTCCAGGTCCAGCTGAACATTGTAAACAAAAGTACTAAAGCCCTAACAAGTTCTTGCCCGGTAATCGTTGCATTTTCGGAAGGACAATTTTCAGACAGTGTCTATCAACACGTAGATTTCATTTACATTCAAATAAGTTAATAACAGATACGCAAAAAACTTAAATATTTTTGTAGAGGTGAACATTTAAAATAATATAAGTATACATTTCCTAAGCTCGAAAAAGGGCTTCCTTTCCAAGGGGATACGTAAATTTTAACGTAATGTATATTCCCAATGGACCAAAGCCCATGCGACTCAGAGCGAATATAGTTGAGTGTTAGCAGGTATATCACGTGCTGCAGCCAAAATTGCATGTCGTTCACAATTGATTATACTTGATTTAGTCAAATTAAAACTTCGAATCTCATGATGTGCACAATGGTTTGGATTTAATATCTTGTAACTCTTAAGCACAGAATTGTGCAAAATGAACCTAGGATGAAGAATTTCGATAATGCTTTGAATGGTTTCTATGGTTACCATTTTAAATAGCTATTATGGTTATAAATCAATATATATATATAAAGAGAGTTGTGTGTTGGTATATTTCGGGCTACAGTCATAACTACATATCGTAGACACTTGATCTTGGTGTCAAATTCAAGCTTGGAATCTCATGATGTGCACTATGGTGGTTTGCTTTTGATACCTTAAAGGGCTAAGACACAGGATCGTCCTAAAGGGACCCATGTCAAAGATTTTGGAAGTTCTTTAAATAGTGTTACCATTAGAAATTAGCTTCTATGGTTACTATATTACAAAATGCAGCCCTATGAATGTAAATGCAAACAACGAGAATACTAGAAAAATAGTAATCTCCCGGGCAAAGCCGGGGTTTTTAGCTAGTATATAATATAGCACTAATAACAACAAAAATACAACAAAAATACAATAATCTTCCGGTTAAAGCCGGAATTATTAGCTCGTTAAATATGTTTAAGATATATCGCAAAAGTTTACTAAATGTTGTGACCTTGATCATCAAAACAGTCCCACAATGAAAGGACAGCTGAGCTTTTAATAATTAAAGGTATGCATATACTGATTTGTTAAGGGACCGCTTTTTTGTGAGCTAACCATCCCTGATTACATAGAAATGTTGATGACTGAGGTATTAAATTAATTGAATTTGGTTCAAGATCTCATAGTATTTTGTTCCCTCGGAGTAAAAGATTTGTCCTACAGGAAATATATTTTTCTTTATTAGAAAACTTCACAATTTTACCTATGGAGAAATATAAAAAATAATGTAACATATGTTTTCATTATTTTCAGTTTAAAAAAAATACAAGTTACTACAGATGCATAATATTGGTATCCCATTGGTATCCTTACAGAAATATTTTCCAACTTTTTGCGTATCTCTTATTATTTCAAAGTAAATTCAATGAAATGTGCTAAAAATATGGACCAGAAGTGGGGTGCTCGAGGTGGCGGTCGTTGTTAGACTTAGACGTGTTAGACGATTAAATTTTTGTTTACAATATTTATCTTGACCTTAAAGTAAAAATTTTGTCATTGAGAATTTTCCAATGAGAATACGCTAATTTCTTTCTTCCCCTTACACATAATAAATGGAGGGAATAATGTTTTCGTCCAAGTTTTTGAATTAGAGTTGTTAGTGGAAATATTCGTTGTAGTGCTCCCTGAATCCAAGAAAGTGGTTTTCCGAGTGGTGTCTGTCCGTGTAGATGTGTTTGTGTATGTAAACAAAACTAGAGACGACACCAGTGGTCCGATTTTCATGAAATTTGGCATGTAGTTACAAAACCATGATTTCTTCAGGCGTTTTTTTACTATAAGGGTATTTATCCCATAAAAACCCATAAAAATCGACGAAAATCCAAATTTCTCAAACGCGGCTCTAACGATTTTGGTAAAGATTTCATTGTTTGTAGTGCTTACGATGCGAAATGAAGTTACACCACCCGCATGTCTGTAAAAACTTAGGTTCAGAAGTTATGGGGATTTAAATGTTAAAAATTAAAAATTTTCAAATTTACTTAAAAACATAATAATTTTTAATGTAAAATTGTAACCCTTGAATTTGACTAGAAAAAAACTAAATAATCCGGTATTTTGAATTATTTGTCTACATATACTAACTGGTTACCGTGATAATTGATATTTTAGTTTTGCGGTAAACGCTGTACGTTGTCTAACGTTATTCTTATGGCAAACTTTTAAAAACCGATATCTGTGTTAATTACTAACCGATTTAGATAAAGTTTGTTATGTATTTGTGAGATAATTAAAGGTTAATTTGTTTTATTTCATTATATTTGTTTCCTTTCTTCAAATGACTTTAAGGGAGAAAGTATTTGTCAGTTTCCTGATAAAGTTTATTTTTAAGCTCTATTGGTTTGATGACTGATTTGAGCCGTTATTTTGCTACATTTGTTGCTGATAACTTAAGCCCAGTTTAGTGGAATGTTTTTTTTTTTGCTTAATTTACTCAAATTAATGTTTATTGATATTTAGCTCTACTTATAAATGCAAATATATAATGTGAAAATTTAACAAAACCTTTATAATTTTCATAAATTTGAGTTTAAATTAAACGTCTCTTAGTTTAAAGTAGTCTCTATATACATATGGAGAATCCTGGTCTTCGGGCGATGACCACGATGGCGACGAGTTGGAGGTTGCCGACGTTTCGGACGCGTAGCAGCAGTCCATTATCAAGGCGAATTCCTACACTCATTCACTGGCCGGCGGGCCCTCTGCCTCAGGTTATATAGGCTCGGGGGTGGGGGAGGGTTGTTTACACCTCCCGTTGTTTTCCCGGAAGGCGCGGCTGACCTGGAGCTTTCTCGAACACATAGAAATGTTGATGTTCGAGAAAGCTCCAGGTCAGCCGCGCCTTCCGGGAAAACAACGGGAGGTGTAAACAACCCTCCCCCACCCCCGAGCCTATATAACCTGAGGCAGAGGGCCCGCCGGCCAGTGAATGAGTGTAGGAATTCGCCTTGATAATGGACTGCTGCTACGCGTCCGAAACGTCGGCAACCTCCAACTCGTCGCCATCGTGGTCATCGCCCGAAGACCAGGATTCTCCATATGTGTATGAAGACCACGGAAGCCTTTCACAACGTATTAGTCTCTATATAAGCATTTTAACATAAATGTCTACTAATTTGACATTTATAAAAGTTTTTTTGGAATATTTGTTTTCATTTTCTCCCCCTATACATAGTATATGGAGAAAGTATTGTTTTCGTCAAAATTTTCGAATTTGATTTGTTGATGGATTTATTTGTTTTAGTGCTTTCTGATTCCAAAATAGTGGTTTTTGGAGTGGTATCTGTCTGCCCGTGTGTGTTGATAATATATATATATATATATATATATATATATATATATATGTGTGTGTGTGTATGTGTGTGTGTGTGTGTGTGTGTGTGTGTGTGTGTGTGTGTGTGTGTGTGTGTGTGTGTGTGTGTGTGTGTGTGTGTGTGTGTGTGTGTGTGTGTGTGTGTGTGTGTGTGTGTGTGTGTGTGTGTGAATGACACCACTCGCATGTCTTTAAAAATTCAGGTTCAGGAGTTATGGGGTTTAAAGTGTTAAAAATTAATACTTTTCCAATTTCACAATATCTGTAACATCTAAAGAAAATATACCTGCAACCATTGAATTTGACTTGAAAAACTAAATAATTCAGTATTTTGAATTATTAGTCTACGTCAACTGGTTGCGGATATAATTGATATTTTAGTTCGGCGGTAAACGCAGTACATTGTCCAATGTTATTCTTATGGCAAATATTTAAACAACGATATATTAGTTATTTACTGACCGATTTTGATAACATTTAGTATATATTTGTGTGATAATTTAATGTTGATTTGTTTTATTTCACTATATAAGTTTTCTAATTTTAAATAAATGACTAAGGGAGAAAGTATGTATCAGTTTCCTGATACCGTTTATTATAACTGTTTGACAATATCTTAAATATGTTATAGGTTTCTTAATAAGTTTAAATCATACAAACTTAATGGCTTAAAATGAATTAACTTTAACATTACAACAATTGATGTGTGACTGTCACTTTGTAAAACACGTTAGGTGAAATGAGTATTAACTAACAATGTTATTCTGTAATTTGCGCAGTGCAAAGCTATGTTCATCGTCTAACTCTGGAGTGGTGAGAAAAACATTTTAATTAAACATGAACTTCCATGTTGTGGTCCCCGTGATTGTTATTATCTCTGTTTTATCCAGTAGCTGAAATTTTACTTGAGACGAGGCCTACCTGGCAAAAACCTACGTATTGTTAAACCCTTAATCAATATAATGGGATTGATTTAACGCATAAAATACACTAAGGATACTTTTTAAGATACATTCCGCATTTAATTAATATTGGTAATGGTAAATTAATTATATTTTTGATTGACAAATAATGAACAAATTAGCCAGACCCGTGCTTAATTCCGCACAACTAATAAAATTTTCTATAGATTACAATTTCGCTCCTGTAAAAGGTAAATTAATTTTTATTTATATTTAATAATATTAAATTTTGAGAGAAAATGGTTCAATGTTAATTTTTAAGGATTGGGTCTATTTAATCTTTTGTTATTAGTCTGCAGAATAAGCTTTAAAATTAGAATAGATCATGGAATTTTATAAAGGAAGAAGAATGACACCATAGACGGGCTAGAGAAATAATGTAGATCAAACCCCATACAAAATTGTATTAATACCCAATATTAGTCTAATTGATTATCAATAGGCTTAATTAATAGCAAAATACGATTAAAATATATACAGGGTGTTCAAAAATGTGGGGCAATAATTTACGTAGTGATTCCTTGGGACAAAGTAAGCAAAAAAATTCATATAGTGCTTAGTTTTTCGTCTGTATGACTGTTTATGACTTTTACATATTAAATCATATCTCACGAACCACTTGACATATAAACTTCAAACTTGGTATATGGATAGCCACTATTAAGAACTATTTTTGTAAGAGGTATCAAATTTATACTTTGTGCTATTTAAAAATGGAGACTGTTTTTTAGTTTTCAAAGCTAAATATCTTAAACCCGTAAATGTTTTAAACCTTATGCAAATGACAAACAAGTTTATGATAATCTGACTAATAATATCGGAGAAATTTTAACTTTTCTGCATAAAAACATGGTCCCTTAGAACATTCTGTCTGAAAATTGCATGTTTTTATTCGGAAAATTTAAAATTTCTCCATTATTAGTTGTCTGAGTGTTATAATTTTAATATCATCGTTAATTAGATTAAATTTCTCAACCTTTTTGTCTCTTGTATACTTTTTCAAAAATTTACGGTTTTTAAGATATTTAGCCTTGAAAACAAAAAACAGTCGCCATTTTGAAATGGCACAAAATAGAAATTTTATACTTCTTAGGAATATAGTTCTTAATAGTAGTTATCCATATTCCAAGTTTGAATTTTATACGTTGAGTGGTTCGTGAGAAATGATTAAATATATAAAATTCTTAAACCGACACACAGATGGAAAACGAAGCACTTTAGGACCTATGTTTATATAAACTTTTTTGCTTATTTTGACCCAAGGAATCACTAAGTAAATTTACCCCACATTTTTTGAACACCCATACAATTGCAGTTCATAGGTTACATACGATTAAGAATTTAACCAATACAATTTATGAAATCCACAAATATTATTTGTCTTTCCAGTAAAAACAAAACTGTCCTAAAATATCTTCTTCAATATTGAATAAATCTTAAAGGCAATAAAAAACACTCCTCTGGAAACATCTCACGCAATCGTATCACAAGAAGAAATCATCTGATTTTTTTGACCACATTGTAACCTTGGTTTTCCAACATTATTTATACCTCATCCTACAAACATTAGTTCGTATGACCCTTGTAACTAAGAAAGGTTGTCCACTTTAAAAAGACTCTAATTTGGTATCAGTAAATTAATAGGTACAAACAGGGAGATGAAATAATAAACATAACCTCATTTCAAGATGTAATTTATTAGTAGCCCATAACATGCAATGAAAGATGAATAGATGACTATAGATTTGAATTTATTTTCGAAAAGTCCCAGTACCATTGATGTTTTGGTAATATTATACGGAGATTTTTCGGGGTATTAGCAAAAGCAAATATTCCAATAAATTGTTTAAATTCTGTGCACAATTGTAGGAATTGTAGGATTGTGTTTTGATGCATCTCCGTTTAGGAAAGATTAAATCAGGCAAATATGTACTAACAGTTCCGTAAACATTTTTTATTAGTTACTTTAAATAGATCTGTACATTATTGTCATACGGGTAAACATTGGAACGTTTATGTTAATGATTTTTTGTCCTATTTATTAGGATATTATATGAATTATATAATAGTTCTTTCACTCTTGTTCTTTTGACTACATAATTATATACACGTAATGTGCAATTTTTTTAAACTAACTGTGGTGTTAACAAAACATTATTATTTTATAGGTCTTATTAATTTAGTTTTCTTCTTTATTTCTGTGTTAGCATATAGTTTCTAAGTTGTCTCATGATTCGCTGTAAATAAAAACAGCGTTACAGGTTGCATCAGTTTAATATTACAGTAAGTTTCAAGTTTATGAAAACTCAACTGTGAATGTTGTGTTTTGATTAAAAATTTGAGAGATCATTCTATTTAACGGCAATTAGAAGAAAGTTGGTACGTGTATGTGTGTATGTGTAGATTAAGGACGAATGTTTGTTTTTTTTAACTAAGATATTGCGCAGGTTAAAGGAATGAAACATAGCACAAAGCTACGTTACAAAAAGGATGACTTACTCCTAAACTATGATACATTAATTGTTTTGATTCATATATATATATATATATATATATTTACCAATGTTTCCCAAGCCGGGGACTCTTTTTTAATCATAAGTGTTAAGGGCTAGAATTATCGAGGTACCTTGAAAACCTCTGCCTCAACTTTGGGAGTTTTGGGTCCTAATACGGTTACGTAAGCCCTAGTGTAGTTTAAATAAAAAAGTTTAAATATACAATACAGTCAAAAGTCCTCTTCTAGAGTTTGGCAAAACAATTATGGTATCAACAAAATTGTGATTAATCTTAATGCAGAACGTTGACTAAAGAAGATCTATAAATCAAACACCTACACTTTATTGTCTGATTCCTTTACATTTGGTAGGGAAATGGTTTTCTATGATATTGACGAAAGATAGTCGAGGGATTAGATCAGAATAATCTTTTTCATTTTTCATTTTTAATAATTTGTTTATGAAAAGAACGCCTCTGTCTCATTTTTTGGAGCTTTTGGGTCTAAAATTGGCCGCAAAAACACCTTAAAACTTGAATCGCTAATTCAATCAGCGTGATGAGTATACATTCCCTTTGAATTAAGCTCAATATTTATACTTGCCTCGTGGACAACAATATAATAATTTTCTCATCAAATAGTAAAATAAGGCAACGTTGAATGAAATAGCTTTTTGTAAAGTACATTAGACCATTCAGTGTCACGATAAACCCGTGTTAATCAGCATTTTACACTCATACGTTTTATTATTATTTAAATCCTACCAGCTCCTTATTTATCGCCATTAGTATTGAATAACTGAATAAAATAATATATAAAATGTCCTAAGGGTTGTTTGAATTAATTTCACCCGCTTTTATATCCACCCAATCTTAGAAACTCAAGTTTTTATATTTTTATTTTAAATATATAATAACTGAGCGGGAGTGTGTGTGTGTGTGTGTGTGTGTGTGTGTGTGTGTGTGTGTGTGTGTGTATTTGTTTGTGTGTAAGTGTGCGTGTGTGTAAAGCGGTACATAAGAGAAGGCTTTTAGCTAATCAAGCGGGAAACCACGCCACAGGGCAGATATTATCATGGAAATGGCTTCATCCATCCTCAGACCACAGTATCAACTCGGTCTTGCTGCGACGACCCACGCTATTGTCAAACAATGATGATATTATTTTGTCAAACACTGATTCTTCTAAACGATTGTTTAGGTAAGTATTTTTTTTATTATTATTTGTATATACCTAGATTTGTAGGGTATTTTCCTGTCATTTACAATACCATCTAAAAAGACTCAAGCTTGAGGTCGTAGACGAGCCTAATAAGAACTGATTCTAATAAATGAGTTAGAACAATTTGTTAAATAAACAGAAAACCCGTGATATAAAAACACGTGTATTTTTGGTTTAATTTTTTTACAAAAAAATTGTATATCGATAAACATGATACATAACGTAAACCAATGGCCTGCTGCAAACCGCTCATATCAGAACACAGCTTTTGTGATAGTGTGCCTTGAATTTGCTAAAAATGATTTCCTTATATTTTATTTATAATTGGAATATAGTTTTTGCAGTTCTATTAAAAATTAATACTTTTCATTTATATATCTTGGTTTTAGTTTTAATTGGTTTATCAAAAGGTAAGGCTATATATAACAAGTTAAAAAATTCACGCCAAGAGGATATCAGTGAGTATTTATGCAAACAGGAGCCAATTGTAAGATAATTGATTTTTTGTGCAAAAAACAGGAAATTAATGACTATTTTACTGCTATAATATGATCATTGTTCTATGCAGTAAGAGTAGGGTATATTAGCCGATTCAGCGGCAGGCGTGTGAAGGAATGTGAGATCAATGACCTCCCCCCTCCCCCTCATTAGCATAATTAATTACCCCCCCCCCCCCGCTCAGCGGCGCGGGTGGTTGAGGTGGGAGGAAATAGTAGTATGATTTGGATGTGGATCGGCTGCGAAGCGGCTGTGAAGTGGCCACACACACAAGCGCACACACACACACACACACACACACACACACACACACACACACACACACACACACACACACACACACACACACACACACACTTATATGGCAGGCGTGTGATAATGACGTATCCTATATGGATCTACCGTGTGATTTGTCAAAATAAGAAGTGTTCTGATTGGTCTAAATAAAGAGGCCTCTAATTGGTTCAGAAACATTGCCGAGTTTTAAATATCGTTTTGAAAATTCAGTCTGTTCTGTACATCCAAACTGGTAAGAAGTGCCTGTGTTAGTTTACTCTTTGTCTAACATTACCTCACTTTCATATTTGAAGAAATATCATGCCTGGTGTTGCTGCCTTTGTATTCAATAACCAAACGCTCAACATACTTTTAGACGGTGAAAACAACCTTTGGTTTAAATGAGTAGATGTAGCAGAGAGTCTTGGATATGCTAGACCAAGAATAACAATTCATGCTCATGTCAAATCGAAGAATTATAAAACAGCACTGAAGTAGGGAGTTCAATATCCACGCTTCCTTTGAACGCAGTCAAAGCTGCAGTACTAAACACTTCTGTAACTGATCACTATGCCACTCTAGTAAAAATTGACATTATATATGACAACGTGACTGAACATGAGAACAGTACAGCTGTAACGTGCCTTTAAGAGGCCTAGGTAAAGTTCAAAGTCACTCCGAGTTGACCGATGAAATTTCGGATGTCGAGAAATAATATACAAGTTCCAAAATAACAAAGTTTATTAATATTTCAAAATTCATTTAAATATCACAAATACATTACAAGCTTCATTAAGCATAAGCATTTTAATATTTGTGGGAAAATAAACCTTTATATGATAAGGTCAAAAGTTGGCAAAATGCCGGAGCGATTCATAAAAAGTGCAACAAGTTTCTTTGAAAATTCAATTTGATTCAACAGACAAATAAAGTTAAGTTATAACCACATTTAAGACTTTACTGCAAGTTAACATAGGCCTACAGTGAAATAAAAAAAATCAAGTATCGAGACAAAATAATTAAAGATTACAAGTTATGAAAATTGACAAGTAACATTAAAATACAAAATTCAAATCGTTTAATTCTTTCACATATAATTATTAATTAATTAGTCCTAAAGAATATTTTGACTGCATAATAAATTTAATTCTTTATTACCAAAATGTAGAAGGGGCTTCTTCAAAATAAACAGCTATTGGATGCCAGACTAGATTTCACCTGACAGAGCAGCCCCAATATAAGTCCACCCCGAATGCCTTTTTCAAAAAATAGGTATTGATCTACGTCTTGTATGGTATGAAGATATGCGTAGATATGGACTTACACAATGCGTTACAGGACACGTTGTTGCCGACAACATTTATACAAGGGGAGAGGCTAACGGTAGTAGCAATCAAGACGGCCAGGACACATCGATTAGTAATGCAGAGAAGGATGACGAAGAAGTTGATGGCCACCCTTATTAGACCAAGAGCTAGGACACATTTTATTTACCCGAGTTTACCATGAACTTTGTTATGTTCTTAAGTAAACCCATAATCTTGAGACTCCAAAAAGGCAATTCTTAAGGTTGGTGAGTGGTGGGTGTCCGAGTAATGACGTCATCAATATGGCTGCCGCGCAAAAGTGTAACACTTTACAAAAACGAACGTAACTTTGCAACAGAGTAACGTAGAGCAATGATCTTTTTTTTTAAATTGTTGGTAATAAAATTGCCTTTATTTTATGTCATGTCAATATATATCGTAAGTCTAACGGTTTTCCTGATATTTAACCGAAACTTTACTTTTTGTGAATTTTTAGAATAAAAGTAAATGTTTAAGGCTCAATAACTCCTTACCTGTGACGAAATAGACAAAATATATAAGAATAAAAAAGGTAGATAATGTTATAAGGGTTTTGAAAATACCATTTATGTGGGCTTTTCATGGTGGCTTGTACTATAAATGTGTTAATGTTTAACATTCAACAAATTTATTTTGCCCTGCAACTTCTGTATACATTGTGCAGTAAAATTAAGTGATTAAATAGGTGGAGGTAAATAATTGAAACAAAAATTATTCTTGTTGTAAATGGTAGGTAATATGCTCCTAATAGGCATACATCCGTAATGTCGCGGGAAACCCCTCAAAATCACGTTTAAAAATGGCGGCTTTTCCCGCCATAAAAAAATCTTGAAAATAGTCTGTCGACTGCATTTTTGGTCAATTTTTTTCAAGATATTGACTTTGGACTACCACCAACTATTGTTGGGTGATTGGTTCTTAATTTTGACAGGGTACTCATTTTTGGCCGCCATCTTGGATCCGCCATATTGGATATAAATTATTTTTCCTCATCTAAAGATGGTGTTGTGACACATCATTATAGACTAGATTTTTACCCTGAACTCAATGCTGAAATCCGTTTTAAAAAATCTCGATTCATTAAAAAGGTGTGCTCAAAAAACGGCACATAATATACATATACAACCCTATTCAAAAAAAATCAGCCCTATGCATTTCTTATGGACATTCCGTGCTTTGAATATTATTTTTGATTGTTTATCTCATATCTCCAGTTCTAAATAATATATGCCGCATGTATTAGTCTTAAAATACTCAGTGATTTGATGGCTTTCATGTGAGTTATTGATCAATAAAATCAGACAAGTGTTGGACGAGCTATATCAATGCTTAAAGCAAGTAGACAATTAATATTTTCAAAATTGGTTTTTTGTTGAAGATTTTTAGTGCAGGTTCTAAATGGGTCACAACATTCGTTTTGGTCGCAAATTACTCACTAAATTATAGGCTTTCATATAAGATATCACTCATCAAAATCGGACTCACTTAATTTGAGTTATGAACCTTCATTCCTAATAAAATCTGTTTACTTTCTTAAACTGAAAATAATTAATGACTCATACATAGAAATCTAACAGACACTCATGAAGGTTTTAGGTCTTAATTAACTCAGTATATTATTGGCTTTCATTTAAGCTTTTATTTATTTAAATCGGTTTAGATTGACGTGAGGTATGGACCTCCAACTAATCTAAAAATTCAATTTTCAAAAATTTCATAATTATTTAAAGATTTATATCCCCAGCCCCAACCATGGACCTGCAGGTCAGAATGGTTTTACGACAACTGATGAACTATCAGCTTTCATTTAAGCTATAAATAATGAAAATCAGATAAAATTAGGATAAAGTATAAATCTTAAACCAAAAATAAATTTTGAAAAAAAAACATTTTCAAGCTGCTTTTTGCCTTATAGCTCATCCAACATTCGTCCAATTTTAATGATCAGTACCTCTCATAAAAGCTGTTAAATCACTGGGTATTTTAAGACCAAAACATGCAGCATATATTATTTAGAACTGGAGATATGAGATAAATAATCAAAAATAATATTCAAAGCACGGAATGTCCATAAGAAATGTATAGGGTTGATTTTTTTTGAATAGGGTTGTATATGTATATTATGTGCCGTTTTTTGAGCACACCTTTTTAACGAATCAAGATTTTTTTAAACGGATATCAGCATAGAGTTCAGGTAAAAATCTAGTCTATAATGATGTGTCACAACACCATCTTTAGATGAGAAAAAATAATTTATATCCAATATGGCGGATCCAAGATGGCGGCCAAAAATGAGTACCCTGTCAAAATTAAGAACCAATCCCCCAACAATAGTTGGTGGAAGTCCAAAGTCAATATCTTGAAAAAAATTGACAAAAAATGCAGTCGACAGACTATATTCAAGATTTTTTTATGGCGGGAAAAGCCGCCATTTTTAAACGTGATTTTGAGGGGTTTCCCGCGACATTACGGATGTATGCCGATTAGGAGCATATTACCTACATTTACAACAAGAATAATTTTTGTTTCAATTATTTCTACCTCTACCTACTTTATCACTTAGTTTTACTGGACAATGTATACAGAAGTTGCGGGGCAAAATAAATTTGTTGAATGTTAAACATTAACACATTTATCGTACAAGCCACCATCAAAAGCCCACATAAATGGTATTTTCAAAACCCTTATAACATTATCTACCTTTTTTATTCTTATATATTTTGTCTATTTCTTCACAGTTAAGGAGTTATTGGGCCTTAAACATTTACTTTTATACTAAAAATTCACAAAAAGTAAAGTTTAGGTTAAATATCAGGAAAACCGTTTGACTTACGATATATATTGACATGACATAAAATAAAGGCAAATTTGTTACCAACAATTTAAAAAAAAGATCATTGCTCTACGTTACTCTGTTGCAAAGTTACGTTCGTTTTTGTAAAGTGTTACACTTTTGCACGGCAGCCATATTGATGACGTCATTACTCGGACACCCACCACTCACCAACCTTAAGAATTGCAATTCTGAAGACTATATGTTATGACTAACCCTAAATTAACGACAAATTTGATGGTAAATTTGGGGTAGATAAAAGTGGTCTATCTCTTGGTCTATATGGATAAAGAGGGATACGTTATCCACTATCGCTATTTACTAAGCGGTTGAAAACGGACTACGCCTTCGACACGTCCACCGTGTTATCCGACTTAAACAGTCACCATGGTTGAAGCAGTACGTTACATTGAATACCCAACTGAGACAGCAAGCCAGCAACAACAACAACAAGTTCGAAGTTGAAATGTTTAAGCTGATGGTGAATGCTGTCTACAGTATGAGTCTGCATAATGTGAGAAAACATAAGAATTTCAAAATCGTATCATCCCGCAAAACCTATACGAAGTATGTTGCAAAAGCAAACTTTAAGACCGTATCTGGTACAACAAGAAGCTGGCCTTACTTCACATGGGGAAAGTGAGAATTGTGTTAAACAAGACAGTATACGCAGGCATGTGCATTTTGGATCATGGCAAGAGATGGATGTACGGCTTTCATCATGGCATGGTAGAGCGATATAAATTAGAAAACATCAAAATGGCCTATATGGATACAGGTGGGATCATTTATGCAATCCGAACCAAGAATGTCTACCGTGACATGATTGAGCACCTGGATGAATCCAACACAAGTAACTACCCTACGAATCATATTGCTACGACCGAAGAAAATGAGAGCCCTGGGAAAGTTCAAGGAAGAAGCAGGAGGTGTGACCATAAAGATGTTTGATGGCTTGACGGCAAAATTATAATGAAAATTATACTTTTTTGATGATAAGCGATATGTTATGCCAGAAAATGGTCTTGATACATTACCGTGGGGTCACTATGCTATACCCCCAAGGGCGCCAGCGCTACCTCCAGCACCTTTCGTTCCAGCTCCGATGGAGTTGGACTGATACAACTATGGTTTAGGCTGTAAGTCGCATGAGTGTGATGGCTAAAGTGTGCTGGGGACATGAACGATGGTTAATCGGATAGTGAACTGATATACAAGCAAAAGTCTATTCTTATTGGTATTACCATTTTCAATCAATAAACTAACCACTTGCTGTATATGTTTGTTTTTTTCTTTTTGTTTTCCTTTTCCATTTTCCAGTTTAGTTTTCTTTAAGATGAATACCTTTAAGCTGAAACAGACTTTCCTTTTGAAAATTTTTCACCCGTCGATTTGACGAGGCTTTGAATTAATGTAAACAAACTTTACTATGAGTCTGTTAATTATTTACTAAATGGATGGAAGGATGGATAAATGATTAACAAATTTGTATTCATTGAGTACTCGAGTTTATATTTCAAAAAACATTACACAAAAATACAATACAATTCTATCTTTACCATATATATTTACAAAGAGTCTCTTGATAAGAGCATCATTGTGAGCAGTCGAAGAGAAGTCGAAGAGTTGCACAAAGTCCATTATCTTCATACCACTGTGGAGAGTGTGTAGGTACAGGTAGACGAGACATTAGTGTCCACAGACCATTGTGTTGTCACTCTGAAGGCGATGCTCGTTGTACAGGTAGCGACGAACGTTGCGTCTCAGAAATCCTTGATAGAAATACAAGTGTGGATGCTGGCAGTAGCTGTCGAAGAATTCAATTATTCCGTTTGACTCTTCTCCGCCGTCCAAGTAGAAGGCTACCCAATGTGCCATCTTCATTATGGGGGTCGGTATTCACAATCATTGCAGTAGACGGTGATATTCGATATGGTAGTTGATCGGCAGCGTAGACGCCGACATTTTGCACAGGTAGAGCTGACAGCTACTTTTCAATTTCCAGAGTATGCATTCTACAGTATCATAACCGATAGTAGCTGCAGCAGTAGAAGTACTAGTAGTAACAGAAGAGCGAAAACAAGAACAAAAGTTTGAATCGCTATCTCCAATGTAATTTTCATCTTCATTGATCTTTGTAGTTAGGTGGAGCCAACCTCGTATCGCGACACAATTGGTCAGTGCGCAACGAGTTTGCAATGAGTTGTGATTGCGACAACGCAGGATATTTGTTGACAGTACATTGTTGATCAGTGATCCGCAGCCTATATCACAAACATCGATGACATGAGTAGTGACGAAATCAGTAATGTGATGTCGCTTTAAATATTCTTTTTTCTCCAACCCTTTGACATACACTGTCTGGCGTTTAGAAACGCAGTCCGTTAACTTGTTGAAGAGTGTATAATACGGTATATCACCTTGCTCCCACTGTAGATCGTGGCAATGTTTTGTGAGTCAGTAGCTTTCACTCAGTTTTCCGTCTGATAGTTCCGATCTTTCATAAGGTGATTTGGCGACATGATGCATGAGTAGTACACCGCTTTCTGCTTCCAATACGCAAACCTCTTTTATTACGTATTCGTTTTGATTATCTTTGAAGCATTGAATATCCACAATGACGGGTGCGGCTAGGTTATGTTTTCGATGAGATCTGTGTAGACGATCCATCTTGAACGAGTGATTGTTGAATACTGAGGTCGGGTCTCAGTGATTAGCCGCCAAAGTCCACGTTCACGTTGCGATGACGATCGATTTCGATGACACTGTCCAAATGTTACAAAAGTTTTGTCTTGATGTCTTGCTTTACATTGAGTTAAACCAATTCAGTGAAGGTAAGACACGCAGCTGTTGGTGCGCTGGTAGAGGGGGGATAGTGACGTGTCTGGGCGTGCAGGTGTTCAGACGGTTAGGGTGACATGTCTAGACTCGTAGATTTTTTACTTGTTTTCTGGCTGATGCTCGCTTCCTCTGTTTTGGCGCCGAAACTACACTTCGTTGCGTAACGGTCTGAATAATTCCGTCAATTTTCGGCACACCAGTTGTTTTATCGATCCACATGTTTTCCAGTTTTTTTCAATAACTGTTTTACGTTTTGATGCATTTCATTCTCTTTTTCCAAATATAATCCGCACTTGTTCTCCATGTCACACCTTCATACAGTTCCATTTTCAATAATAGAGGTCCACTGTTAGCCGGATTTTGAACTGCATATAAATTACCACCTTCCGTCCATGAAACAAGAGGTGAGTCGTCTGTTGGTTTCAGTACCCATTGTGGCTTTTGCATATTGTCCACGTTTGGTTTGGCTGGTGTTCTTTTCCTCCTCCCGCTGCTTGTAGCCTGTGGTGGTGCTGGTGCTGGTGCTGGTTGTTCTAGGGTGTTATCGTTTAATGCGTTGATCTCCTCCATGAAGTTTTGTAGGTAGTCGTCAACTGTAGTGTGTGCTTCCATGTTTCAACTGTGTGAGAGGCGTCGCACGACTGAAGCATATCGTGTAAATCATCACTGAGCTAATATTGTTGATGACGTAGTTGTGATCGTCTCGGAGACCTTTCTCGTGATCCAATAGGTTTTCAATGATATCTACAAAGCTGTGACGGGTCAAGATTCGATTATACGTGGATTCATAGTACAAACCATTGTTGTGCATGACCTCTTTAGCCCTATTGAATATGTGGATGCTGTTGTGCACGTTATCTCTGAAGAAACACATTTCAAACCCTTCTTCATGAGCTTTTTTCAAAGCATGATTGAAGTTTCTTTTTCAATACGGATGTATTTGTATTCACACTCTCCATAGATCTCCAAGAGGGTTTCCTTTATCAATACACAAAACACATGTTTCAATTCACTGTTTATAGGCACCACTGTAACCTTCGGTGTCTGTTCATCAGTTAGAGTTTTTTTCAAAGTGTCTGTAGTTGCTTTTATTGTGGCTTTAATGACTTGAAGTTGGTTATTTGCAAGAGCCAGCTGTTGTTTATTTTCAATAGCCTTTACAAACAGCTGTGATAGTGTCTTGATTTCATTTTTAAGCGTTTGGTTCTCATACAGTTCGCGCATTATATCTCCGGCTATGACAGAGTCAGCTGGTTACAAGTCGCGGGGAGGAGTACTTTTCTGAAAACATTGTTCTATAGCCCCGCTGTGTGTCAAACGCAGAGTTTACTAGAATCATATGTTGAAAATATCATATGATACGGTTAGTAGCGTAGTGGTCATAGCCGGAGATATAATGCGGGAACTGTACATTAGTCTGTACTCTCCATGGTTTCCGATACAACGTAAGACCTCATCAAAAATCCAATCTTGATATTTGTCAGCGACTTCTAGTTTGGATGAGAATATTAGTTGTCATAGACCAGCTTCGTTAATGAATAAAATATGAGGTTGTGTATTCAAAGGAAGCGTGGATATTGTACTCCCTACTTCTAGCGCTGTTTTATAATTCTTCGATTTGACATGAGCATGAATTGCTTTTCTTGGTCTAGCATATCCAAGACACTCTGCAACATATACTCCTTTAAACCAAAGGTTGTTTTCACCGTCTAAAAGTATGTTGAGCGTTTGGTTATTGAATACAAAAGCAGCAACACCAGACATGATATTTCTTCAAATATGAAAGTGAGGTAAGTTAGACAAAGAGTAAACTAACAAGGCACTTCTTACCAGCTTGGATGTACAGAACAGACTGAATTTTCAAAACAATATTTAAAACTCGGCAATGTTTCTGAACCAATTAGAGGCCTCTTTATTTAGACCAATCAGAAGCCTTCTTATTTTGACAAATCACACGGTAGATCCATATAGGATATGACATCATCACACGCCTGCTATATACGTATGTGTGTGTGTGGCCACTTCACAGCCGCTCCGCATCCAAATCATACTACTATTTCCTCCCAATTTCCTCCCACCTCAACCACCCGCGCCGCTGAGTGGGGGGGGTAATTAATTATGCTATTGAAGGGGGTGGTAATTAATCATGCTAATGAAGGGAGGGAGGGCGAGGGGGGTAATTAATTATGCTAATGAGGGGGGGAAGGGGGCGGGAGGTCATTGAACTCACACGCCTTCACACGCCTGCCGCTGAATCGGCTAATATACCCTACTAGTAAGCCAAGCGAAATAGGAATTAATGTGATCAATATTAATAGTCCAGTAAATCTACGCAAAAAACACCCTTAACCTAGAACAAATTGGAACACGAGCATTTTTGATGGGTATAAGTCTGGAAAAGTAAGGTCTTGTAACATATCCAAAATCGGACAAAATCGGTCTATGGGAAAACCTCTAAAATTAAGCTCCAAAATGGCGGTTTGTAATGGGAAAATTATGAAATAAGATTTACACTGTATTTTCTACCATAATTTATCGATATATGGACTTATGAAGGACACAAAAAATCATAGGAGAATAGTTCTTTATTTTGATGGGATGGTCATTTTTAGCTGCCATCTTGGATTCGCCATATTGGATACAAAATATTTTTGTTCAAATATTAAGGTGGTGTTGCGACCCATCATTTTAGACTAGATTTGTTTGCTGATTTCAATGCCGAAATCCGTTTTTAAAAATATTGACTCATTCTTAAGATATCACTGACTAATAAAATTGCATTTTTAACTCATTTTAACATTATCCCTTGCAGAAAATAAGTCCATAATCTCAGAATTAAGCTAAATGATGACAGGTAACCACCAGTAGTCATTTTCGAGCCATTTAACCTGATTCTGACGGCTTTAGCCTTTTCTGGCGCTATCTTGGATCCGCCATTTGGAAATGACCTAGTTTATTTCAAATATATAGGTAGGGTTGTGACCCATCATTTTCAACTAATTTTTCATGCTGAATTGAATGCCGCAATCCGTTTTGTAATATGTTTTTTCATTCTTCAGATATCGCCTATTTTAATGTTATTAATTTAAAAAATGGCGATATCTCAAAATCGAAAAATAATATTACAAAACGAATTGCGGCACTCAATTCAGTTTCAAACATTAGTTGAAAATGATGGGTCACAACCCTACCTTTACATTTGAAATATCCTCGCCAATTTCAAAAGGGCGGATCCAAGATGGCGCCTGAAAGTGCTAAATTCGCCAAAATCACATGGTAATGACTCGAAAATGACTTATGGTAGTTACGTGCTATTATCTAGTGTCATTGTAAGATCATTGACTCATGTTTGCAATGCATAATGTTAAAATGAGTTAAAACTACCATTATTCAAAAATCCCTGTTATCTTAAGAATGGGTCAATATTTTTGAAAACAGATTTCGGAATTGAAACCAGTGTAAAAGTATAGTTAAAAATTATGGGTCGCAACACCACCCTTACATTTAAGAAACATATTTCGTGTCCAATATGGCGGACCCAAGATGGCGGCTGAAAATGACGATGCTATCAAAATGAAGTACTATACCCCTAACAATTTTTGTTGTTGTTCATAAGTTTATATATCGATAAGTTATGGTTAAAAAACAGTGTAAATAATTTTATAATTTTCACATTGTACACCGCCATTTTGAAACGTAATTTTAGGGGTTTTCCCATAGTCCGATATTTCCGAGTTTGGGTATGTTAAAAATCATAGTTTTCCGGACTTATCCCCAGTAAAAACGCTCGTATTGCAATTTGTTCTAGGTTAAGGGTGTTTTTGCGTAATTTTGGTGGACTAGATACCCTGTATAAATATTACACCAAAATAATTAGAAAACAAATTAATAAAAATGTTATAACTTGCCAAAACTCACTCCGATTTTGATTATCAATGGCTCAAATGACAGCTGACTGCTCACTGGGCGTTTTGAATCCATTCAGACTTACACGCCCTAATCAAAACTGGAAATGCCAATCCTTAACTAAATACAAAATTCTGAAAAAAATATTTTCATATTGATTAAAGTTCCGTAACTCGCATTAAACTCAGCCGATTTTAATGATCTAGAGCTTAAATTAAAACCAGTAATGTACTGAGTTAATTAAAACATTAATCATATCTGAGTCTCTGCTAAATTCGGAGATATGGGTCTTTAAGTAGTGAAAAAATAACGAAAGTGAGAAGAATTTTAGTTGGATTGTGGATCATAACTCCATTTCTATTAGTCAGATTTCAATTAGCGTAGCTCATATGAAAGCTTATAATTTGTTGAGTAATTTAAGACCAGAATGATTTTTGTAACCCATTTTAAACCTGAGATATATATCTTTAATAAAATTCTAATTAAAAAAAGCGATTTTCATATCGTACAGCTCGTTTCACACACGTCCGAATTTAGTGACCAATAGCTCAAATAAAAGCCAATAATTCAATCACTATTTTAAGACCAAAACGAACTGAAAGCCATGCTAGATTCTGGAGGTATGAGAAAAATAATCATTAAAATGTTATTGCTACGGGCCTACGGGTTCTAAAACAACGCTGATGATTTCATAAACTAACTACTATTTATTAACTAATCAAGCAGTTACAAGGAGTTAATTTCCTATCTAAACTTAGCTAAGCCTATCTAACCTATCTCGAATACAATGAACTTAAATTTCTACTTACAGCTAGTTATTATAATAATCTTATTCGGTACTGTCGCTATGTACTGTCACTGTCACTGAGCACTGTCACTGTCACTGAGCACTGTCACTGTCACTGTCACTGGTCACTGGTCACTCGCTCGCAGTATCATCGAACACAAAACTGACCGACATCGGCAGCGCGGCCTCCTTTTATATATTCGCGCGTCGAAGCCGCTAGGCTCAGGTCTGCACCGGAAGGTTCGGGAATGCCCCTTTGTCGGTAGGTCAAAGAGGCCGCCGCGCGGCACGCGCCGCTACCCCTCACCCCACACTCTCGCACCTCTGGGAGGTTCCAGAACGGACGGAGCCGTGGGCTTTCAGTTGTTCCGTAACATTATTATTTATTCAACCCCCATAAAAAATGTTCAGGGAAGAATTTTCTTTTGGGCATATCTTAAAAACGAATCAATATTTTTGAAAACGGACTTCAGCATTGTAATCAGCGTAAAAATCTAGTTCTAACTGATGTGTCACATGACCACCTTTAATTTTGAAAAAATTATTTCAAATCCAATATGGCGGATCCAAGATGGCGGCTAAAAATTTGCACCCTACCAAAATGCAGGACTAGCCACTGAAAAATTATTGGCGGCGGTCCCAACTCAATATCTTGTTAAATTTAGATAAAAATCCAGGCAAGTGGCTTTTTCAAAAACTTTCCAATGTTAAAAATTGCCGTTATTTCGAAACGTGATTTTAAGGGGTTTCCCGTGGACCAATTTTGTCCGATTTTTGATATGTCAATACACACATTTTTTAGCAGAATACCGTAACAAACGCTTGTGTTGCAATTTGTTCTAGGTTAAACAGTATTTTTACTGGACTATAAGTTATTAATGGTTTGAAAGGAAACAAGTTTGGGCTACATTTAAAATTTGTATATATATATGTATGTATAATTACGTGTTGACAAATTGAATTTTTACGGTTAAAATTCTACTTTTAAGATGTAGGCCTACACGGTATTTATCTCCAAGAAAAGGGTAGACACACTCGCTGTGAGAGGTAAAAGCCAATAATAATAAACAATGCAGTTGTGACCAGCGATAAGATATTTTAATAAAATTCAACAGTAGAATAGTTTAGTCAACACATTAATGAGTCACAAGATCCTTTTGTTTATTGGGAAATGCAGTTATACTGTATTATAAAGGATAGAGTAATTATATAAGTACTTACCAGTACTTATTATTGAAAGTATTATACAGTATTTCTTCTTTCATGCGGATACAAAAAATATTGTTAAGACACCCTAAAATGATTTTAATTTCCACTCTGTTTTGTGGGAATACCACAAGGGATATAACGACTTAACTCCACAAAATCTCCGATTTGAGTTCAACTGAAGATAAAGGCTTTTGCTCTTACTCCTCCATAAAGTTTAACAAAGATAGGCGGAAATAGCGACCCCATGGAAGTCACCCAGTATCGACGATTTCATTCACCATAACATTTGGCAGAAGAAGTCCAAAACTAATTAGCATTTTGGATGTGTGCGAATAAAGAGATATGACAACCAAGATAGATAGGATCTTAGGACGACTGTCAGAAAATGCACACCCTCACAATAGTACTAAAATTTTCAATTCAACCATAAAAAACTGTCAAAGAAGAGGTATCTTCCTCCTTATTTGACACAGCAAAGATCATTTGCTCAAATCAAGGCAGGTTAAAAGACAAAATCACAAAAGTTTTACAAGATTTAAGTAAAAATTGATATCTTCAATAAAAACAAAAAACAAATGCAAAAACCGTAGAGCTAAACAAAATGAATCCCAATTGACAAACCGACAAATTGGCCAATTGACTTGAAAACAAAAAAATCCATTCCAAAGACGATCCCTTATGTGTCGGGATTATCGGAAAATAGTAGAAGAGTTGCTGACACAGAACACTCTTAGTCATTGTCTCGCAAAAACTAAACAAAAAATGGCACTCAGGTATAAAAAATGTGTTTATAGATTAAATTTCAACGGTTTTGCCAGGCCTTACTACGATGAGAAAAAACCCTTAAACATTAGAAACAAAATACAAAACAAAATACTGTGGGGGGTTGGCAACACTGATTGTCACGAGAAGTCGGTTAATTTATAACTCTCTTACTTTTTTATTAATACGCCGGGAAAACAGTTTTTTTTATTCATCGAGTGTGTACACACGTGACCAGGACTTTGGTGCGCTCATTATAAGCAACTCCAACTTGTTCCCGGACTGTGAGTACAATTGTTATGGTTGTTTCTAACCTTCGCCTGACCAGACTACATGAGCTTTTCCTGCCTGATAACCGTTGGCGAGTTTGAAATTCGCCGGAGAGGGGAGCGCGCGTCGGCGGTTGCTTAGCAACGAGCCACTACTGCCACCCGACCACCGGCTGGCCAGATTTACCTGTAGCTGACACGTGTCCCGCTCACTGCCGCTGCCCAGGACTGGGGATTTCGCCGTCTACCGCTGCGCCTTCAATCCGGTGAACGCTCTCTGCTGCACTCATCTGTACTCTGCTGCGTCGGCGATCTGCAGGAGCTTACAATACCTGTTTTCTCATTGCATTTGAAAATCTATTTTATTGATATATCTTTAGGTATTGCATTAATATTTAAAATTGTACTTTATTTTTATTTTTGACTTGTATTGTCATCATGGGCGATTGTACAATAGATGTTTTTGTTTCCAACCCTGTGGAAAGTTTGATACTTGATTTATCCACGGAAATGAACAGACTGGCTGATTCCTATCCTTCTATTGACTTAAGTGACCTCATATCTAAAGTAAGTGAAATTCTTGTCACCTTTGAAAATATAAAATCTGAAAATGAGACAACAACCAATCTTTTTAATAAATCCTTGCAGGATATTGAAACTCTCACTTCTAAGCTCGAGCTCGAAAAGGGCTTACGACAGAAGGAACTAAATAACTCCTTCAGCCTTCAGGATACAATTGAATGTGAGAAAATGTATTTGGACAAAAAGTTGAAGGTTGTAGAAGATAAGTTGAGGGCTAATGTTAGTGAATGTAATAGTTTATTGCAGGAAAATAGAAACCTTAACAATAAGTTAATTTGCCTAAAGTCTGACAAGGAAGCTCTGGACTGTAGGATTAAGTCTCTTGATCTGGCTAACAGTTCTCTAGCAAACAAAGTTAGTTTACTAACAAATGAACTCCTTGAGAAACGTAATGGTTCTTGGAACAAAAACAAATGGGCCGATGATTCTGTTCTTGGAGACTATTTTTCTTCGATGTCCAGTAGATTGTCAAAAACTGATGTGTTAATGTTAGGTCCCTCTACCACCCAGATAGTTAAGTTCAGTGAATCAAACTCAGCTGTTAGGGAGGCAAACATAACAGGTTTAGATCAAGCTAAGTTTATTTTCTGCTGTGTCAGTAACAGTAAAAATCCTGGCAAAGATGACAGCGGCTCCCATTGGAGTCTTCTTTTTTGTGACATGATTCAAAAGCACGCATATCACTTTGATTCACTTTCGGGTTCCAACAAAGAGGCAGCGCTTTTAGTAGCTCGCAACCTTGGTATAAATAGGGAAAAGGTCATTGAAACTAAATGCCAGCAACAGTCTAACTCTTATGAGTGTGGTATTAATGTCCTAGTTAATGCTAAGTTTATTTTATACCATTTCTGTCTTGTTGAAACCAAGTGCAAATCTTTCCTTGATTGGTATAGCATGAATACCAAGGATATTCAATCTAAGGATAGCCATAGAGTTGATCTTGTGACTCCTAAGTCTAATTCAGTTCCCGCTGAAAATGTTAATCATAAGCTTGTAGAGGTTGGTTCTGACGATCTTAAAATGAAGCTTAGAAAAACTGAAAACAATGACTGGCAAATTGTCAAATCCAAATCTAAATCTTGTAAGATTATGAAATGTATCCCTACTCCTATTGTGACCCAAAATAAATTTAATGTTCTCGGTACAGATACAGATGAGCCAGGAAATGAAGCACCACTGAGCTCAACTATTGAAAACTCCCCTGTTGTGGACTCTGTTTCATGTAGTTTGACCAGTAATGAGCCGATTGTATGTAACAAAGTAGTTAATACAAGTAATCGTAGTCCTACCAAAAAGAATGAAATTGTAATGAGGTCTTGTGCCAAAAAGGCTTCAGAGATTTCTGATAAGATTTTAAGTGACAACGTTCTTGACAGTGACTCTCATAAAAACGTAATGGACAAGGTAAAAGTGAGACTTGTGTCGGACAGCCACGGACGCCACTTGGCCGATCTCATCGGCAATAGATGCTCAAGGAAATGCGATGTTTTGGGTATAGTTAAGCCTAATGGAAAGCTTATCCAAGTAATTGAGAATGTTGCTACCCTCACTAAAGACATGAACACTAATGATGTACTCGTTGTTTATGGTGGTACCAATGATGTAAACTCAGTACACTGTGGAAACGATATCGTCTCTCAAATTTCAGATTTGCTTAAAAATGTTTCAAACACACAAGTGGTCATTGTTGGCCTACCTTTCAGACGAGATCAGCCTTGTCTTAACAAACGAATCTCTGAGATCAATGTGGGCATCTCGCAAACAGTTTCTCTGAGTAGAAATGCGTCATTTCTTTCTCTTGGTTCACTGTACAAGCAGCATTTTTACACAAAGTTTGGTTTACACTTCAATATGATTGGAAAGAAACTGATTGCCAAGATGATCTCGGATTGCTTTTTATCCGTGACTGACTCTGCCTGTATCCAACCAATTCCAGTACACATCACATCAACAATAAACCAAATTCCATCTTTGCAGGTCCATAAAACCTCACCCGCTCCCCCAATCATTGCTTCTAATGATGGTTCCCGACCAATTCCAGTCCACATAACATTATCCACTAATCCAAATCCATCATTCCAGTTCCATAGAAACCTAAGCAGTCTCGCAATGCCTAATGGGAAGACTTTTTTAGAGACAACTCATCATGTACCCCCACGGCTTTGATAGATAAATCTCTTGAGGACATAAAGGCTTTTAGGATCGTTCATCAAAATGTTCAGGGTATTATTTCAAAACTTATTATGCTTGAGTCATTTATTGAAACTGTCACTCCTGATATAATTTGTTTGTCGGAACATTTTCTAACTTCCCCTGAAATGGATAGCTTTTGTCTCCCTGGTTACATTACCACTGCCAGTTTTTGTCGATCCAATATGATCAGAGGAGGTGTTTGTATTTTGAGTGTAGCAGGATTCCCCTTTTAGCCGGTTGATGTTAGTGCTTTCTGTACTGAAGGTTTTTGTGAACTATCTGCTATTAACTTTGACCTGGATAACGTCCCCTGTTGGTATCAGTGAATAGACCTCCACACAATTCTGTTCTTAGCATTGATCTATTTTTAGACTCTTTGGAAAGATGTCTCCAATTGCTTGTAAAGCCTAACCAGTACGTTATAATAGTTGGGGATTTCAACATTGATCTGTCTATTTTCAGTTCGTCTGCTAAGAAATTATCGGATCTCATGTTGTCTTCCGGTTTATATGATACAGTTTATTCCTACACTCGAGAATTCAATGGATCCAAAACACTCATTGATAATGTTTTTTGCAATCTAAATCCTAACATCCTAAGTACAGAGGTCGTTATATCAGGGATATCTGATCACCATGCCCAGGTATCTGAAGTTAAGATTTCTGAATCCAACATTCCACCTAATTTTGTATTTAATAGGTCTTTTTCCGAAGATAATGTAAGAATCTTTAGATATCTCCTTGAAAAGAACAATTGGAACGACGTTTTCTTTATGACCGATGTTAATGATAAGGTTGATGCATTTCTATCTTCTGTAAATTATTGCTTCAATGAGGCGTTTCCCATCAAGAAATCAAAGGTTTGTTCCAGAAAATATTTCACAAAAGTCAAGCTGGATCCATCTGTCCTCAGGCTTCGAGAAAAAATGATTGAATTATACTTCTTATCCAATGATCTAGGCCCCACTCATCCCTTAAGAATATCTTACCTTTCATTAAAAACCCAGTTCCGGTCCAAAGTTAAAACAGCTAAGGCAGAGCAAGTTGTCATACATATCGATTCAGCAGGTTGTAAATCAAAGGCGGTTTGGAATATCATTAATGAAGTCATCCCAAATAAAAAACAAAAGTCCTTTGTGCAGTTAACAATTGAGAATGATGAGGGGAATGTTTTGTACTCTCCCAGCGAAGTAGCTAATGAATTTAACGTATTCTTCTCTAACATTGGCAAAAGGTCTTCCGATAATGTCCCTGCTGCTTTAAATGACACTATATATCTAACTAGAGTTCTTTCAACATTGTTTTTAAGGCCCACAGATGAGAATGAGGTGTTAGAGGTCGTGGGATCCCTGAAATGCTGTGACTCGGCCGGAAGGGATGGTGTTTCCTCAAGGTTATTAAAATGTGTGGGAGATATTCTTGCTAGTCCGCTTGCTCATATTGCCAATTCCTCTTTTGAACAGGGGGTATTCCCTGAGTCCCTAAAGCAAGCTGTAGTCAAGCCTTTATTCAAGAAGGGGGAGGCTGCTGATAGGAATAACTATCGCCCCATATCAATAACATCCACATTCTCAAAGATACTCGAAAAAATCTTTCTCAACAGACTTTTTCCATTCTTGGCTTTCAATGATGTTCTTTTTAAAAATCAATTTGGCTTTCAGAAAAATATCTCCACAGTCAATGCTATGTTCAGTTTCATTTCAAATGTTTCAAGAGCCTTAGATGATCATAAATATGTTTTCGGCCTTTTTCTTGATTTAAGTAAGGCTTTTGACATGGTGAATCATGGTTTACTTTTGGAAAAAATGGAATGTTTAGGTATTAGAGGTATTCCCTTGAATTGGATTTCGTCGTTTGTCTTGAACAGGAAGCAGGCAGTCAAGGTAAATTACGTTGACAATAAGGGCTGTATGAGGTTTCATGAATCTAGTGAAGTAGCTGTTAGTTCCGGTGTCCCTCAAGGGTCGGTCCTTGGACCGATTCTTTTTTTAATATTCATTAATGACATTGCCAGCAAGGTCCCAAATTCAGATCTTTGTTTGTTTGCGGACGATACTTCCCTGTGTATCAATGATCACACCATAACTGGTACTGAAATGAAGGCTTTCATTCATAGTAGTCTTTTACTGCAGTGGCTGGAGGATAACAATCTTTCTGTAAATACTGGAAAATCTAAACTCATTGATTTCAAACTTAGGGATGAGGGTGGTAGATCTTCGACCATCATCATTGGGGATACTGAGATAGATTCTTGTGATCAAACGAACTTCTTGGGCCTAATAATCGATTCTCGACTTAACTTCTCAAAGCACATTGATAAAGTTGCAAGCAAAATGAATAGCGGAATTTTCACTATTCGCAGGCTAGCTTTGTTTTCTGATAGGAAGGTTCTTCTCACTGCCTATTTCGCTTGTGTGTATCCTCATATGTGTTATGGTGTACCAATCTGGGGAGCCGAAACTGTCAGAACGAAGAGGATATTCATATTACAGAAGAAAGCTTTGAGACTCATTTTTGGTTTGGGGAGGGTTGAAACTTGCAAGGGTGTATTTTCTGGTAATAATCTGTTGACGTTTCCTTGCATTTATATTTTCGAATGCCTCTCATTTCTTGTTAAAAATAAACATCTTTTCCAGTCTAATCTCTCATCTATGTATGAATTTAGAAGGCGAGATCTCCTAACTATTCCCCAACACAATACCACTTTTTTCGAAAACCAAACATTTTATTCTGGAATCAAATTATTCAACTCCCTCCCATCCCACCTAAGATCTGTTACTGATCCGGTCACCTTTAAAAGGCTTCTGAGGACCTTTTTGATTAGGAAGGAGTTTTACAGTGTATCTGATTATTTAAATGATACAAGTTAGTTTTAGTTACCGCATTTATCTTTTCTTTATATTCTATTGTACTAATTCTTTGTATTTAATGTTCTGTGAACATTTATTTTGTGACGTTTGTCAATGCTGTTTACAGTCGGATGACAATAAATGATTGATTGATTGATTGATACAACCTAGACAAAACAGGAAAGTTTAGTGGATGAATCAAAATTTGCTCAACACTGCTATGAATTTTGACGAAGCAAGAACAGTACACCACGAACCTTATTTTTCCGAAAGAAAACTAATTGAAGTTTTAAACTCGAATTTAACAGACCAACCAATTAGTCAATCATCACTTTAAAGGACGTATTTTGGTTGGGTGTGGTTACCGCCATTCCCCTCGCCACCACCGTTTCCTCCTCTTCCTGAGTCTATGCTCACTCTGATTGGTTGTTGTGATTTCTGCGATTTTATTTTGTTTTTGTTTTGTTTTCAGCATTAGTGTTTTCATCTGTTTTTCTAGCTCTGTGTTTCAGCTATGTTTTTTCCAGGTTCTCTTGGCTGTGTGTTATTAATATCTTGTTATATCCTAGTTTCCTTTCACATCTAAGGATGGGACCATATTCCAGATCTCATAATGTCGTGAAACTTGTTTTTATTAATAAGTAATGGCAAATATCCACTAGAAAGGAAATAAGAACATAAATTCACCATCACAAAAAATAAATTTAAAACAAAGAATAACTTGTCTTTACAATAAGCTATAACAGGCCTATTGGGACATTGGTTTTTTTTATATATAATTTAGAATATTTGGAATTATTTAAAGACTGTTTGTGTATGACGAGGTCTATTGTAATACATTGAATTATTTAATGACGAATAAAGATCTTGAATCTTGAATCTTGAATCTATTACAGGCGTATTACAAACGGTTTATAAACTAATAGCCAAGCATGATTTTTGTGATTCTTTTTTCTTAGCCTGTGTACAACGTAAAAAATATAAGCACACCTTTAGGAAAAGACATTCCTGTAGAAGTGCACAACCCCATTATAATTCATTATAATTTGAGAATAAAAAAATGAAATTATAAAAAATCACCATGGGCTTTATGAGTTGCCATGATGGTTACGGAATAACAACAAAATCATAAAGAAATGCAGTAACACGTTTTATTATAGCAATGAGTTAAAACTAAACCCAACTACTTTCTAATTGAATATCGACCAGTAGGCGATCTCTAGTTTATTTACAACACTAGGTTTTTATAGATAAATTTTCTATCTTTCATTACTCCTTTTTAGATCCCTTAATGTGTTTACTGTTGAGGCTTTATCTCTTCGACTGTGTTTGTACAAAAGAAACTCCGGATTCTAATTTATTGAAATAGAAAAGACGCAGTGGGCTCCCTAAACTCGCTCTAAATTTCTAATCCAGTTCAACAATTTTTAGTTCACATTCTTCCTATTTTCAAGCTGTAAAAATGTAAAATGTACGAGGGAATTAAATATCTAAGGCTTTAATAAGTACAACACAGTAAACAACGAAATATACTATCTCCTTGTTATGAAACGCTTGAAAAGTGTAGATGCAGTGAATAAGTAGCAATTACACTACACAGTGAACGTCAGTCAAGCTTTGGAAGTTTTAATGGAGTCCTTTGTGAGAACGGCTTAATGGTGGAAGTTTAGACGCCCATTTACACAACAATCTAACATGAGCAATTCACCTGAATTTAACGATCGTCACAATGAAATTATGGCATACAAGCAAGAAGCCTTGTACCCTGTACGTCAATTCCTGAGATTACGCCTAATAATATACATTTTAAAAAGTTCCCTCCAAAATTTATTACACTTTTGCAATGTGAAAATGTTATTCCCCAATTATACTCGTATTTGTTAACTCAATTGCGAATGTTACTTACATGAAAAATCCGGAAAATAAACACAAAATCCCTCAAAATCTGTCTCATTGCTGTAAGATTTGGAATCATTTTTTATTATTCAGCATTTGTATTGTTAATAGTAATGGTTATAATTAATAATACAATCCCCCCGCCTGCGGGATAGCATTTAATGTATACTAACAGCCCGCGTCACTTCGTGACTTAAAAGAAATCATATTAAAATAGACCTTACTTAATGTTAACGGGGTATCATTGCGTGAAACGCCTTTCAATGCGAAAGTGTGTGTATTGATATGATTTTGTTTATAATTTTCTAGACAAACTGCCCATCAGGCAAACTTTTAAAACTAACCTAACCTTACTTAAGACTTGAAACTTCAATATGGAGAGGAAATAACTCATTTGGTCTGCACATTTGTCAATGTATACGTTATAGCATTGATAATAACATTCAATGATTATAGGCTTTGCATCTTTGATAGTAGAACCATTTTCATTTTGCATAATTTAGGATTAGTTTACATGCACCTTTATGTCTTAGCGCATCATCCTCATACCTCTGTTTTGGAGTTTTTCAAAAGTAATGTATCTGTATGTTATTTAAAAACATAATTGAGACATCAGTCCCTGACATTCATTGTTATTGGAACAGTAGTAAGACGATGTGCAAACATCTGATAGACGCAAACTAATCTTTAAGTAACGTTGGTAAAATAGTCATTCTCCATTTAAAAACACAAATAAATTATTCTACAGTTATAACAGCCGACAAATTGCTTTTTCAGAGTGACCTGGTTTTGTGTTTTGTATCTTAAGTACATGCTATACAAATTAATATTTCATCAAATGTCATAACTGTCTACGAAGCACCTACATTAAATAGGTAAATTGTTATTGGTGCATTTTTTAATTAAAATTAAAGAATAATAAAAAAAATAATTGCTGAGAAATGTTAGGTGAAACCATTGACGTAAATATTTACATCGATGGGTGAAACCTGATCGTTTTATTGAATAAAACAAACTGAAAATACATGTGTTGGAATTGAATGGAGTTCTTTGTATCGCCCACCCAAAATGAATATTTACCCCAACAAGCAAATTAAATGTTTACTGAGTTTTTGTTTGCGCTAAAGTATGATGCAAATTCAGTGCATAATCTTTTTGCGCCACTGATTTTAAAATAATCGTTTATATTGTCGATGATTAGTAGAGCAAGGTATTTTAACTTTTTTTCTGTTACTAGCTGATCAACACGGTTTTACCCGTGGAAAACCTGAAAAACGTCCTTGGACTTATGATTTAATGTTAAGCTTGCCATGACAACTATATGAGCTTACCTATACTTTAACATTGAGACTTTGATGTATCATAGGGCGTAGTCCTGAGAGAATTTTTAAAAATCCGTTCTTAGTGTCTATGCCCTGAGAGGAACGTTCATGCAAAGTTTCAAGGTTCTAGGTCAAGTAGTTTGGGCTGTGCGATGGTAGGTGAGTGGTATTTGACAAATATATAGTAGATGAAACCTTAAGCTTTTGGTAAGCTAAAATTATACGTTTTACTTGGTTTATTCTCAGAAGCAGGGCCGGGAAGGGCAGCTCAGAAGCATGAAGTATCATCACTAATTAATGAAAAATTCCGTGTTGCTGCCATCCTGCATAATCAACACATTTTAAATACCTCAAACATATTAGGCGACAAAATTAAATACTTTATGATCTCTATGAGAATGACATAAGGAATGGGAGTGCAGGTTTGTTGCCACAGATGTTTAAGGAAAATAGAATGGTTAAATCCAATATTCAGTCCACCCTAATTAGGCTAAGCCACATATCAAATTTATTAGACATGTCAAGAAATAAGCAATGCATCAAATTGATGAATTTTCCATTACTGTAACTTTGGAAAACCGTACTCTATTTATCATTATCAATATCTCGTTATCCGAGGGACATCGAGCAGGTACTAAAAATACTAAATCGCTTTTATTTTGGAGCCGAATGCAGTGTTTCAAAGAAAACTATTTTTTCCTAGGTAAAGAAACATAGTTGTAGGGTGTTGTCCATCTCTATATCCCCCTTTCCATGGTCCAGTATATGGTCTAATCTATATATATATATATATATATATATATATATATATATATACAAAACTGAGTACCCCCACAGCAGCAGACCTGCATACTGAGAATTTCAAATGAAAAAGAATATATTCCAATCCGACATGGCGAGATATGACATGTTTTTGTAAGCTTCATAAAAATAACATAAGGTATGAATATGCAGGTTTGCTGCTACACGTATTTAAGGGCTGAGAGGGTTTTTATTCAATATTTAACACCTCTGGACTAGAAGGAGACATGTGTTATCAAGATATTCTAAGAAATAATGACGTAATAGAATTTTATTTATTTCCCATAAGAATGAGATCGGGAATGAGTATGCGGGTTTGCTGCCGAAAAGAAAGGGAAAATTGAGGATTTTAGACTATTATACATTATATCCCATCTAGAAGAAGCCAAAAACAAAGTTTTATTAAGTTATGTTGAGAAATAAACTATATATAGAATGTAACTTATTTTCCATAAGGTTAACATCGGGACAGCATACTGTGTTTAGCACTTTCAATATATCGGTAATCAATAGGCAAAGAGCAATGATTCACAATACCGAATTGTTTTTTTTAGCTCAATTCGATGGTGCTAACAGAAATTGAATAAAGTTCTATGTTTATATGTAAAAAAAACTGGAAAATACAATTTTTATGGGGGTTCATTACCCTTTACACAACCTCTCGGTCGTGGGGGGGGGGGGGGTGGACCTTGCTTTAGCCTCGTCCGATTTACACCTCCTTCGCACTATAGGGCGCGAATATTTCACGGGCAATAATCGAAATAATTTCATTTAATAACTATTAAAAACAAGTCATTCAATTACGTTGTTTCTGTTAATAAATTATAACTAGACCACCTTACTATGGTAAGGTGGTCTTACTAAGGTAAGTCTTAGATGAGGACCCACATACTTATTCTTGGTAACTATTAAAACACGTAATTACATTACATAAACTCGTAAATCATTATGGTTGTAAGTTTTACTAGGCTGTGACCCCCAGCTGTCCGCCTTAAGACGGTGACACACTATCACACAAGACACCACACCACACATCACACAGGACAAAAGGGAGCATATGTGACAGTGTGTCCGGGGTCCGCGCATCATACAAGACATCACATCACACATCGTCGCGAGCGCTCTGGAGGCGGTTTTTTTGGCGAAAGATAAAAACAAGTCTGGTACGGTGTCTTGCATGATGTGTGATAGTGTGTCAGGGTATATTTTGCCCCGAACGTCGCTCCGTACGCCGTCGCGAGCGCCGCTCCGCACGCGTTGACATTTAATATTGCAATTTGCCTAATTAATTGAATTAGCAATTAATGTCAATGAAATATCGGGACTTTATGCCAAGAGGTTGTATCGTGTGATTTTTGGATTGGTTGGGTTAATAGTTTATTTTACGAGTTTTGAGTGCTTAGTCATTTATATAAATATAAGACAATCGTTACCACCAATGTAATACATTTATTTCTCTGATTCTAAAGAAGTGTTCGAGTTTTTATCAACCTTTTCCTACTCGATATATTTACAAATAAAAGCCAGTTTTCCCTTGAATAGTTATAGAATTAAACCTAACTTTATTAGCACTTTAGATATAATCATTCATTCAGAAAAAATCTTGGATAACCCATTTTTTGGAGCCATATAACTTGCTTTAGCCTCGTCCGATTTTAATGATCTATATCTTAAGTGAAAGTTATTAGTTCACTGAGTGTTCTCAAGCCAAAACATATAACATCGCTTGAATATAACTCAAAGCGTAGATTTTAAAATAAAAAGAAATTTTAGGGAAACTATAAATTTTCTTCATTGAAGGTCCATAATTCACCTCAAACTTGTTCCTTTAAAAAGTAATGAGGGCCGCGGTCGCCCTGGGCGCTGCGGCTAGGGGGGCGCCGTGGCCGGTGGGGCCCGCGGCCGTTTAAGGGAAAAATAACGTCGTCTCTCACTATTGTCGACTTTCGCGGAGTCATCTTAGTGTCTTTTGGTGGCCAGGTGTACATAAATGTTCCCAGCTGCCGCCACTTGCACATCTATTTTATCTCAGAAACTACTGGATTTAGAGATAATTTAAATTGGGGGACCTCACCTATTTTTTAAAGACTTAAAAGACTTAAAATATTAATTCTATTTTTTTCTAAATGGCCGCCACTTTCCAATATGGCGGACAACTTTGATTATTCTCATGGCCCACCCTGTATTTTATGACTTATTTGGATTTTACGCTTAATTTTAATAGCTTTTTACTCTGAAATTTTTTCCTAAACCCAATGGTTAAGGAGATAAAAGCAGTTAAAGTTAGATTTTTCCCCCATTTGAAATGCATTGTGTCCATTTTAACTGTGCCATCCCATGCAATCGTTATAGAGTACAAAACTATTCCAAATTATTCATTTCCATGAGTGAATCTCGAATAAAAACAACTTATATGATTGGATCTAAACTAAAATCACATTGCAGGCACTTTTGTTCTTTGGTATTTTTTTATTTAACTGAACCATTATCGGTATACCGAGTACCGAGAATTAAGCAATGCATTTCTTATGGCGAAAAATCTAACTTTAACGGCCTATATCTATTTAACTATTTGGTTTAGGGAAACACGTTAGAGAGTAAAAAGTTCTTAAAATGAAGCGTACAATCCAAATAAGATACAGGGTGTTCCATAAGAAAAATCAAAGTAGTCCGCCATATTGGAAAATGACGGCCATTTAGAAAATAATGGAATTCATATTTTTAAATGTCTTAAAAAAGTCGGAATTCCCCTTTAACGTTTTCTCTAAATCCAATAGTTTCTGAAATACCAAAACCAAAACATAACATCGCTTGAATATAACTCAAAGCTAGATTTTAAACTAAAAATAAATTTTAGGCAAATATATGTATAAAAAAGAATATATATATATATATATATATATATATATATATATATATATATATATATAATTATTCGAACGAATGGTTTTTTGCCTCTTGAGGCTCCAAATTCTTGTCACTTGAGGCCCAAAATGAAAAGTTATGATGGTGCCGGGCTTCGGTCTTACTATGAAACCTACTTCCCTATAGGGGAAATCGGCAAAACATGTGGCTAGTAAAAAATTAAATAATTTATTCGGTTTTAATCATGCTATAAAGATAAATTTACAGAGGTCATGCAGTTGCATATATAGATTCCTCGCAAAAAATATGTGTATTCAGAATTATGTAATATCCCCCAGTACAATAATACTCCTTTATCAAGTCACAGAAGAAGGGCTGTGGCGTATTGTGTGTCAGAAACTCATGTAATCTGCCGACACTCCCATTATTAAAACGCCTTCTGAGACTTTGCCTCAGCTTCCTTTGTCAACAACCTGCACCACTTAAATAATTTTTCGAAAAATCTTTTTCAAAGTAAGCTGTCTGGGAAACATATTTAATGTTACTCTTAACTATTAAGTAAATAAACGTAAATCATACTAAATTTCTTTTGTGAAAGGCCAAACAATATAAAATAAACAATTAATTAATAAGTCAGTGCTTAGCTAAAAAATTGCATACTTACTTACTTGGTACTTTGTTGGTAATCCAATTGGCCGCAGGCGGCATTGGATCCGTTCTTCTTGCTCCCAAAGGGACGCAAAAATTGGGAGATGAATCATCTCCGGGTTTGGGTTGATTGGGTTAAGGTTGGGTTTAGGCTCCAGGTAAGGTTAGGTCAGTCCTCTGGTGGTTTCTACAAAACAAATAAAATTCTTCTAAGTTGTAAAAAGATTGGCTCAGTAAAAAATGTTTGAGACCACTCTTAAACTTTAACAAGTTATTTTCTGATCTATGGAAAATGGGAGTTTTTGAAAATGTTTTGTCCTAAATACATGGATTTTTTCTCAAAGAGAGCTAATTTATGTTGAATGACAATAGTAGTTTTCATTACTAGGAGCGAAAGTGGCTCTTTTTGGTACGAGATCGAAATTTACAGGCGAGGCGCAGCCGAGCTTGGAAATGCGATCGAGTACCAAGGAAACACTTTTGCTCCGTGTGATGAACAACTATTTTCATAATTATGTATAAATAACCATTTAATCGTAAAAAAATTAGACTACATAATTTTGAAGTTATCCAAAATAGTCATCGTCATTTACACATCTGTTAGTTGTTTACAAACACAAGTTAAGAAATCGTTCAACCTTTCAAACGTAACATAAACAAATTTTGTCATTAGAGTACGGTAAAATTTACCATGTGTTTTTTCAATAATCCTATTTGAAGTGATCCAAAAACGATCATTTTGCTAAGAACTAAAAACGGCTGTTTTCGGGACAGTATGATGAAAAAGAGTTTTTAAATCTTCTGTTACATCTATGGAGTTTATTTTTGGGTTCTAGATTGTCTGCTTTAAAGCTATTTCTAATATGTAGAGTAGGAGTCACCTAAGTTGGCCAAAACGAAAGTAAACAAACTATTATCTTCTTACGAACATAAGCATAAAATCCAGCTGTGCTGAAAACATAGCTAACGAACATCTGTTTAGTATGGCACTTGCAGTAAAGAAAAAATCCTGATGCAATATTGCAACTGGAAGTTCTCTTGCGCAACTTAAAATATTACTGATGGGCTTTTCAAATTAAGTATGTATTATCACGAAGAGGGTGTGTCATGGATGCGGCATGACCGATAGCCTTAGACTTTCTTATTTAATAATATGTATAAAGAAAAATAGGCGAGTTTATGAATAGTCATTACTACTTGCTGCAAGTCAGCATCTGACAAGAAAGATTTTTTCATATTGCGTTCAAAACTTGTCAAAATTGGTCCAGGAAAAAATAAGCAAGCAGCAAAACAAACTAAAATAAATGTCAATCAAGAAATAGAATAAAATTAAACTTTCCCGCTATGTAAAAAGGGTGAATCAAAATAGAAAATTCTAAAAATAAGTGATATTTTAAACATTCTATAACCTATAAGATTGCCTCGAATGACAACAAAACAATATTGTAAACAAACGCAACGTGGCGATTTGACAGTTCGGAGAAAATGTAAACAACAACCATGTGTATCCAACAATGTTTTCAATGTGACTTGTATAAAAACTTTTGATGAGATGGTTAGTACATGCTGTGGCCAACTTAGGTGAATCCTACTCTACAAACTTGGCACCGACAGAATACCCAGGGTTTGAAAATATTCTCTACAAGAGGTCCGAGGGTGTAGCTTGAAAATACATCTGAGGCCTTCTTTTGCCAAATCAAAAATCGAGTCAAGTTTGTTTCAGTCGCACCCTAGAGGACAATAGAGTAGGTAGATATAGAACTCGAGTAAGCAGTGGTAGGTAGTTTTCAGAAGTTGAAAGTTTTGAAGATTTCTTAATCACTTTATCACTTAATTGTCTCAAGCTGCGAAGGACAAAGATACCCTTCGCAAGCTTAGATTCAATCTTTTCCAACTGCTCACTTCTGTCCAGGGCATCGTCCAATATCACCCCTAGAAAATCAACTGAAGTGGCAATCTTGAGTTCCTCATCCCCATTGAAGAGGTTGGGTACTCTTGCCAATTTGGAATTCTTTTTTTGGTGTGTCTAAATGCAGAAAAAAATTGTTTTATCAGCATTCAGTCTGACTTTGTTTTGTTCAAAATATTGAGCCAGACAATTTATTTTGGTGAATGTTGATTCCTCCAAGTTATCATAATTCTTCTGTTTGGTAACATCAGTTGTGTCGTTAGCAAACACAAACATGCTGTTTTCTGGGATTGCCTTTGTAATGTCATTAATGTATGCTATAAAAATAACAGGGCCCATAATTGATCCCTGCGGAACTCCGCTTAGGATCAATTTTTTGGTTGACTGGACGGACATTACTTTAGTTTCTGTTTCCCAATCAATTTCGGTCAATTATGATCTGTTGCTCATGTAGGATACAATCCACGAAAGAGCCATTTCGAGTCATTTTGCAAACCATGCTCTGAGATTAAGGTGATTCATCGATTAGAAATATTTCTGTTTGACCAATTTTTCCTGCAATACTTCTGACATTTAGGTGGATAATCTTTAGCTTGTTATATGGTCCCTTAATACTACTCCGTTAAGGCCTAAATCTAGTGTTATTAATCTTACAGTCGCTATTCAGGACACAAGAGTTTACGTATTGTTTGGATTAATTTCCTGTTCTGAGTTTTTGTTTGCTTCTTATTACATTGTTTAGGTACATTTGCAGAATGTAGGAAATTAGCTATTAAGTCATATAGGATATTTTCCCCTTCCTGATTTAGGTGAAGTCCGTGCCTTGTAATAGCTTCTATCAAGCATTGAACTTATTGCTAGGTAAGGCCACTTATGTTTCTTGCATGCTGCTTTCACTAGGTAATTCTGCTTTTTTAGACTATTTTCATGTGGCGAGTCATACCTGAATGGTGTCTCCACCCACAAGAGTCTCCCAGGGCGCTCAGCCAAATCGTCCAGCCTGCTTCCCACCCCCTACTTGAGTCCTCAATCAATTTGTTTGTTCCCCCAACCACAACCGTAAAATCACCCTCACCCAAATTTCCTTCAGCCCGAATCGCCTCCACCATATCGATGATAGCCACCATCGGTGTTTCCGGCAGACCACACGCTCCAACATCCCAATCCCCCATGCGCCCCCCCCCAGTCCCAAACCACAGCCCCTCGCATGACTATCCCCCACAATGCTGATTTTCTCAACCTTTCGCTTTTTTGATCGAGTGTTTCTCTTTTGTCCCACAAAACCTCCCAACCCGTCAGATCCAAAAGCCCGAACACCTGCCCCCCCCCCCCGATTTACGGCCCCTCGCTGCCCTCATTCTCCTTCCTCCGACAAGGAGAGGGAAGTCAGAACCATTTATCCACCCCACACTCTCATCCAGGTCCCCAGAAGAGTCCCCATAAGAGTTGGAAGTCGGCAAAGCTGGGTCCACTGTCCTGCCACTTTTCGCTGCCCATCTCCGTCCAGCACCCACCACCGTACAATCCGAGGCACTCAAGCCACCCTCCTCCACCAATCAATGGTTTAGCTCCTCAATTATGTCCCTCAATTTCAGGATCTCCGCCTCTTTTTGACTGATTTCCTGTTCAAAGTTCAAATTCACCTCTTTGATTTCGAGTTTCTCTCGATTAAAAATCTCGACCTGCTTCCGGAGTGCCAATTTTTCGTCTCTATTTTGTACAGTCAAATTCTTAAAGTGATAGATACAAGGTGAACAGACCCAATTATCATTCTTACCTATGTTATTAAAAATAGTTTTTTTTTCAACTTGCTACACTTTTTCTCACTGTGGCACCAGTTTTCACAAATGTCACACATGATCGAGCCTTCTTCCCATCCATTATAATTTTGTTGCATTTCTTACAGATTAGTACTTCCTCAACAGTCATTTTGAGATCAATACCTACACTTATATTCCGATATTCAATACTTTGTTCTGTTGGGTCGGTAACTGAACTTAACTTAACTCTATTCAGTCTTGGCCTACCTAAAATCTTGTAAATCCTAACCAAAGGCTATTTCACAGAAGCAATTCAATTCAGGACTCAGTCCTAATATTTTCATGCCTCAATCATTTTCACATGTAGCCTAATACACGCCTGGACACAGTTAAAACAAAAAACAAATAATACAGTGACAATGACTTAACAACCTACAAAACATAAAATGCAATTAAAAAACTTAGCCTAATTCCTTTCATTTACTTTGTGTCGAATTCTTAGTAGCTTTGCCTAACTGTTTCATGCAAAACCTAATCAGAGGCTATCTCAAAAACCATTTCAGCTAAGGTTTAATTACCTATCCGAATATCAACGTTACACAATATGCTAGTGTCACAGTAAAATTTGCCGCTAATCTTATCTACTCTTGTATTTAACTTACTTGCACTTTCATGCCTCATAACAATTTCATACATAGCCTACTAAAGGCTTAGTCACAGTTTAAATAGCAATAAAAATTACAATTGCTTGATAACATACAATGCAATGAAAGAATAGAAAATAAATGCTGTCGTAAATAAATGTTACGATGCTAATATTTAGGCTAATAATATACAATAAGCTGTCATAAATTATCACTTTTTCCAGTCTGTAGACACTTCTCTCCAAAGACTTTCAACTATCAGCTGGGGTAGCAGTAAAACTAAATAAATTATTTGTAAACACAAGCGCTTTTTATGATTGAAACCATTATCTTGGAAAGATTGATTGCAAACAATACAACATACCTCAAACAAAAAGAGCTACAGAAATTACAATAGTAGAGGTAATAGTGTATAGATTAAAATGACAGTATACCTAAATAGTCCGTACAACTGAGATCGACTTAAACTCTCGTTTTCCTTATGTCGAATCAAAGTATCTGGCGGACCGAATCTTGCTCGGTGTTATTTAATGTTTACCAGTTCATCCAATTACTATAAAATATTTCAATGACAAAATATTGATAAATAGAAACCTTTCTTTTTACTCCATAAACTCTTCATCCCACTCGCTGTATTTTATCTTGATGGCTGTAGATTCCAAACAGCTCTTATGATTACTTCATTTGTTTACACTTTCCTTGTTTATTTTGTTGCTATCATGGCAATTCATAAGACCAATGATACAAAAATTATAATTTTTTTTAAGTTGTAAAATTCTGGGAGTGTCAGGGGTAACCAGTACCCGCTGATACTTTGAGTATTGTTTGACAAAAGAGAGAGAAACAATTATCAACATAACTTTGATTAAGCTATTACATAAATTTCTAAAGGACTGTTAAATATTTATATGCTTTAAAAATACCTTAAACGGGCCATTTGGATAGGAGTTTGGAGTTTGAATATAAGTATACAGGTTTGAATATTTCATAAGTTAGGTGAGCTGGGGCCCCCTAAAATATTGTTCTCTAAATCCGCTCTTGCAGCTATCTTGCTCCAAAACCAAGTTTAATAAATAATCAATTGTCATCGAAGACAAATTTATTTTTATGATTAGTCTAAAAATTTAGATCATAGTCTTGTCCTCTGTTCCTGTTTATGTCCTTAGACCTCAGCTAAATTTATATCGGATGGAAATATGTGTTTCCTGAAGTGGGATCCTAACTGGCATCTGCTAGCTTAGGTACCAATACTGGGTACGGCAAAGGAAGTTGTCACAAGTGGAGGCAATGTTATAACTGTCTTTTAGCGAATAACTTCAAGTACCCACCGGAGCTTTAAGGCAGGGTTCGTGGTGGTTGTACTGGCGATCCAGATGGGGGCCAAGATTAGGGCCACTTATCCCTTGAGGCTCATCCACTGGATAAAGGTATATCTTTGTCTACCTACTCCAAGCGTGACCTAACCTATTGCATCTATCTATTTATTTTTCCTTGTGCTTTCCCTGTAATAATAAATTAGAGTCTAAGGGACTAAGGAATATTTCAGAGGAGGTTCCCTCGCCTTTCTGGAGGCCGTAGAGACGGACAAAACATTAATAATCATCATCACAGGGTGTTCATGTGTGATAGGGCACCCAGGCCTCCTGATCCCCAATCAAAAAAAACTTTTATTTCAACTGGAATCATTTGTTAATACAAACCTAAAAAATACTTTAGTATTTTCGATGGTTATTTATTATTACCTTTTAATTTTATTTTACGAAAATGAAATTTTACTTAAAGAGATATAAAAAACCAAAGTAAAATACACGTACAATGTCAGTACCCTCGTCACACAATGGGTCTTATTTTCCAACACCTGTCAACTCAGAACACCCTTCCCTTGAGATATAGATGAACCATCAATATAAATATATATCTAAAGTCAGAATTGACATATTTGCCTGGTTGTTATCAGTAGAGTCACACGTATCCCTCGAGCCCCGAGTATTGGCAACTGTATGTCGAGGATTACTCCCCCGGCACCACACGGCCACATTACAAGCCAATGTTTCACAATTTTCAGTCTTACGATATAACTCTTGTTTTGTATTTTCAGTTACTGAAGCAAAAATGTCAACCATTACAATTTGGAAATGTGCATTGAATGACTCTGTACTTAAATATATTTTTAATACTTAAAAACAAACAACAACTATAAATGATTTTACTATATAAATTGGAATGAAACAAAACATTATATAAGAATATTTATAACAATGAGAAATGTTCGATTGTAAAATTGTATTATATAATGTTTAAAAGGCATTTTGATTGAAATATTTACATTGCATATTTTACCATGCAATGCAAATATTTTAAGTTTAATAATTAAACTTGAACCGTCGTTTTATGGTAAAATGGGTGCAGCCCAAGTCAAATTTAGGCAATGGAAAAACTAGAGGGTAAATCAGAGGAAAAACTGGATGGTTGGAAAAACAAAATTAGAAGGAAAAACTAGAGGGGTTTTCATTATTTTGTTTTCCACCTTAACCGTCTACCGAAAAAAAACAATGGTTATAATGATAAAAAAAGGCAACAGACATATCGAATTGTTTTTAGTAAAGCTAATATGAATAAACTCGTAAATTATATTTAATTTCTCAATATAGTAATCATGATATTTATTAACTATATTTTGCTAAAGCGATATTAAAATAAGCTTCTCGTATTATACAGAAAAATCATCCTTTCGTTATGACACAACTCATTTAATATACCAATTTATTGCCCATCGATTAGCCTGCCTATTTTATATTATAATCAATGGGTTTTTTTTCTGGCCAAGTGGATACTTGATTCGTAATCAGCATAACATAATTGGAACAAATGCTTGTTTGACGCTCATTGTTGATGATTTGGAGGTTACATTGCTATTTGTATTTTTTTTGGAAATTCGTCAGCACTGACTAGTAAAGTCAGATAAAACTAATCAGAGACGGCAAATAAATGTTCATACAAATTGACTGTTAACATAAGATGATTATGAAACTTACAATGCCAAAAAAAATATAAATAACCAATTTAAAAATTCCTGATATTATTCATTGTTTTTGAGAACTTCTTCATGAAACGAACGGAAATTGTTTCCGGAGCAAACCTCGAAAGCCACAAATTGTTGGCGAGAAAACCTCGGAAATTACACCAGAAGAGCAAACAAGTGGCTGATGTTGTTATCATGGGGTGCCGGTATACACTGTGCTGATTTGTGAAATGAAGTTGTAATAACGTTGTTTAGTCAAACGAGGTTTTTATTTAATATATTGACAAATTCTTTATGCATGATATATATATTTATTGTTACGTTTACTTTGGATGACAGAAGTTCATAACATAATATAGTAATTAACATATTACTGGACATGGTAATGTCAGAATTAGTTCTACCTTGAAATTATTTATCACTGCAAAAAAACTTATGTTAATCCATACTTTTGAAAAACAAAGAAGCCGTGAACAAAAAAGATATTGCATATATTCTTGCCTCATAACACACGGCGTCGTATTAAGCCAAGTTTAGTTAGGGAGATTGTGTCTGAGACATCATACAATATTTTTAATTAAGAGCAATAGTTTTAGAACAACACTTATTTAAGTTAAAGATTCAGGACTTTGGCATGAATATAGCAATTTGAATTTTTCATGCTTTCTATAAGGTAATATTCTGTAAAGTTTGGCAAATTAATATTTCCATCGTATAAAAATAAGAGAGATCCTTGATATACCTATTTAAATATAAAAATAATAGGCATATGGGTCCCGGGTGTGAGAATTTTTATATTTATCTATCTCCTATCTATCTATTATACTATACAATATATATATATATATATGTGTGTGTGTGTGTGTGTGTGTGTGTGTGTGTATGCATTCAAAAATATATTGCTTATAACCTACCAGATGTCGTTTTAAACTATCTAAATTATTTTTAACTAAAATATTTTAACCCGCATGATTGCCGGGACTATTTAGTCCTGTCTTTTAGGACGTCAAACATCCCTTTTTGTTATATATTGTATTGTTTGTTACAAGCTGTTTTTTATTTTGTTTAAATAGCTTAATTTTGCCTTATTATATTTGTAATTTTTTTTAATAGTAATTTTTGATGATTTTTTATAAGTAAGCTAAGATAGCGACAGCTACTGACATTTGCTACAGATTGCTCTGAATTCGTTAGATAATTTTGGTTATAGGAATCACCTCAAAATGTATATTAGAGGATTTCAGACCTATATCTTGTAAGTTGATTACCCAATCGCCTACAATTATCAACAAACATGAATTATAGTGACTAAGACATTTGGAAGACTTATTTTGATAATCTCTCCGCTAATTTATAAGTTTTAAACGTTTTTTACTTATTCATTTACATATTAAAATAGCCAATTTATGATTTTTTTCATTAATATGTGTTTTTATAGAATCCTAAGAGAGCAGGATAAGATTACATCTGAACTGAACGTTCAACACAGCCCTAACATTTCCAATATCCTCCTAAGTTTGTCTGATCTTATCTCTAAAGCTCATATCTTACCCTCAGAACGAAACTACAACACGTCTGTGAATATACTCAGAACATACGTTTCAACGCTACTTTGATTATAAAAAAAGCCTTAATAATCCATATGCCTAATACAATAATGGTGTTCTCTGTTACATCCCTTTTTCAGCTGTCCTACTTAACCAGTTTTTACGATTGAAGTGTCATTTTAAAGCTTTTAATGTAGCGTAGCGGCGATTGATATAATGGGCATTTCGTTTACGGTTTCGACCCCCAAGGCTTTGATTTATTTCTAGAGGGCGCTTTCAACGCTGTAGTGCTGACCAACTTGCGTTATAGCGGTTTTAACGTGTGATAAATGTAATTGTAATTGATCAAGATTACCTTTAGACGAATTTTCAACCAGTCACATTGTAAACAAAAATTGATTGTCTGCATCTGTGAAAATGATCCGATACAGCTTATAAAAATGAAATTGGGCTATTTTTATTGGTAATTGTAGCCTAATTGAGGTAGGTATATAATTCTTTATGGTAAAGATCCACAATCGACAGATAATAAATACTGTAGATTTAACCCTTAGAAAGATTAAGGCTTAAAGAAAAACGAGCCGACGATATTAGGGAAAATATGCGTAGCCTTCAGCAAGAATAGAGAACTGCCGAGAGACAAAGACCGATTGAACTTCAGCATGGACCCCCTAGTATTATTCATTCTACCACGAACAATTGCGTGTTTTCATCAATAATTAATAATAAAAACAGTCCTTGTATGTAGCTTAAACTAACAACCATATTATTGTCGTAGGTATTTTTAAAGCCAGGAATGCTATTAACAGGGTACTTAACTGCACAGCGTTTAATATAACAAAGCTATCTAGTGATAAATTCATTTTCCGGATGAATCCGGAAAAAAATGGATATTTTGGATCAGTGTTTTACCCAAAATATTAGGGAAATGTGTTGCAAAAAACTTTCAAAATATCTAGTCGAAAATATATTAGTAGCAGAAAATCAGTATGGCTTTAGGAAATATTTGACTACCTACTGATGATGTTCTGTTTAGTGTTACAAAATAACCCCACAACTCTGTTACAAAAACAGACAGTACTATTACAGACGTATTTTATTAGTCTTTATTGCTTTAAATAAAGCATTTGACTCATTGGTTAGAAATTAACTTTAAAAAAAACTTTCTTGTATGAGAATCCAAGATAAAGAGCTCAAATGGTTTAGAGGTTTGCTAATGATAGTGAAAAATGAGGCATTAGCTTCGGGATTATTCAAAGCAGCATACGTGAACCATTATTTTTTGATCTATGTTAATAATCCAGGCAAACTTCAGTTAACAAACGGATCAATGTACTTGTATGCCGATGACACAGCCCTCTTCTTTGAAGGCACCACATGGGACTAGGTATATGGTCATGTGGGGTGTGGACTGTCCACTGTCAAGCGGTGATTTGGCCACAATAAGTTAACAGTTAATACAAATAAAACCAAGCACGTGGTGGTTCTCTTAGAGCGTCTGGGGACCCGATCAACAACTTGGTATTTCACAGTAATCTTCATATCTTCTCATCTTCACTAATCTTAATAACTGTAGTTGTGATATTATTGAACGAGTTAAGAAGTACAAGTAATTGTGTATTATGTTTGACAATAGATTGAACTGGGCTGTACACACTCAGTTTGTAAATGACAAACTAAGGAAATGTATTTACACGTTTGCAATTTTGTCTCGCGTGCTTGATGAAATTCGCATTAAAACTGTTTACTATGCTTATGTTCAGTCGATAATTCAGTTCGGTATTTTGATTTGGGGAGGCTCTTTTGATTATGTAATTTAGCAGCTTCAAATAACTCAAAAATCCATCATTAAAGCAGCTATTCTAAAACCTTTTAGATTTACAAGTGACAGCTTATTTGATTTATCTAAATTGTTGGATATAAGGCAAAACCTCATTAAATCAGTACTCTTATCCAGCTGTAAAATGAAATTTAATTTTCTGGCGAAAACTAATCGTCCATATCCGACCCGTCATCAAACGTATGTTGGAATTATAACCCTATGAATTGTAAAGTCTGTAAATCACTCAAATCCGTAAGCTTATTTGGCTCATTCAATCTATCAAAGATTGCCAGCTGATTTAAAGGTCTTTGAACGATTAAGCCTTCAAGGAACACTCAAGAAACACATTTTTCTTAAGTGTTAATAAAAAAATAATATTCAACTGGTTCTGTTATGATTGGAAGGGGAGCCGCCATGGGAGTGGTTTCATAAATTTACGCTACATAGTAAATTTTTTGCCAAATGATGTAATTTTTTTCTGGTTTCAATTTTTGAAATTATGATTATTGTTTGTTATTTTATCCTAGCATACGACTCACTAGGGGTTTGAAGAGCTATAAGGGGTACGGCTGTAGTTTATTGGTTTGTTTTGCACGTTTTCAGGTTAGTTTTTGTGTGCTTAACGTACGAATGGTCTGGTGTGAGTTAACGTGCAGTTGATAGCAGTGTGCTTGCTTGTAGTATGTCTGTGTATATAAGAATGAATACGGTTGTGTGCATGCTACACGAATGTAGGTGTTTGTCTGCGGCTAAAAACATCCATCGGCATGAAGAGAAAATCCGTTTCAGCTCTTTGGTATTTATTTCTTTCTTTATTATAATGTTCCGTCAGTTTCCCCCACAATTCCTAATTTTATGATTCATGTCAGTTAGATTTGTAAGTAATGCTAGTCTAGTTATGTTCCTATTAATTTTCAGTTTATTAAAATTTAGTCAATGATTTATTAAAATTTAGTCTGCTACCGAGAGAGATTGATGCAGGACTCGGCCCCCGCGCACAGGTTGTATCTACATTAATTGTATTTTCATGTAATTTTATTTTGAGAATAAAACTATTTTGGCTTTGACTTTGACTTTGAATCATAAAAAAAGGTTAGAGCTGATCATTTATAATTTTCAAACCACTCTGTTAAGGTTCAATTTCATTTTGGTATTGACAAACGTGTAATGGAACATCTTTCTAGCCTAACTTAAAAACCATTAATATATAGTAAACAACCCAAATTCCGGTCGGTTAAGGTAAGACAGAGTTAAATTTGTCTATGAATTTGAACCAGCTGCTCAGGCTAAATTTATCTTGGCTAATTACTTTAGAATTCAATTGACGTTTCGGAAAGTATATTTATGTCACAGAAATAAATTATATTATTTAGTAAAACATTGTTTAATGAAGATATAGTCATCCAGCGTAAATCCCTAATACCGGTCGCTGCATTCCCAATACCGGTTTTCTCAAGCCTAATTACAGTCGGGGCCAGAACGACATTTTATAAGTTAATTTTCAAAGTAAAATGGATTTAATAGAAAGGTATGTGTGGACTGACGTGTGTATTACGTAGTGAAATATAAGATATGATGAACTAAGATAAACTTTTTACCTACAGAATTGCAGTGGTTCGAATATGGATAAAAATAACAGATAAATCTCTATTGCCTTGGTGTTTCGATGCTTGAGACTAAAGGTACTAATGATTTATTACAGTAGAACGTGCTTGATTCTAGCTTCTATAATTCGAAACCTTTGATTTGAATTATTTTTAGTTTGATTGCAGAGCCGTCTATCAATAGTAGTAGTTGTATAGAAATAATCAATTTTTGTATCCTCAAAACAATGCGATTCCCCTCCGTCGCCAAGTCTACTAATTGTAATATCTCTACCCTACTCCTCCCGACGCAGATGAGCCAACAACATGATGTCGTAAGTTTATAATTTCATCATTTAAGAATTGGGTGGCGTTCAGTTGTGTTAGTTTATTTTTGTTTTGTATTTGTGTTAGTTTTTTTAATTTTTATGACGAAATACAGGTGTAGAGGTGTAAACAAAAAATACAGGTGTAAACACGAAATACGGTTTTTTATGACGATAAAACATGTAAAGGTAAGTAGTTTTGTAAGGTAGATTTATTCAAAGGACAAATAAAAATGAAACATCTATTACTGTAATGAATTTGTAAAGAATAAACTTAAAAATTATCAATAACCGGAATTAGAAAGAATGAAATCCTAATTGCGGTCGCGGCCATTATTATCGACCGTAATTAAGAAAAACGTATAAATTACCATCCCAATTACGGTCGCAAAGATTTAAGGGTTAAACTAATTTAAAACCTTAATTTTATTTATGTAATAAATAAAGAAACTAATTTTTTAAGTTAAATCTTTTTTTAAACACAATTAGTATTATTTAGCATTTTAAAGCTTAATTAACTTACCTCGCTTCTAATGGATTCGCACAAGAAAGCAGCAGTCGTCTAACGGAAATTACTTACTCATCTCTTCATAGCTTTCTGGGTGATTGTTGCGTTAGCTGATTTTAAACGCTTTCATACTCTAGATGGTAGATTGAAAATCGCTGTTTACGTTAGCTCAAGTCATTACCAAATAGGACCGACTAAGATTTTATCATGTTTAAATGATTGAGTAGTGACGATCAGCGACCGGTATTAGGCAGGCGACCGGAATTTGGATTGTTTACCAGTAAAGATTATTCTGATTATAAACTGACATTTTACATACATTGATCTCATCACTATATACTACTTACAATCAATAATATTTTTTTAATACAATAAATGTTCTTAAAATTCTGAAGATATTTTTAGATTTTTTTATCAAAAGTCATCCTCAGCCTAACATAATAGATTCTTGACGGTATGATTTTTTGGTGATGGTATTATTATTATTTGATTTTTCGCTACTCTTTGAATCAAGACCGAAATATATCGTTCTTAAAAACTATTTGTTTTTGTATAATTTAAGTGATGAGTAGCGAAAAATCAAATAATATATATAAATTTAAACGAAAAAATTATACGATCATGAAATAAAACACCATATCTTTGGGGGAAATCACATCTGTGACTATAAGCAGATTACAAATAAAAATGTTTAAGTATTTACACAAAGTTAAACAAGTTATGTAGCGGAGCACGTATCTCGTGTCCAATTTACATTCTTGTGAAGTGTTTTTGCAGCCAGCACTGATGTAAACTCAACTCTCGGTGAGAGGAAAACGTTTTAATTGCACAAGTCTCCAAACACCATGATCTCTGCACTATTTTCCTTAATATAATTAAATACTTCTGATTTGATCTATCGAAGGTAAATGATTACTATTCAACCAGTTGGAAACAAAATTTATCAGTTATGTTATGTAAAAGTTTTAACTAAAACATAACTTCAGAAAATTATGAAACATTATATGACATATTATGATGTAATTACCCAGAGATGCTTCTTAAGTTAGAGATTCTTTTTTTAATCAAAGTTAAAATGTTTTCCTATAAATGTCCATGAAATATTAATCCCCAGTTCATTATGTATCCTTATGTATAAATTCTTGTAAAAAATATATCATCCGACATTATTACATTTAAATATAATATCTGTTAAAAGATAATATGGTTCACAATATATAAAAATTGAAGAGCGATTACATTACCAGAACACGTCAGTCAGGCTTTAGAAGTTTTAATGGAGTCCTTTGTGAGGCGGGGTAATGGCGGAAGTTTAGACGCCCATTTACACAACAATCTAACATCAGCAATCCGACAACCTTTAATGATTCTGAGCGACTGAATTAGGAACGAAATTAACATGAAAACATGTTTCTGTATTTAAAAACCTGTTTAAATTAGTTAAAACAATTAACGTTTAAATTTCGTTTAACGTTTAACGTTTGAATTTTGCTAACGTTTAATACGTTAAAAGTTATAAAAAAAGTTTAAGATTCTAAATAAGGCCTTTTTAAAAATTTTCCTAAACATTTGGTCTTAAGTTTTTCATATTTATTTTATTTATTTGTTGTTTAATTCTGTTGAATTACTAAATGAGGACATTATTAGAGTATTTTCTACAACGTTTCGCCTAAATAAATGTCTAAAAAACTATTTTATAGCTGCTGACCCTGAGCGTAGTTATGTTTAATGAACCAGAAAAAATATATTATGTAAAATTGTACTGGCATCGTTCTTTCCGACCGATGTTGTGTGTCAAGGTGGTGCTACTGCAAGAATTCAATCGGGCCTCAATAATGGTTGTTATCTACACTGTAATATCCTAAAATCTAATACATTTTTACCTCGACACCGTAAACAATCTCGTAATTTCCTCAATACATTTATGAATATTTCATGAGCTTAAACTTTATGTACGATTTCCAGATTTTCCTTATTTAATGTAACTAAATTTTCAGCTAATTGGTGGTGTTATGATTGAACCTAATAGGTGAAAAATGAATCGAACCCAGCCTAACTTAACCTAACCTAGCCTATCTTTCCCAATGGTTAAAATGTTTTGGTCACCAGAACGACAAAATATATCCTTCATACGTTTGATATGTTTGATTATACATAATGTACTGTGTTACTTTCCTACTTTAAACAAGCTATTGTTCATCTTTTTGAAAATGTTATTTGCAAAAAAAAACTTAAAATGATCTTAATTACCTCCAGAAAAGACCCATACCCCTGTTCTTGGAAATCGTATTAAACGTTTGACGGTATGAATTTTTCGTGATGGCGTTATTATTATTTTGTTTTTCGCTACTCATCACTATGATAATAAAAAAAACTAATAGTTTTGATGACAAGATGTATTCCGGTCTTGTTTCAAAGACCATCATCAGTCTCACTGACGAAGTTAACAAAACATTATTTTTTAATAACTTACAGATGATTAAAAACATATGATATAGACTTTAAATTTAGAACTGGATGATATTATACTGGTTATATTTTCATGTTATATTAAAAAATACATATATGTATAAAAACACTTTTCATGAATTGATTTGTTTTTTTTTTTACTTATTCTTGGGTAATTGGTATATATTTGGCTGAATGTTGTGCTTGGCTGAGAAATAGCATCCTACTCTATCGCCATACATGCTGCTTCTTTTATTAATCTTGTTGTCCGTAGTCATTTTTGTTACATTCGCACGGAATTTGGTAGACGTCGTTCTTCGTTTGTTGGTCTTCATTATTAGGTTTAATCCGTGTCAGTTTACTTCTTATAATTACATTTGTTGAAAAAAAAACTGTCCTTATTCCAAATTTACTGTTGATTCTTTTTATTTTTTCAGATTTTCCTCCTATGTAATGAATAGAAACAGTATAAATTGGGCGTTGGTCGGTTGAGTTATTTTCTTGATTGTTTTTAAACTTTTCTTTTGTCTTTTTTGAGCTTCGTTTACTTCTTTGTAAGGGTATTTATTGTTTCTTAATTCTTTATATATATATATATATATATATATATATATATATATATATTATTTTCTATGTTTCGGAGCTCCTCAGTGGACGAAACTTTGTAAGCTCTACTACTGGACAATACTTTAACTTTTATTCAAACAGTCCTATCCATGTAAAAGTTGGAATCGCTCAATGGCTATTTAGTAGACCTTATAAAGTTTCGTCCAGTGAGGAACTCCTAAACATAAAAATTGAAAAAATATATAAATAATGGAGAAACAATGAATACCCTTACAAAGTAATGAACAAAGCTCAAAAAAAGACAAAAGAAAAATTTAAAATCAACCAAGAAAGTAACTCAACCGACCAACGTCCAATTTATACTGTTAATATTCATTAGAAAAAATATAAAGAATCAACAGTAAATTTAGAATAAGGACAGTTTTTTAAAATGTTACTATAAGAAGTAAACTGACACGGATTAAACGGACCACCACGGACCACGGAATAATGAGGACCAACAAACGAAGAACGTTGTCTTCCAAATTCCGTGCGAATGTAACAAAAATTACTATGAACAAACCTCAAGACCACTAAGAAAAAGACTAGATGAGCACAAGAAAAGTATAAACAAAAAACAAGAAAATAGTTAAAAGCTCAGACACCATGTTTTTTTGAAGGACACAAAATAAACTGGTCAGCAGCTAAAGTGATATACAAAGAAGAAAAATGGAAAACAAGATTAATAAAAGAAGCAGCACGTATGGCGATAGAGTAGGATGCTATTTCTCAGCCAAGCACAACATTCAGCCAAATATATATACCAATTATCTAAGAAGAAGTCGAAAAACAAATTAATTCATAAAAAGTGGGGCTATACATTTTTAATACCACATGAATATATAACCAGTATAGTATTATCCAGATCTAAATTTAAAGTCTATATCATATGTTTTTTTAATCACCTGCAAGTTATTAAAAAGTGAATGTTTTGATAACCTTATCAATGAGACTGATGATAGTCTTTGAAACAAGACCGAAATATATCTCGTTATTAAAAACTGTTCGTTTTTTTATTATTAATGTGATGAGTAGCGAAAAAACAAATAATAAGTCGTATAAAACTCAATACTTCTAACTAGAAAAGACTAATTTTATGTCTCATGTCTCTATATAATATTCCTTTGTGTTGCCACGATGACCTCTATAAAAATAATTATTAATTAATATTTTATTGATTAATACAATTCTGAAACCCAGGCTTGGGAGCTTATAATTTATAAATTTAGTTATTGTGGACTGTTCGGTGAATATTGAAGAAGTTTCTTCTGACATTGGAAATAACTCAAACCCCTTTTTTTTGTAAATTAATAAAAATGTCATTTTGTAATAGGCAATTATATATTTATAACCCTCTGCAACATCAGCAATACATAATCGTTAAAAAGTTTTAAAACCTAGAGACGTGCTTTGTGTACTTATTTAAAGAATACAGCGTTAAGGCATTACAAGATAAATAATGATAGATGACAATCAACAATCAATCATTAGATAAGATTTTTGCGTCATTCCTTCTCACCCTAGGTATCTCTATACCTAGCCCGGAACAGGTTTGCATATTATTTTGGTATAGTATATTGGGGGGCAGTATAAAGTAAAACCATGGGCAGTTCTGTTCCGTATTAATAAAAGAAATTGTTGATTATCAGGATTAGTACTCGGGTCCTTAAGATAAAAATCCCGTGTTCTAACCACCATACCAGCCACTTCCACCTCTAAAATTAACAGTAGTAACTATAAAAAATAACTGTGACTGCACTTAACAAGAGCTTATATCAAAAGAAATCAGCAATCTTTGGAAATTGTATTAAAGGTTTGCAACTTTAATCCCGTAATTAATAGTAAAAAACAAGGATAGGCTTGTTTATAACAGGCTAATCCTTGGCTACTGATTATGATAGTAGCCACTGATTATAATAGTAGTATACTTTATCTCACTTACAAATATTAATGCTGGTACGCATGAAAGACTATTTACAATAGCAAGGTCATTATCATAGTCATTAAGAAACAAGGCTCCAAGAACCAAAGTTAGCTTACCATTAGGCGATATTCAACAACTCGGCAAACAAAGACAAGTGCTAGAGTTTTAAGCAACGCTTCCCTGCTAAAAATATTCTTCTGTGGAAAACCCCATCTGTGCAATAAACCCTCTGAAATCTATTTATAAAATTACATTCAAGATAAGTTTGCTCTAAAAGTAAAAAGTATTATATGACTAAAAGAGAAAAGTATTATATGACTAAAAGATTATTTGTTTGTACTGCTTATGGTTTTTCATGATTTGTATATATCTTTAAGCACAAAAAACATTTTTTACGTAGAAAGTTTGTTTCATCATTTTATAAAATTGATGTTTTTCACCAGCAATAATAAATCTGTATGGTACATAGTTGACTGATGCTAAATAATGAGAACTCGTTACCAAAATTAAACTTTCCAGCTGCGTCTAAATACTTGGAACTTGCAGAATTGTTTGTATTTATATAGTTTTTATGGTGAAAAACCAAGCTGAATATTATATTGAATGTAGTACGAGGATATTCAAATTACATATTCGTACAACGTAGATATTCAAGCTGTACGTAATTTGGGCAGCAATCACCGACCTGTACTTTCCTTTGGGGAATAACTTTTGGTGTAAATTTTTTTATTCTATTATTAATTATACGTTTATGTGACTGAATGATTTGCTATGGCTAAAATCATACCTGTTTTGGAATCACCCCACTTCAAATATGTGTGACATTGATTAGGCTATTCTTGACCTGAAGCGTCATTGCTTGCATTCATTCTCCTATTCCGTTACTTATGTTACCATACGATCTAGTACCTATATAAATTGAAAAAAATAAAAATAGGAAATAAATTAAAAAATAACAAAACTATTCTTATTTTTTTGTGCTTCTACCAATAGACATTAATTGTAAGAGGCGGAAAACTGGTTTAAAGTTGATTATTTTTTCTTAATAAACAAAAAACTCAAGCAATGTTATTTTCTTTAAGACCAATTGGAGATGATTTAATTTAAGATAATTTAGTTTCTGACGCTAAGTTTTTAGGAATATTTATTGAGAGTAAGTTAAACTGGCATTCACATATTGAACATGTATTTCCAAACTTTCAAGAGTAGTTTTACTTTTGAGAGGGTTGACATTTTGTGTTCCCGAAAATTATCTTAAAATTGCTTATTTTGCATACTTTCAATAAATTTTTAGACAGGGCCTGGTTTTGTATGGCAATTGTTCCAAAGTCGGTGATTTATAAATTCTCCAGAAAAAACAGTTAGTTTGATAACTAAATCGGAAGCCAGAGCTCGTTGCAGACCTTTATTTGTGTAACTAGAAATAAATACAAACAATCATTATTAACCTTTATATTTTCTATCTAGTTTCTTTTGTTTTACAAAATCAGGACTTGGTTATTCCTATTCATAATTTACATAATTATAATATTCGTAATAAGGAAAGGGCAGCAACTGAATTTAATAGGCTAAGGAAATCATTATCTAGGCTAGTCACATAGTATTAACGTTAAAGATTTGCAATAAGGTTAGTCATTTCGTTAAAAATCATACTATTAAGGTTTTCAAACATAAATCTTACAGATGGTAATGTATGAATCCTTTATACTCAACTGATGAATTTTTTCTGTAAAGATAGTTGAATTTTGAATAATTCTAATTGGTTTCTTATGTCTTATAATTGAGTTTGCTCAATTTAGGATGGAAGTCGGCCTACCAAGGTTTATGTATCAATGTCTAGTATGTATAAGTGTTTTTATGTCCTTTTGTAATATTTTCTGTGATATTGACGTTAGGTCGCTTAGTTCTAGATTAAGGACTTTGTAGTACTGCACTGCTGAAATTTTAAGCCTAAAAGACATTAAACGAATTCTTATTCTTATTCTTAGTTCTACAAGTAAGAAATAAGAAAAATCCCATGAATACTTATGTATATATATATATCATGTTGAAAGTTAAAAAGTCAGGGGTTAAAAGATTTTTAAGATAAGTAATTAAAGACATGGTGCAGTGTTGGATTCTAGAATTTTCATTTAACAGGCTGAAAATTGGTGGAAAGGTCGTACATACAGCTAGGATCGATCATCATACTGAAATTCCCTAAAAATCTCACTTGGGCAACATGCCACTATCTTGAAATAGCAATTTCCAGACCGTGTTCCTATTTTTTCAATAGCTACGAAAACCACAAAAGATACTATACAAATTCAAATGGCGTTTTTTGTAGGCAATAGAATTCCCAATAACATGAGTTTAAATATGTACGAGAAATATTTATAATAACTAACTGTTGAAATGTACTTGAATGTTGTAATTATAACAACCCTGCCACAAGGAAAACTTATAAAATTTAATGTAAATTACATTCCCTAGGGGGCGAATCCCTTTTACCTCAATGAATAATAGATCATATCCTTAGAATCCTGATGAAAATTCCAGTTATTTGACACCTCAATCATCAAAATTGGCTCACAATAAAACAGTGGGTCATTTCACAAAAAAAAAATCCTTATGGTAACAATTGTAAAAATTCCCTGTGGAATATCTTTTTTGTGAAAGGAATCCACCCCAACAGAATGTATTTTACATCAAATTTTACATGTATTCTTTGTGGCAGGAGTATTAGAATGACAACATTTTTGTATTAAAAACATCAACAGTTATAATCAATATTTCGTGTACATATTTATACTCATTTTATTGGGAATTTTACTATCTACAAAACGGACATTTCCACTTTTTCGTATATCTTATGGGTTTCGTGGTAATTAATAAAATGTTTAGAGAAAAATGGACCGGAAATATTTTTTCAAGATGGCGGCGAATTGCCCAAGTGTGATTTTCTTTTGGAAATTTTAGTATGATAATCACAGCTATATGTGCGACCTCTCCATCAATTGTCAGCTTGTTATATAAAAATTCCGCTATTACGCTATTTTTGCATTATTTTCGTGGACTATCAAACATGTTTAAACTGTGATCGGAGTATACCTTTAGTTCACCACCTCTCCTGTCATGTCTATCGACGGACTGGAGTCGACAGGTCAATAGGCTCTGATGACAGTTTGTTACACACCAATTATGTTCAGTCAGATTAGACAATTATCTTTATCATGAAGATAGTAAAATTATGATTACTTACTAAAACGAAGCCAATTTGGCAACGAAGCTAAACGAAGCTTTTTGTAAAAATATGTAAAGTAATTGAATTTTAATTTGGGTGAGTTTTACACTTCGTTGTTCATTGGATTGATTACTATAATTATAATGAACTGAAGCAAGCTTTAACCATCAAATGCTATCAGACGTTGTGCTTTAAGGATACCATTATATAAAATCTGGTTTGAAATTAACCTCTTATTTACAAAGGATACTTTACCTAATTTATGTTTAAATAACTGTGCTGCACAATTACGCAGTAGGCTTATGTTTATTCACATTTTTAAAACATAAAAAAATTTAGAACGTCGTTTTTTATGTTACATGAATTTCAGATTTTTGAGCAGCATGGATTTGTTACTAAATTATAACACGTTACATTGAATCCTATATTATAGAGCAAAAAATAATTTTGTCTAGTACTTTTGTGTAGTTTTAATAGCTTTGGTAGTCACAGAACAACACGATAGGCATATGTCACTAGTTCTAAGGTATTCTTGTGTTGCTTGACATTGAGCTATTGACAAACGCCAACGTTAAGCAGGCCACTCAACTTTAACACGTTGGCGGAGGCAAGGGAACGTTTGCTCCCACGCAGGACCCTAATTCCATTCTGGTGGGTGCGATCACTCCCAAGCTGCATTGCGTAACGATATGATTTATTTTTGGACTGGATCTGAGCTAGAAATCAGAAACTTCACACAGCAGTTCTGTGACAACGCGGGTCTCCACTGGAAAGTGCTGCTCCACGGTAGGTCTGACGCTTTCAGTAACTATAAGTCAGTGCTCAGGCGGAGCACGTACATGACTGTTATTATCGCGGTTCATCAGACAGAACATAAAAAAATCACTTTACCCGTCGCTGGGAGACAAAAAACTTTTTGTCAACCGCCAGGAGACAAGAAATCACTTTACTCCGACTGAGAGACCAATTATTATTTTAATCACGCATTACAAGGAGTAAAACCTTCTAAAAATAGCAGTGGAGGAAAAATATTTTTCTTATTGACTAAAAGGAATGTTTACTTCATAATCTTGGTCAAAGAGTTATATTTTTGAAACTAAAAACAATCGTTAGTTACGGATACAAATTTTTATATGACTTTGACAAGGTAAACGTATTTGTATTGCTCTATTTGTAATTTAGATGAAATAAAAAAAAATTGTGAATTTTTGATATTTATAATTGTTTGGTTGACATTGGTCTTCGTAAAGCACCAAAATAAAAAACATAAATTAATACACTACTGCAATATTCTTCATGGATTTTTTATCTTTAGTTCTTTTCCAGTTCGACAGTAAAACAAGTAATATTTTTGTCATTGGTGATTTAAAATGTTAACCAGATGTCTTTTAATGGTTACTAATCCGATATTACGACACTCTGCAAGACGTTACACGTTCTGCTTGGCTTCAGCACTGATAGAGTTGCGACTGCTGGTTACCCAGTAATAGGAGCAATCTGTCACATAACCGCATACGCTGCTCGTTACCACAGATATGTAACCGTCACCTAGATCTAAGGGAACGGTTCAATTAACAATCTTTTAACTTTCTGAGATGATCATTTACTGAACCAAAAAATTACTTTTCATCAGACACATCTCAAAATGTATTGTGTTAACGATCGACCTTCTTACACACGCGTGCAAAAAACCCTCCTAAGCTAATCAAGACTTTAACTTAAGTTTTATTCATAAGCAAAAAATACAAATCGTAATTTCATCACATTGTAACTATAATATAGATAGGTGCAAAAATCTTCAAATAAAACATTCCGATCACGATCGGCTATTGTAGTATGGAAACATAAAAAGATGCACACAGCAAAGATAATATATTATAAACAGCATTAATATTATAACATTATATAATATTATATAAACAGCGTATTATTAATACAGCATTATACAAATATTTTTAATGCATAAACATGAAATTAAGTTCGGGCAGGAATGCATCTTGTTCTGCCAGCTGTTTTGAAGATGTTTAAATATGAAACAGACTTTATGATGTCGTATAGGGAAGCATAATTCCACCGACTCGCCGAGCGATGACTGTGCGCGGTCCCCAGGGAGGAATGCATTTACCCGGACAGCTGCTGAGCTGCTGAGCTGCGATCACTCCGGGGACGAGTGTGACTTTAGATAAAAACGTGGCAGTCATATAAAACTCACTTCTCCGTTACATTGACTGGAAAATTCAAGAAATACGTGTAATTGAATCCCGAATTTCCACTTCTTTTAATCTTTGACTAGATAACCTGATGCTCGAAATCGAGCAAAACAAAAATCATATTGTAAAAGATTAAAGAATGTGCAACTCATTTATATTCTTTTTAAGTGTAATCAATGGGCCAAAATTAATAACAAAACTATCGCTAAGTTTCTAAACAATTTTAAAGTTTATTTGATTTACCTCAGGAGTCCCCGCTAAACGATATAATATTTATTATGATCCCTTGTTCAGTTTTCTACATGTTCCCTTGTTCTCTTGTTTATGAAATGTATATTTTAATACCGGCAAGGTATTGTGCTCAGCTTATACCAACAGTTGTTGAATGTTATCCCAAAAGTTTCCGGATTCAAATCTAACAGCCCACGGCCAAACTAAAAGTATATAGCCATGTTCTCAGATTGAGAGATCTTGAAGATTTTCTTCTTGAAAATACAGCGAAATCCGCAAATTAGACAGACGGACCTTTCCTTTGAGGATGCATTATCTCTACCAGTCTTTTCATTCTTTTAATGCAAGCCGCCGCAATGTAAACATTTTAAGTTCATTGGTCCGCAAAAGCCACCACGACGATCTAGTGTAACCGCTCTGTACACGGTAACTCTAGTTACCGTGGCTCCGTACAAATCAAATGTTACATTGGGAGGATGCCAGCGGTTACGTTCGTATTTCCTCCGATCGGTCAATGAGCGACTTGTTATAACTGTACCAAATCCAAGAATAAATTGGCTCAATTTAATAGAATCACAAAAAATACTACACTGAAATGTATTGATACATCGTAAACTACATTGTAAAACGTTAAACTGGCAACAGCACCGAAAAAGCAATGAAAACAACACTTAATTATGTGATAATCAAGGCCAATTTTGCCTAAAGAACCATAATAAACAAACTATAAAACTGTTGAACTATTTCTTGTCACGTCCCAGTAGCCAAAGCAGGTGTAAAAATAAAACCTTTTTTTAAATAAATAAATTATAAGTGCTGCAATCTGTGATTTACCATTTTAATTATTTCAAAGCATGGCCAAATGTTCAGTTTAAACATTGTAAACTGAGCTTAGTCCGTCGATGGATAGAGCCACTGTCCTAAAACTTTAGCCCTTTACTGTACTTTAGTGACGCCCTTATTCCAAATTCTGAAACGTATTGACAAATCTACATAAAAATACATTAAATTTGACACTTCAAAATTAAAATCCGTCCAGCTGTTATTGAGGATTGACTGTGAAAAAAACCGCTTGCGTATTAATAAATATATGTTATATTTTTAAGGTTGAGTAGGCTATATTACATTAGATACTTATTGATAAATGGAAAGTTAATGAAATAAAACACAATTATAACCTTTTTTTCCAGATTATACGTGAAGAAAACAAAAATAATGTGAGCAGGAAGTTACAGAACATACAACGTTTTGTTTATTGATTCATAAGCATTTATATGCTATATTGAGTAATTTACGGTTACTTTACAGCTTTAATATTTTCTGATTGATTACTTCACTATATTTGTTTTAGAAATGAAAGTAATATTTCTTTCTTAGCTTCCTTATATTTTAAAGGTTACAACCAATAATATCTAAGTAAAAAAAATCGTGTATTTTAAGATACACCCTCCAAAAATCAATAAAATACGTAGACCTATATACGAATTTAAAAGTATATCTGCATGATATTTTACAAAGCCCATCGGTTATTATGATTCGATTTGTCAAGAAAAAGGTTTTCTAGTGCATCAGTCGTTTTTATAAAAAAATAATGGTAACGTCCACAACAGACAGTTTCACATTTGTAATAAAAGAGGTTATATTAAATTGCGAGAGGCGAGAGTGCCGCAGTGCCCCTGGCTACGGAATATTGACAGCCTCAGTAACAGAGAGCATTCGTGTTTTTTTAGAGGAACGAAAGACTCACTTGCTTCAGATTTCTTACCTAATTCAATGCATACGTATCGTAGAGGTGAGTAGCACGAACATGTATGTAATAATTATTACAAAATGTTTTTGTTCAAGGTTTTATAGTTTAGAATAAACATCTAGGGTATAGGTATAGGTGTTATTGGTTGCACCCTATTTTAATGAACAAAATGGCAATAACACAGTAATTAAAATAAGACAACTCAATGAAACACTCTAAGACCCCATTACAATATGTACCACCTTTTCATAGTTCATTTAGAATAAATTCAGAATCCACTTTGAAAAATAACAGAATATTTAAAATTACTGAAACGCTCAGCTCTTTATTTTTGTGGTATAATGCATTCTTCATTTATCATACAGGCTTTCTTAATGCTAGACCGATTCCATCAGGGAAGGATTCCTTTTTATTCACAAAAAATAATTTAATAAGTATAGATCCCAAAATTCCATACGCGTTTTTATAGATACGTTCATTTTTACATATTTGATCATATCACTAATCTTTAAATTAATCTTCCAATAGAAGAAAATTGGGAATTAATTTCATATAGATTAAATGAAAATATGTTACTGACAAACAATTGTATATAAATTATAAAGTACATTTTTCTCAAGAACTTTGGCATATTTTAGATTTGAGAAAGGCTTTAAAGGGTTTCTTCATATTCGGAGAGCAGTACTTAGGTAGTTGAAGTTCCATTTTTGGACAGTATCGGATGTGTCTCTTCTAAAAGATCCAGTGAAATTAGTGTAGTCACAGGCTCCACAATCCTCTTTCAGTTATTTTAGAATAAAATTTACTCCAATGTATCCGGATTTTATGTCTGGTTATTCCCAAATTATACGTCGTTGATTTTCAGCGTTAGTTCTCATGATGTCCTTGAGGTAATCCATCCCGATTCCATAATGTTATAGCCTAAGAATTACATTATACTATAAAAAAGTTTTAAAAATACGTGGATATATAGCCAAGTGATTCAGCCTATTGGCGTGCACCACCATGGTGCACGCCAATGGTGCACCATGGTACCCATGATGGTTTTGTACCATCATGTACCCATGATGGTTTTGTACCATGATACCCATGATGCATCATGTACCATCATGCACCAATGTACCCATGATGGTGTTGTACCATCATGGGTACATTTTGTAGTTCATCTGAGCTAATACATTCTTCTTCAATGTTGATGTGGATGAAGAAAAGTCAGATATAAAATTACACGAAAACATAAAACATTGAGACGAGCAGGCGGACACACGAACTATTATTATAATTATTAACGAAAAACTGGCCAGTACGTAACCGCACTTGTATTGCTATTGAAACATGATTAATTGCAAGTCTTGTGCCAATGAGTGTCGTTATCACCCCTCCCTTTTTAGGTCTGCACTTTAGTCCAGTCAAAATTTAGTTTCCGTGGGAAAGTTTTGGGTAAGTTTTATTTTTGACGTCTCTTGTGTTTTTTGGGGTGCTAAATCCAAATCCGATGTTTGTTTACAAAATTTCGTGACGGAACATGGTCAAATTGTAAAAAATACAAATAAAAAACATTACATTGTTTGTTGTAGTTTTGCTTATAACAAAAAAACCGCACATTTTGTGTGATAAACATTGATATGCAAAAACAAAGTACGAACAATTTCCTAAAAGATATATCACTTATTTCTATTTCTGTGACAAAGTATATGATCAGCGCTGCGAATTGAAAATGGGCAATTTTCCCCCCATATGAGCCAAATTCCCTATAAGAATTAAGCTAATCCAGTATAGTGAAATCTAAGTCCCACGGCACATGTATTCATGTGCCTTTAGTGCTAAAGTGGAGGACTTCTAAATTATTTTCGATTTTTCTTATAACTATGATTTGAATACATTAAATGATTGGCGTAAGCAGACTTAGATTATATCTTGGGCACATGTTCGTTAAATCTATCTGCAAAATGTGACAGGCCAATGTTAACGCTGCGACTAACATTATAAGTTATATTGCAATCACTGACACCGGTTTATTATTTCATTTCAAAATGGCTATAAGCCCTTTTCTGAAGGGCTAGAAGTTTGTTGACCTTCTTGTACGACACAATCATATTTTTCTCGACAGCACCCCTTGCTTGATGTAAGGGTTTACTAAAAGGGGGAAGCGCACTGGTCCTTTTGTGTCTCCTTTTCATAATTCCAAATCCCCCTTCAATACATTAGCCCGGTTCTTTCTACATCATTACGGCCTACTTGCTGAAGTATCTGATTCTTCACTATCTATTGCAGCAGGGGCACGCAGGACGAGCAAACAGTACGAAAAACTGGGTCCTGCACCTCCCAGGCTGCAGAATAGAATAGGGACCCGAATCAGCTTAGCCAGTAATGATCTGGCTCCTGTAAGCCGGCGAAAATCCCCTTAGCCGTAGTAGTACCGGTTGGCGACTGCTGTTGGCTTTGAGGCGGACGAAAACAGATGTACAGGCTCTGTCTGGGTCGGTCTGACCTACTAATCGAAGAAAACTTGGCGGGTCAACGCCCAGTCTCCATAACCTAGACATTGCAATGAATAACATCGGAGATTATGATCGGGATACCCTAATCCCAAACATAAAAAAAAACTAGAAGGAAATGTTTCCTAAGATCCTAGATCGATAAGGAAACAATTATGGGATCGGACGCTCATTGGGTCGAAGACCCATGAGCTAAATATCACCGGAACATCATCCTCAAGACGATGACCTCGGATGATGATAGTTCTGGTGACTTGTCCAACAACGCCGGTCACGGATAAACCGATCGAAATCTACACCAATGCTTACGCCTTACAAAGCTCATTTAGCTTTGGCCAGAAGGAGCGGGAGAAGGAAGATTTCTTCAAAGCATGTCTCGATGTCCTTAAAATCATGGCTGCGGCGAATCCACAGGTAGCAAATCTCGGTCCACCAATCGGTGAACCTATTGCCTGAACCGGTTGCAAGAGCAGTCCACAATCCACATAGCCTCAGTGCCGGAAGTAGTATAACCCGTTGTTGAGAGCGTCAATTCTTATACTGTCAAGTAAGAAGCAGAAATTTGGAAGGCAAAACGGTATAGAGAATCGTTTGCTGTCTTTCTCTTGTGCATTTTGTGGAAAGCATCTTCTACAAAGCTAGCTTGTAGGCGTATAAGCTAGCTTTGTAGAAGCTACTTTCCACAAGACAAGCAGGTAAGACTGCGGTTCGCTTCTCACCCACAATAATGTATTGCCTGAACCGGCTGCAATAACGGTCCACAATCCACATACCCTCAGTGCCGGAAGTAGGAAGAAACCGTTTTTCAAGCCGGCTTGAAGGACGGTCAGGCATGCTGCCCCAAGTCGAGTCACTGTGGGGCGCCAAAGTGATTTCCATACAAAGGACGCAGAACAGGGTGGAAGTACACGTGCTGGCCATGGGGTCCTAGCCACCTACGTGACCTGTTATTTACAAAAATATAGTCGACTAAAAAAATACAAATTTGGTATCAAATTAAAGGTCTCAATCTCACAATTACTATGGTACGAATTATAAATGGTTTAGAAGCAGTTTACACATCACAGGATCGTTACAGGTGTATTCCGTGGCGGCAGCTTCTTTCAAAAAATGTCAGGACAAGCTTCTAGGTTATCAGTGTTTACGATGTGTAAACTACCACGTAAGCCATTTCTATTTGGTACTACAGTGATTCTGAGATTCAGACGTATAATTTGATACCATATTTTTAATTTTTTTTGTATTTTTTTAGTCGACTATATTTTTGTAAATAACAGTTTAGGATTGACTTTGTTTTTATGCAGGCGCCGTACGGATAAACTCTCCCGCAGTAACTAAGTTATTGACCAAACTACGTCAGCTAATTAAAAAAAATATGATTTGAAAAATTCAACTCTTTAGCAACAATTTCCACCGTTTTTCATTTTGCCTGACCAAAAAATAAAGAAAGTAGTAGCCAGCTACTTTTTTCATGTCATAGTTTTAAGTTGAATAAAAACTTATGATTTTATATAATTTTTTATAATATAAAAAAACATATTTTGGAAATATGATTGATACTATTATGGTTCCAAACTAAATCACTCTTCACATGCAAAATTCCAACCTTAAGCCTCATCGCTAAATGGTATAAACTACGAGTTATTTGAAACATGAGCACTGTCAGATTACGCGGTTTAAAGCCCCGTTTTATGTTTCTATACCTAGACAATATGGCGGCCCTGGCCTCACTTGCTGTAATACAAGTAAGATACCTATGCTCCGTCTATTTCTACTATGTGGTCGCTAGTTAAATCCTTGGCGAAATGAGACGCTTGTTGTCAAAACGATCAATCACCTTCCAGACAGTTCCGCTCTGAGGTGACATCAATTGAGACGGATCGATTCAACTATTACCTTGCAGAGATTTGATATTCATATTTTATAAGTCATATAAAACTAATCGTAAACAAATTACAAATACACTTTTAATATTTGCTATAATGACCGAGGACCGAGCTTTGCCGGTATCATTTCATGTTCACCAGTTTTTCCAATTTCTATAAAACAATGCAGTATCGTAATATTTTTAAATATACTTTTTTATTAGTCTATCCAATGTTAGCCTACAAGCTGTATTTTTCGATGATGGCCGTTGTTACCAAATAGCTGTTATGATTACTTTATTTGTTTAAATTCCTGTGTTAATTCAATGCAAGCATCGCTACCAATAAGGTAGACTGTTAATTATATTTAACTTAAAAATTAATTAAAATTACAATATACCAGTTTCGATTAAACAATATTTTGATGATAAATCAAAGGGTACTCTTGGTTATTTATTACTGATATTAGTTAATAGTGATAACATCTACACAAAATTATAACATATGTATTAGTTTGAACTTTTTAAAGCTTTTTTCGGTCTATGATAAATTCAGTGACAGGATGATACTTTCAAACGTATTTTGTTTTAAGTGAAAATTGAATAGATGTATAAAAGAAAATCATATATTTCTTTATTCCCATTAAAATATTTTACAATCATCGGCATGCGTCAATGTTAATACCTATGTTAATAGTGAAATCTCAATATTAAGTAAGCTAGGTGTTGATGTAGAGTTTTAATAGGCAAAAGTTAAACAAATTAAAAGTTTCGGATCTTTTCCGTTATACATATACCACTGTTTCAGGTTTGTTTTTCAAGCTTGATTTTTTAAGTTAGGTTAACAAATTAGGTTGATAAGATAACGAAACCGCAGATAAAATATTCTTATAAGGAATTTCCACTTAAAATCATTGATAACAATTATTTGACCTAGTGTATGGTGCTTGGTCAAAAATCAATTCAAGCTTGATTTTGGTAAGTTTGGCTAGGCTAACCTAGCCTACCTATCCTAACCTAACCCAACCTAACCTAACCAACTGGAAGTGTAACCGCTAGACGGCCAGACGCTGGCTTATCGCGTCTAGACAGAGATAACGGTAGATAAGATAACGAAACCGCAGGTAAAATATTCTTACAAGGAATTTCCACTTTAAAACGATTAATAACAATTATTTGACCTAGTTTATGGTGCTCGGTCAAAATTCAAGCTTGAAGGGTAAATTTGGAATGGTGATATACGTATAACGGAAAAGATCCGAAGTTTCCATTTGTATTAAATCTTTTATTAATAAAAATTTTGGTCCTACATTAAAAAAAAATTCTGTTAGTCATTATATTAACCAACAGAAACGAGAGATTAATGTTTTCGATGTGAAAGGTAATAGGCTTGGCCCGATGATTAACGGCATATGTTTGCCCAGAACGTTTGGGGACAATCAATGTTATTAAACCATGATTACAGAAGCATGAGAATTAGTGTAATAGCTAAGGCAATGTTATTCAATTATGCCCCGCTTGAAAAAAATTAGAGAAAACGCTCGCACAGGTTGCAGTAATTGACACCAACGCCTCCAAAGCCAGGAGTGTTTGCCTGCGGCGTGGTTTGAAGTGGTCTTACTGCTTCGTTAGCTACAACCGTTCGAGGTTTCTATTGGCACTCATTAGATAGCTTTAAGGTCAGTAATATACATTTCATCGTTAAATAGATCAATGCACGACAAGCACTTCCAATTAGCTCCAGTTATTTTTTCTAAATCCTTTCGTACGAATTAGTTTTTAAAGGAAGCACGTCTTTGTAACAAGATAAAATTTGTCAACATTAAACAAGAATATTATGCAATTTTAAAATGTGGTATTCACTGGGAGTTTTAGACGAATATTAGTGTGACAACTAGGTAACACCGGCTTCACAAGTAAAAATCAGTATACTGGTTCAGTATATCAGTATACTGATATCTTAGTATACTGGTATATCAATATCAGTATACTTTTTGAAAATGTCATGCCTTAACCTTAAAGTTTAATCGAACAGTTAAACAAAGATAACACACAAAGAGTCTCTACTTGATTTACATAGATTGTGTGCATTCATCAAACATATCAGTAATAAATACTAGCACATGTTAAAAAATCATATATATAAAATCTAATTGCATTGTTCTGTCAAATTTTCTTGAATTAATTTAAATGTTTTGATCCGTGTATGGCATATTTATAATCACATTATCTTTTAGTGCACATTATCGTAGTTTAATATAATTAACGTTAATAGTTTTTTTTTTGTTTTACGGATAACAATTATTCACTGCACACCTAAAACTAATATTAATGAGCTAGTTAGAAAATATGAGAAACTGTGACAATCACTAGCCTTCAAAACGTCATTTACCGATGATGTAATATTCAGAGAGTGAGAAGCTTTGAGAGAAGTTGGCATTGTTCTACTCAGCGATTCTCCGCTGCTGCCACTAAGTCTTTGTGTGACAAGATCACTGATTATTGGTGTTTATTCCTAACTTTGGCTTTTTCTCAGAGCGTTTTCCCTACAGCTTTAAAATAATTGCTTAGACACCAATCTTAGGATTGAGAAATAAACGTAAGGGTCTAAGATTCCATAAACTAAAAATAACATCATCTAATTATTTTTATCTCTTTACCCTTTAACAAGAAATTGAATGCACTCGTACTTTTTCTTTGATGGGTTTTGAATACTCTTGCAACTAATGCTCTTACAATATCTGAAATACACCGACAAACTTTGGGATACTGTTCCTGAGGTCAAAACAATTAAAAATTGTCATATTAGTATATATCTTATATTGCTCCGTTTTCCGTCTGTCGGTCTGGATCTTGTTTTTTACATGATTAATCATAACTTTTGAACTACTAGAGGTACGAACCTCAAACTTAATACACATATGCTGGCTAATAGGACCTATCTTTGTTCTGAGCATCATGGTTCTACTTTGTACCATTTCAAAATGGTGGCCGTTTTAATTTTTCAAAGCTTAATAAATCAGAAACTATAAGCTTTCATGAAAAATAACAAGAGACAGAAAAGGTGCAAAAATGTACAATTTTAATAGGGTTATAACACTAACACCGTTGAAAATTTTTATAAGGTAACTTCCTGCTAAATTATTGAATTTGCCCAAATTTATACTCGAAACAAAAAAAAAATTATTTTCTTCCGTTATTTGTATTATTACCCTATTAAATTTGTACATATTCTTCAAGGAAATTAAATTTTGCGCCTTTTTGACTCTTGTTATTTTTTATGAAATTTTATAGTTCCTGAGTTATAGAGCTTTGAAAAAATTAAAACGGCCGCTATTTTGAAATGGTACAAAGTAGAAACTTGATACTCAGCACAAGTTTCATAATATGTGCACAAGCCTTCATAATATGTGTACCAAGTTTGAAGTTGGTACCTCTAGTAGTTCAAAAGTTATGATTAATCATGTAAAAAACATGATCAGACCGACAGACGGAAAACGGAGCGAGATAGGAAGTATACTTAGGCCTATATGATATTTTGTATTTGTTTTGACCTCAGGCCGTTTATTTCGGATACACCGTGTGTATATATATATATATATATATATATATATTCACTAAATTCACTTTTGTAGGTAAATAGATTTTTACTTGCCTGCTTAGCTAGCGTCTTTCAACCTTAAATTTGTTGTTTCCAGACATTGAAGGAAATCCTCGGAGCCATTTTAGAGATTATTGCACAAACACACATACAAGGAAGCATGCAAGCAAACATTACTCATATATGTGTATATTGTACTTTAAATATATTCCAAGTATAGGTTTTAGTGATGATAGTCGTATTGCAAGTTATACGATCTAAGGGCACAGTAAATGACACAGAGAGTCGGAGACGAGCACAGATATTTGTCTCGTCACCGTTGCCGTCGTCAACTTGAATAATTGCGGTCTAGTCAGTGACGTTGACTCGAGATAAGGTGGCAACGTCTCGTAGACATAACAAGGGTGAAGTTAAGCCTTGCTGATAATATGCAACGTGTTAACATTCTGGATTTAGCTAGTAATTGTGTTAATTATTTATCGTAGAAGGTAATTTCTGTTTAAGAGGATTATCAAAATGAAATTATCATCTAGACATAGTATAATCCCGTTTAATAAAATATCTTATTTATTTTATATATCACTTTATTAAATAACAATAAAGGAATAAGTATATTTAACGTATTAAAGGATATTGCAACTGCATATAACCCAATGCAAATAACGTAATATATTTAAACAAATTAATTAGTTTACTTCTCAACAGTTTTGAAATACAAATATTAGACAACACCCACGTAAGGCACGTTATGTCATCCAATTTAACAGTAACGTCTACGCTTTATATGTTCAAACGTGTCTGCTTAATCAAATACTAGTACTTGTTTCAATTCCGCGTCTATAAAAGCGAAATTATATTTCAAACAATTTTATATTTTAAATTTACCCGTAACATAAAGCAGAAGAATATTTTCACCTAGCTTTGAAACTATGCAATCCCTGGATTTTCATCTAGAAATGGTGAGACACAGTCCAACAACATAAACTTTGAGCCATAAACTTGATATGAAACAGACAATAAAAAGCATTGCCTAGTAGTCTGTTTAATAATAATGAAACATTAAAAATGTCTGTTTCATAATAAACTGATACAAATAAATATACCGGGTGTCTCACGTAAAGTGAACCAATAGCTAACTTTTCTATTGTAAATCTGACAAGAACTTCTTAGGGAAAATTGACTTTATTTTTAAATACGCTTTTGGAGTTACTTCAAAATATGACCGCTTTTTTCAATAAAGCGGAAAACTTTGATTTTTCTTATGGAACACCTGTATTTTATGGTGTTTTTTAATTCTACGCTAAATGTTAGAAACTTTTCATTACTTCTCATCCTTTCCTAATCCCAGTGGATAAGGAGGTATGAGCAGTTAAAGTTTGATTTCGTTCCCATTTAAAATGCATTGAGAAATTGTTGGTAGACTGTATATCGAAAACGGTTGGATTTAATAAAACATACCCAAGAATAAAAGTGCCTTAAATTGAAGGTTTAGCTGAGATTTAATCAGAAAATAATTTTAGCCGAGATTCACTCATGGAAATGTGTTACAGTATTTTTGAATAATATGCTTTTCCTCCATAACGAATGCTTGGGATGGTACATTTAAATGGACATAATGCATTTTAATTGGGAAAAAATAAAACTTTAACTGCTCATATCCCCAGAACCATTTTTGGAGAGAACGAGAAGGAACAAAAAAGATCCTAAAATTAAGCGTAGAATTTAAAAACGCCATAAAATACAGGATGTTCCATAACAAAAATCAAAGATGACCGCCACATTAAAAGATAGCTGCCGTATTTTTAAATTTCGAAGTAATTTCAGAAAGCAGATTTAAAAATAAAGGGAACTACCCCATAAGAAGTTCTTTGTCAGCTTTATAATAAAATAAGTTAGCTATTGGCTCACTTTAGGTGAGACACCCGGTATTTAATATCCTAGGCCTAATACGAGTTTATGTAAATGATTATACTATTACTAATGATTATTTTTTATTATTATTAATGTTCCTTTCTTGCTCTAGGACATTTTCTTCACAGTTTTCTAGCTTAATGAAAACACTACGTCAATAACAATTGTTCTGTAATCAATGTAATAAAAAATCAATCTGCAAAAAAATGGTAAGTTACAAATTGCATAATTCAATTATGCGGAAGAGGAATAGAGTAAACACGTTGTTGCGATACCATTTATGATAGTTTCAAGCTATTAATTCACAATGGCGTACCTCAACGTATTTAATTTTGCTTTGATTAAACTATAATTTAATAGCTTTGTAGCTGCTTGAAATTTATAGCAGTCATGACCACACGCTTAGCCGCGCCGTGTCCCGTGAACTAGTTCACCGGGTAGATTGTATTTATTCGTCCGTCCGTTAGTGTTATGTTTTGTGTAAAGTCAAATGTACTGTGTGTATTTAATCTTCCAACGATCTCAAGCGAGTGAATCATGTTAATTGCAGCCTGATGATGAGGTTTATGTAACCTCGAAACTGGTAGCGAATTATTCTACTACACTGGATCATTAACGGAATTAAGGTAACTTTATACCATTATAGAATTACTAAGGTAATTGTATGAATACAACCATAAAGACAATGTACGGGTACGTTAACTAACAATTTACTATCTATAAATGTTCTAAATAAGATTCATATAGGGGTTTCTCTCTTATACTCTATTTACTCCAAGGTTAACTCTGTAAAAAGGAACCATGCCAATCACAGATATTGGCTGGACATACGCTAAGGCATTGAAAGACTTGGGACTAAATTGGGAACTTGGAGCCTCGTTCAGGGCTTTCTATGACTGGCCTATTTAACAATTTATCCATTCTTTTATAAAGAACAGGATCATATTCAAATAAGGAAATCGGCATAATATAGCCTTTGTGTAAATCAATGCTGGTAAAGTAAAAAAAACTCGTCACGATTTTATTGATGCATGCGATTGTTTTTCTGCAATGTAATAATACAGAGTAGAATTAAAAATATAAAAATTGTAAATCTAAATTTTTTTAATATTTTAAAGAAATTATACATGAATCTACAACTATACTTCGTTCACTAGGCAAGGTAATAAATTATACAAATTAATCAAAACATATTCAGTCGGAAACATTTAAGAATAACATATACCGCTTATGTTTACCTTTTAACAGACTAAAAACACAAACATTGTTGTCATTGATTGTTCTGCAATAACTAATTAGGCTGTCAATAACATAATGGCCCTATTGTCTCGCTACTCAGTGTTTACATGATATTGTTTGTCCAAGCTTGCATGATAACATGCCAAAGGATTTTACATCATTATTACATATTTTTATAACCTGAAGATGATTAACTTTGCTTAGGTAAAAATGAGTACATTGGAATAAAAATGAGCATATTAGAATGATACGGTATAATAAAAATGTATATTAAACGAAGTTACTGTTTTTTCACAGATGTTAAACAAGTAGACAGAGATTCGTTGTAAATAAAAAAGGATACTTATGTGTATATGAATCAATCAAAATTCATATTAAATATTTCCTGTACATAAAACAATGATGAACAACAGCCCTCAAAATGCATGTAGAAAAGTGAATATTTAGAATAGTGTGTGAAAGGAGCCACATATGGCTCTGGAGGCTCTGAAGAAACTGGGTAATTTAGTCAAGGTGATATACGTCTCGATACAGACGTCAACATATATTACGATTCGCTTTTATCAAGTATTCTGTTCATAGTCTCATTATTTTACATAGTAAAGGGAAATTTATTAGCGATTACATTTATTTTTAATTACTGTGATTTTTTGTTTACATTCATATACTTTATCACTAGAAATTGCAAAATAACTTTTATTGATTGAACTTGAAGTGGTAAAAATGAATCCTTTCAAATCGGAACCCAAAAATATACAGGTCCCTTTTGAATTCATTAATCAAACTCTTCAGCTAATATTGTTAAAAAAAGTTTTGAAACTGGATCTAGATGATAATGGGTACTAGCCTACATTAAATGTTGACAAAATTAAATTTCTTTTCATTGAAAGAACTACATACCGGGCTACACAATGCTTCGAAAGCGACCATATTGCTGACGATCGAGAGCTAGGTGGTGGTGTGGCCTTGCATGTCAAGGAACACATTCCTGTACAGCAATACCACTTACTTGAGGTTGTTGGTACCGGTGTTGATCATCTGTGTGCAGTTCTGAAACTTAACAGGAGTAAGTTTGGAGTATGTGTGGTGTACAGACCGTCCTAGGTTAGGTACAAACCCCTTTCGTCTTTGTTTCACTCCCTGCCTGTTGATAAAATAAGCCTAAGTTAATCAAATATAGAAATTATTCAAAATTCAGTCCAGATGCTGCTCTTAGATGTATAGCCCTTATCAACTAGAATGAAGTGTATGAGTTGGAAAATCTGGATGATATGGAGAAATACATTACCAAACAAATTACAAAGACTTTTAATGATCTAGCGCCAATTGTTTGCAAGAAAGTGACCAGAAAGAATGCCCTTTGGAGAAATGATTAAATAAAATATTTATAGAATTACAAACATTAACTTCGCAACAGGTATTGAAAAACCAGAAAAGAAACAGACTGGGATACTTATAAGAATGCCAGAAACAACTTGAACCCTAAGGTGCAAGAAGATATAAAAATTATATTCACAGAAAAGCTATCCTCATCTGGAACTCCAACTGAATTTTAGGACTGTTTAAAAGAGAGTGAAATAATTGGTAGTAAGAAGAATATTAGGTTCTCCCCTGAGTTAAGATCAGATGAGGTAAATAAATACTTCGTAAAAAAGGGATTTAAAAATAAAATATCATGTAGTAACATGGTAAGGATTCTTCAGAATGGCAGGAAACATGGGGTCAAAAGATAGGTTGGGTCTAAAGATTGCCTTTGAAAATGCTGTAAAAGCTGCAATGAATGATATTAAGACTAATGCGCCAGGTATTGATGAAATATAAATTCAAATATTAAAATCAGAAAACTTAAAATTAAACTCACTTAATTACATATGTACAATATTTTACAGTTTTCTAGACTTTTTTGCAGCCATGAAAGAGTTGTGTGAATGTCAGCTCTTGTTTCTTTGGGGAGGCCGTTGTACAACTGCGACCCGAATTAAGAAAACCCACGCCTTCCAACCTCCAACCTCACCTTGGAAAAGCCGAGTGATTTATCGAAGCGGGTTCTCCGGCCAGAGACTTGATCTCGGCATTGGTGTCCTCGCAGAGGCACCGAGGCTCACCCAGCATGAGCACTTTGTGAACCATGCAGCAGGTCAGTTCCCTGCATACATCGACCATAAGAATCATTTTAGCAGCTTTTCGAGAGGATGACACTTGATCAAATAACCTTAGGTTATAGATGAACCTGATTTCAGAGTTCTGTACTCTTTGGACTTTTGTCATGTCCTCCTTAGGATTCCCTATTTGCAAGGAAACAATGGCTGAAAACTGAGATGACCAATGATAGTACGAGCTACGACTTGGCATATTTTGGTAGTAGAGTTCTGAGTCGGCTTAGATCTCTCAGTCTACCAACAGATTGCTGTGTAGTGAAGGTTACATAATTTTCATACCTGCTAGTAATGGAAACCAAAAACCCTTTCCCTATTAAGTCTCAAATAATGTTTACATATTAAATATAGCATGTGAAAGGAATCTCTACTACTATTTTATAATTTTTGTCACCTTTAAAAGACATATGATCAAATTTGTAAAAATTTTTTTTGTTAATATTAGTCCAAAATATTTACATATTTCTTCTACCTTGCCTAAATACGCAAGCATTAAAACAAAATTCGCCCTTTGTATTTTTTCGTTAATACATCTACCTGTTTTCCCTGACATAAAAAGACAATAAACATTCCGATTCATGATACGATAAATAAATAAGTAATTAATATTTAAATGTATTCTTAAATAAATTTGATACCATTGGCATTTCCAGGCAATATATATATGGTACATATCAACGTTTTCAATTCAATTGGGACTTACATTGAAACTCATTAATTTTAGAGTAAATTTTAAGCAATTGTTTTGCCATCATAAAATTTTGTTTTCATTGAAAATATAAGTACCGGTGTCAATTTGAAGGCATTAATAAGCTTTGTTCTGTCTTATATATTTCTGTAGAAGACGAACTGCCTAAATGTAAGTAAACTGATTAAAATAATAAATAAATAAATAAATAAATATATATATATATATATATATATATATATATATATATATATAGATTTTTATACACGTCAGTTCGAAGTCATTTTGCACTCTCACACGGGCGTTCGGCGTCAAATCGTGACGCCGAAGTGTGACTCCGAACTGCCACATTCACATTATTTCACGTTCTTTCGGAGTCAGACTTCAAAATGCCAATGACGCTACTTTGCCGTATATCAATAGACTTCGAATTGCCATAGCCTTTCGGCGTCATGTGCCATGCGGGTTACCTATTTAGTTTATGAACACGGAAAGGTTTTTGTGTTAGTAAGATTTTAAAAAAAGCTTTAAAAAAAGTAATTTTATTTTTAGCAATTATTTTGTGCTGATATTTAAATCGACTTAGTTTTTAATGCTTTAATAAAAAAAACAAGCATTAAAAAAGGTCGAATGCTTTAATCAAATAGGATAAAACTGGTTTCTGATGAAATATTTAAAATTCATATATGCCTGGATTTTTCATATATGCCTTGAGAGTTTGGAAAGCCTGTTCATACTCATATTTATGACTTCCTGACAATTTTTGTGTTATTTTGGTGCAATGAGCCAATGCCTAAATGGGCACAATGTAATATAATATATCGATGATTCAAAATTAGAATATAATAATAATATAATATATATTTATTGTTATATAGTGTTTATTTCACAGTGTAATCTGTTGAAAAATAGTGTTCACACTTTGGCCAAAGGGTTTTGCAGCTCTCGATCGTTTCAAGTTTTCGACTTCGGCTCAAATTTGTAATAGAATAAATTAAGGTAAATTTTCAGTATTATTTCTGCAGCATAGCAAGTGCAACGACGTTAATATTTCTAAAGTTCTGAGCTTAAAAAACGACGGTAATTATACTTGATGGACTCAAATTGAAGCCAAATTTGATAAATATTAGTACCTAATATTACAATAGAGGAATTAATTGGACTGCATCAAATATTGAAAGATCTACTTTGGTTGGAGTATGCTTTGTATCACTGCATTTGGGCCCTTGTTAAATAACTTTTTGCTAAAAAACCAAATACAATCTACTATTTCTAGGTGTGTTTAAGCACCCTCTTAAAGATCTTTTTAAATCACTTGTTATTTCCCGGAATTTTCTCACTGAATAATCCCGGTTAGAACATTACTAATAAACTTGTAGATGGGTATTTCAATTAATCTACGTAAAAAATAAGAATTTGTTTAAAAAACCAGGCAGTTGTCAGCATTGTATGTATAGTAAAATAAACTTCTAGCTTCAAATCGCAGAGATTTTCCGATGTAGTTAAGGTGAGTTTTAAGAACAAGTGACGTAAATCCGCGATGTTCATGGATCACAACTTATCCACACTTTGATTTAGATTTTTGCGGATGTTTTGTTACTTAAAAACAACCCCACCTTTTTTACTAATCAGAGTTGGCAAATGTCTGCAAAAATCACAATCAAAATATAAAATCATCAACAATGAGTTTTTAATAAAAAATTACAATAGTTGTTAATAGTTTTCAGAGGAAACTCTAATTACTAACAATTTACATGAATCCTCTTTGATCACAAATAAAAAAAATAAATAAAATGAAAACCCCAGAGGTAATATTAAATAATTATTATAATTAAAAAGTACAGCAATTACAGATAAATTGTACAATCCATATATAAAGTGAGTGACTTTAATGATTTTTCGTTATAAGTTTCACTATCCAAATATTTAGGTCCCAATTAAATAATAAGTAGATGGATGATAGAAACTTTTGGTTCTATCATCCCCCATAAGGTTTTGGGTGTACATATTGATCATAACTTAAAATGGAAAATGCATACAAAACTTCTTACAAAAAAGTTGAATTCAGTTAAGTTTGCTTTTTCAATTCTATCTGAGTCTGCTTCATAAGACACCGTAAAAGTCGTTCATTTTGCCTATATCAATTCAATAATAAAATATAGCATAATCCTTTGGGGATCAGCAACTCGTTCTTCAATTGTTTCAAACCCCAAAAAGTATTGTCCGATCCATGGTGAAAGCCAAAAAAGTCAAAGTTGTAAACCTATATTCAAAAAGTTGCAAATATTAACCCTTCCTTGTATTTATTTATTAGAATTAGTATGTTCTGTGGTAAAAAATTCTGAAATTTTTTATAAATTTAAATCAAACTACACATTTAACACTAGATTAAAATATATATTTGACTATCCGACTCATAAACTATGTCTTTTAGGAAAAAGCCCTGTTTATACATGGCACTAAAAGTTTTCAACAGCATGCCCAATGGAACAAGGAGCCCATCTTAAAATGCAATTATAGTATAATTTAAACAATTTCTGCTAGGAAAGGTGTATTACAAATTTTCAGATCACTTTGATAAAAATCCAGTGGGTCAAAGGAAGTAGGTTGTGGCCCCGCACTGGCCACTGATCTCAAAGGTTTAGGCTAATTTTTTGACTTATTAAGATTTTTTTAAACTTTAGAAGTTTTGTTTTTGTTTTAAGTAGTATATAACGTAGAGCAGGATTATTTAACATTGACAAAGCACCTATTTGCATAGATTTATGATATATTTCGTAATGTGCTGATAAAGTGAATTTTAATTTTTTAAATTATAATAAATTTTAATTTTGTAGACTCCCAATTAACGTAATAATAAGACAAAAAGTGCATTTTGAGGCAGTATATTCTTCATATTTCTCGTTATATATTCCTCATCTAAAAATATAGTTTGTTATGGCATACTTATGGCTTTGAATCAAAACTCGTAAAACTTTGTAAAAACGATTTTTTGATCTTAAAAATGTTAAAATACATAGTGACTTCAAATACCAGCGTGTTCAATGGAAAGGCACGCTGCATTTCGACGTCTGTTGTTTATTTTCACACTTAATGAGAATTATAACATAATTAATTGTTTTTTAACCACTATATATGGTTCTCCTAGTGATTGTTCTTAAAACCTGAAAAGGGGTCATTTTGAAAGTGATCACATATTGCACCGTGGATTTAGTCCGTGAAATTATACTAAAAAAATACAGTTAAACCACTGTCATCAGAGCCAAGACATCGCAGTTTTTAAGTCGTAATTTAGTAAAATACTAGGCGATCATCCGGGAATAGGTGAAGCCTATTAGGTATAATTCAATCATAATACCCCTATTTCTTTGTCGTGAATGTTCGTATAAAGTAGGTTAGGAATCGGCTGCTGCTCTCTGGTGGGATTTTTGTGTACGATTTAGGAAAAATATTAGGAGAAAGTTTGGTTTTTTTACGTGTAAGATTGGGTTTTTCGCAATAAAATCTAATTCAGTGTAATTGAAATATTGTTAACCAGAGCGCATTTAATGTTATTTTTCATAAAAATGTATTTGTTGCATGATCAGTAATTATTTGTATATTTTAAATTATATTTATTTGTCTTCCGTGGTTAAATGAAAGCGCTTTCACCCAAAGTAAATTATATGGTAATGGAATAGGCTTGACATTTTTTGAGTTCTTCAAATTAAGCGGTTAAAGATCCTACTCCTAGTAAAACGTTTGATAGGCAATCACTGTTTTCCCCACCTGCTTTATGCAATACTGTGCCTCCCGCCGAAAAAGTCAATCTTCCTGTGGGAGACAAAGTAAACCCATGAGAATAACATATAACAATTGAAATATTGAGCACCCTTAACATTACCTCGTAGTAATGGACATCTTTTTCCGCTCACCGGCTTACAGGTTACAGCCCTAGTAGCAGGAATAATCACATATGAATGTTGTAGCCACTTGCTGCAATTGGGTACTTCATGATGTGTCCAGCGCTGACCGGGCACTTCATTAAATGCCAGGCTCACCTGGGCACATATGTTACCAACAAAATCGAGCAATAATGAAGTGCCTAACGCTCATTGCCCATTTGCTGTGCTGGACACTTGTAAAAACGTCAAACTGCGGTTTCGGTCACTGTTGTTATCCTATGTATTATTTGCAAAATAACAATATTTTAAAAGAACATCATAGAACATTGTCAATAAGATTGTCTACCAGCAATCCAGACGGATGTCAATTTAAATTTTATGCTTTAATAAGAAAATAAAACATAAAAAATGTTACCTAACATATTTATATTTAACGTAACATATCAATATTGACATAAACGTTTTAACATATATTTAATGTTTTAATTAATTCCCTACTACTTAGTTACCCTCACAAAAAAATGATAAATAGAAACAAAGCAAACAAAACAAATATACAGAATTACGTAGGTATTTGTAATTCGAAAGTGCCAACAAGAATTCCGTGCACAAATAAAGAAATAACCAAACGAATACTTCTTTGGTGTAAGAATTTTAAAAATGCATATTAAATTATTTTGCTTTGTATGTTATGTTTTAATTTTATTGATATTAACAAAAGTTGAAGGTCAAGTTTTTATTTTATGTTTGTACAAATGAATAAACATGAAATCATTACATCAAGCCTTTTTATTGTAAGACTAGCAGTTGCCCGTGGCTTCGCTCACGATAAAAATTGTAACACCCTGCTGCCTAAATGAAGATAGGCCACATACTGAGTTTATGATTACACACATAAAGTACAAAAATGAATGATAACTTTAAGTTAACTGACTAAACTAAATCTAACTTTTATATAGTACATATAATCTAAGTAATAAATCAGCAAAACAACCATAAAACCATTATTAAAGTATCAAAATTGTAAATCAGCTGTATCCGTATGTGAAGCTTGAACCATCTGCTTGTTGAATGAACATTGAAAACTAAACAAAAGAATATCCATTCCATTTACAAAAAAATGGATGCCGTTTATTTTACTGGGTAACGTGTTTTAAACTAAAGGTAATATGGTGAATTAGAGAAAAGAAGCCTCCACTTCCTGCTAAAGCTGTACTTAGGAAAACTTATAAACTTCGACCTCACCAAGATTCCTTAAAAGTTCGAACCAAAACAAAACGTTCTTAGCAGATGCTTACGCCATAAGAACGTCCATGCAAAGGTCCAAGGTTGTAAGACCAATAAAGAAATTTGCTAATTCCGTCAATGAAATTAGCTAAAGACGGAAGCAAAGTCTTTTTTCTAATGACGTGCATAAAATAAATGATTTGAATTAGCTCTTTAAATAACAGCTGTTACAGGGAAGAAAGGTCTTTAAATTATCTCTAGTCAGTGATTTATTTTATGGTCTATTCCTGAAAGCTGATTTGACATACTACCACCAATTTTTTGCTTTTTACATCTGTTTAGATATAAAAAGTTCATCAATTATTATTTGTATTCTGCCACAAGCCAAACTTGGTTGAGATAAAATAAAATTCGTGTTTTAGGATTTTGCAGTTTGATTTCAATAGTACTTGTGATTTGGTAAATTTCCTAAATATCAAACCTTTTATACATGATGAGTAGATTCCATGAGCAAATGGATTATGTACGAAAACTAACGATGGATTAAATGCTACTTTTATATAGTACACAAAAAATAAATATTATAAACCAAAATATAAAACTGAATGAAATCGTTAAACATCTGTAACGACGAATCCATCAGTGAAGGTAACTATCACCTGCTTGGAACACTGAAAATGTAAACATAACGTCATCTCCTTTCATTATTGTGAGGAAATTTGGTTGGAATCGAATAAAACTCGGTATTTAGAAGCTTCCTATTTAATTTCAAAAAGACGCACGCTAGTTTTAAGTAGTCTAAAACCTTATCATATGTGAATACTATACAGGAAAAAAGTTTCAGCCATAACAGTACTCTAGTTTTTGCGTGAAAAGCGGTCTAAAGTGTGATGTTGAGCGTTACCAACATCGAGACATAAATTGATATAAGGCTTGATTCGGATTCTCTGACCTTCAAAACGCAAAAATAACCAAAAATTTCATAATTCTAAGCAATGTACAGACAAAACTCTAATTTTATTTATATAGATTTTTTAGTATTTCTACATAAAATATTTAAAAAAAACTCTACATAAGACCTCTATGTTCTAATGTCCTGATTACTCAACACCTTCCATTAATTCTTTAAGGCCTAAATTGTTTATGCTATTCCTGTTGACACCAGCAGTTTAAATATTAAAGTTTATACCATGTGGCAAAAATCTATATTAAGATGTAATCAATAAGTGTTGAAATTCAAATGTAGGTAGGTTGCTAGCAAATATTCAGTTTTTAATTTATTAGTATTATTATTTTTAATGAAACATTTGTATACATCGTTTAATTTCAAAGCTATTTTTAGGTAATTCGTTAACAAAATATATTTTTAAAACACGGAAATTGCTATCCAAACACCATGAAGACAGATTATATATCCAAAAGGCGTAGATAAATAAAAACGATTAAACATTTTTATATTCGAAAAATATTCAAAATCTTTTCTTAGCGAATTTACCTTTTACGGAAGAAGTTCTTACCGTAGGATTCATTTCAAGAGCTCAAGCCAAATACTATGATTAGGTTTGGGGTGAAAAAAAAGAAATTTGGTACAGACTTTTAAGTGGTAATCAACCGGTTAAGTACGAAAACCAGACCGATCAGACCACCAGAATTGGGGGTGGAGAGGGATAAACTGCCAACTAATTTTAACTTAACAGATTTAATAGCAACTGCTCAACATGTCCATACAGTTACAGCATATTCCCAATAAGTAGGGTTACCATAAATTTTCAGAGTCAACCCCGGACACCAAAAGAAAGGGGGGAGAGGGGGGCAAGGTATATGAAATGGTGTGGTAAAGTTTGGTCTGGTGTATTTCTAAGGGTCTCGGCAGACGGGCTACTTTGCTGCCGTTTGTGCGGGGTATTATCGTTTCTTGATGATTGATTGGCTAAAAAACAATGATGTGCGCCTCGTGACCAAGCAGAAGACGCAATTGAGCAGTTGTCGCGCAACGAATTAACCCCTGATACCATAAAACCATAAAATGCCCCTTCTTTTCGTTTAATTTTTTTGTTTTGTATAAACTTTATTAAAAACTGCTCAAAACTAATTACCAATTCATTTATTTAGGGCGTTTTCCTCTATTGTTTACGCAGGCTGACTAAAAACCCGGACAAAATTCAAACCCGGACGTTTCCCCGGACGTAAGCCTGAAACCCGGACTGTCCGGGGAAATCCCTGACGTCTGGTAAGTCTACCAATAAGCGTTAGGCACCTCATGAAGTGTCCAGTTTCGTTGGACACATACTGTAATTTTGATTGAAATAATCGGGAGGCACTAAAAGCCCAGCCACGCTGGGCACTTCTTGCAGTGCCTAGGCTGCTTTGGACATCTCACAAAATGCCCAATTACAGCAATTGGATACGACATGAATAAAATTAATCACAATCACCTCTAAAACATGCGAAAATGTTGCACCAACCAGCTCATCACTGTTGCATGAATGGTTGCCGCTATCCGGTCTGCAGGCGCGGTTAGCCGAACAGAGCAGCAAATTAAAATAGTTTCTTACAATTTATGTAAAATTTTGTTCATACAGTTTGGGTGTATTTATTATTTGCCGCACGTGCCGTTAGGCTCAATCACGATGCGTTTTTGGGGGTCCCCTGGTTGCCACGAAAGGGGAGGATTCTTTACTGCCGCGAAAAGTACTACTAACGGACCAACGGAACAACAACAAGTATTTTCGCGCGGCCTGGCTTTGACGCAGGGTGTATGGTGGGAGGGGGGGGGATTCGTTCGCGCGATTCGGCGGTGGTATGTCCTGTTTTCTTCAATGACAGGCGAGGTGGACGAGGGCACGAGGGTGAGTGACCTGTGACTTACCCTTCTTGGATGCACAGTTTTAAATCTGCTTCGTCCATGCCCATACAATTATTAACAGTGCGATTGCGAAATCATATTAATATTACGGAGTTAATCTCGTAAAACGTCTTTGTAACTAACTGTTATCAGTCTTGAGAATTTTTAAATTGTGTTTATGTGAGTTATTTAACTCGTTTAATGCCGGACTAAATAGTCCGAGGATGAGGGCGAGAAGGAAAGCGAGTTAGTACCGTCAACTCGCCTAGTATAATCAGAACAAGTCGAATATTAGGCGAGTTGAAAGCTAAAAAATACCTATATATTTTTAATTACGAATGCCTAGTGTAAAAGGCTAAAAAATATAAATAAAACGGAAAAGTACCGCTTTGTATATAACTAGATAAAACTTGTAACATTTAACTAAACATAATTATAACCCCGTACATCGTGTACATAAGTAGCCACTGAAACTACAAATATCACAGAGGGGTTATTTCCTGGGTGTGTGAATCAGTTTACGAAATACAGAGTGTTTTTATTTTAGACGTTGCTTAGCAGCCATTGATTATGGCTCCTTAACATAAGCAACCACAACTTTTAAGTGTATCATCGACGTATTGTTTTTTCCTGTGAATTAGTCGTATTTTGTTGCGTAGTATTGTGAAAAAGAAACGTTCGCACCTCGGACGAAAAGTTCCATCGGCTCTCGCTGATCAAAACACAGCTCTTGATTATTTCAAATTCTTAACCACTTTAAACACGATCTCGAGACCGCAAAACCTCATTTTTAGCCCTTGGTCCGAAATATACTATAAAACATGGAAGATTCAGATTCAGATTTAGATATTTTATTTCCAGTTAAATTACAATATTTAATCACATGGACATTTTATTAATCACATGGGCATCATAAGGAAGAAATATTCGTGATTAAATGTTTGTTATATTTTCCACGGCCAGCAAATTCTATGGACTTAGAAAAGGATTATGAATGATGCAATTGATCAAAGATTGTATATTAGATTTTTTTAAGTGAGAGGTTATCATCTGTAATTTAAAGTGTGATTTCACTAAAGGAGTGTAATTGGAAATACTACAGAGAACATTCAGAGGTTTGTTCGATATTAGTGCGAGAGTAATAGTTATTTGTGCATCTAGGGACTAAAGTGCAACTTTTTCTCCGTGAGAGTAAACTGTTGTCGCTTGATGGCGGAGCCGAGGGCAGCAATTTTCCCGAAGGAGAAAAAACACTTTAGTCCCTTGACCCCATTTTTCCTCCACCTACACTATTAACAATAACTGTGTCAATATAACTTTTCCTTCATATGATCCTTTTCTCCTTTAAACGAGGCTAAATTAGAATCGCATATAAATATATACTAACATAAGCTACATAGCCAATTTAATCAACCATTTATTCACACTTTCACACTATTTAACACCATTTTTTCTAAAGTTCATTAATTCAAAATACCTCCCAAAATTTATCGGCACATTTAGGTAAATGATGTAAGAAGCAATCATGTTTTCAAAAACGTTCGGCATATCGGTAATAACAAACTCTTAATCAGGTGTTTTTTATTCAGGGTTGCCAACTTAGTTCATAAAAAATATTATTACCTGGCTATTAAATGCATACGGTTTTTGTTTACTTAAGTTCTTGAATTCAATTTAGAGTAAGCAAATGAAAATCGATAGTTCTGCCAAATTTTCTCACTGTCCATCGCGGCGTAGCCAGATTTATCCTTATGTATTTCTTATGAGATTACTTTTAGTCCCATGGAGTATAAACTAGTACTTTAGTATTCTATTCCAGGGTCTAAAAGACGACTTCGTTGGTAGATGGAAGGAAAAAGATATTTAAGAACTGAAAAACTACGCAAAAACTAAAATAATGCAGAGTACTGCAGAAATTTTGTTGTCAAAAATGTTCTAAACTAGTAAGAGACCCCCAAGTCTATAAGTTTGTTTATCAACGTTATAATAGGGCCTATGACTGAAGAAAAATGTGTTACAGTACATACTCGATATTAAGATCTTTGATTTAAAATACACTATAGATTGCCTACTAGTTGAAATTAGACCCTATTTAGATATAGTTTTCTCTTCCGCAAAAAATCATATGGCTGCAATAAAGCATGTGGCTGGATTTTACATTTCATTGTAATTCCGTAACCAATATGGCAACTCATAAGTCCCGTGTTATTAATTTTTTCATTTTCAAACTAATTTTTCTACGTTCCCATAAAACTAATATGACTGAGCAGATCTACAGGAAAATAGCTAAGAAGTACTGATTTTGTTTTATTTTTTGGAGGGGGGAGGAGGGAGGCTTCGCCGCCGTGTTGCGCGGGAATGAATTTGGCGGGAACATCTGCGTCTGTGGCTTTGGCGCCCAAGAGCGCTGGATAGGCGGGAACTGGTGAAACGTATATAGTACAGTTGGATCAAAACAATAATTCGCGGACCGCTTTGGACATGTAATGTCTACTCCATTTCAACAGCCGTGGCACTTGACGGATTAAGAACGTGGCACGGTTTCGTAAGAGGCGCGGTCTTCCAATCTCAAGTAAAGTAGTTTGACGCACGGTGATAGCATATTTTCGAATCAACCTATCTTCCTAAATTAATGGATTATCCAACGTGAATCATAATGAAAAATACTCCTTGATGAACAGTACGGTTTGCGTTTCTGGATAAAAAATACGTACTTTAAAATTTACTTTAACATTCATCGAGTTCATGGCCCGCATCACATCATAAAATATGTTATAAAAGATCTAATATAAAATATTTGAATCGAAATTTCAGAATTCAAGTATTAGGTTGAAAATAATGTGTTACTAGATCTTTCATAAGATATTAGATTAGATATTGTTAGGATTATTAGAGTAATTGACGTCCTATTTATTCTTCACTCTTGTTCACATTAAACCAAAACGTCGAGTGAATTTGGACGGTGGTCATTCTTTTATAATATAATTTTAATGTACCAGGGTGTCCCATTCGGTCCTTTTACTTTTGCACCGATATTTCGCCGCATATCAAACTGACGAAAAAGTTCACCAACCAATATTCCGCCTTGAGGGTGACAAGTACCTGAGGACTGCAACACCACGCAATGACTCAGGAATGTTACCCTCCGCCCCCCCCCCCCCTAGGCGGGTTGAATACGAGTTGATGAACCGCAAAATATTTGTACTCCAAAAATATTTGTCAGTTTTACATAACACGGCTAAGTTATAAGTAGCCCCATTCACAATTTTTCGGAGATTTTCCCCAGCCACATAAAATTAGGCTTATTATTGTTATTTTTAGAAAATTACAATTTACTTTGAGCACCTTAAGCAAATTGACAATCTTGTTGCAGCATACAATCCCAACCGGGTGACCCGCAAGTGAGGAAATTGCCAGTGATAAAAATAAAAAAAACGTCCACAGGGGTCCTGATAATATCTTTGGTTTTCCGTCAGCCTCTAGTGGTTGAAAAAAGCATTGAGAAAAGCGTTAAAATAATGAGTTTTTGGCTGTATCACTGTTATGATGAAGTTTAGAAAAAAGATTTGTTGTACAATAAACAATTGCTTTAAAAATATATATATATCTTTTTTTACATATTTTTGTATAACAATTAATACAGCCGCTTAATTAAAAAATGTCTGCCAAAAAGTGCTTTTTGGCTGGCTCAGCTGAATATTTTCTATCTTACTTAAAAGTTTATTGAAGACAAATTACTAATATTTTAAAGCAACTTCAAATTTTATATTCAGGCGACTTTCTTATTGCAAATTTGCCTTCAAAGACGCCCTTTTGAAAAAATTACCAAGAGAATAATGACAAATTACGAACAATGAATAATTATTTTGTTATTGATTTAATTTGAATTGTTTTGGTCAAAAGATTCTTTCTGGTAATCTTTGAAGAGGAACATTTGCAACCCACTGTTCTAAAACGTAAATCAATAAAAATTATGACTATACAGGGTGTTGATAAAAAACCCTTCAGGACTTCGGGATAAGGTTACTTACATCAAAATTAAGAAAAAAGTTCCTGTAAACATGGGTCCTAAAATGCTCGGTTATCCGTCTGTCGGTCTGTATGTGTTTTTAACATGATTTTGCATAACTTTGGAACGACAAAAGATATCAACTTCAAACTTGGTACTTATATGCTAACTATTAGGACCTATTTTCGTGCGGAGTATCAAGTTTTTACTTTGTACCATTTCAAAATGGCAGCCATTTTTATATTTTAAAACTTAATTTCTTAAAAACCGTAATGTTTAGGATTGTCGTTAATTTTTTTTCTTTTCACAATTGACGAGAATTTTTCAACTTCTGAAGATGACAACATAACAACCATCCTTGTAAGCCTGAAGGTGTCTTCATGTATAAGTCGAACTATTAGCAATACGTCTACCGTTGGATTACTATTAAAGCAGGTATTAACATCAACTTTTTTTGATTTAGTAGCATGTCATTATATTTTTAATTTTTCGTGCTTCGATTTTTTAATAAGACTATGAAAATCAAGTGCAATAAAACAGGTATTGTAATTAAGTTGAGTTAGGCTGTAAGACGTTGTGTCTTCAAAATTCCGCGTAAAAAATTCAAAATGTCGCAGCAGTTTGACGTCAATCTCCATAATTGTCGCCATGCGAATTATATGTTTCTTTAATTGCTATTTTTACTATTGAGGTAATTAATCACTGATTATTTTATAGGATCCTTACAGACTGTTCTATTAGGCAACGGATTTTAAAATGCATCAAGACTGTCCATTGAATTTCATGCAGTTTGAGAGCAAATATAAAATCCACGTAAAACACAGATAAATAATAATTTTTTGAACTATTTTGTTGGTTTAATCTAGAGTTTAGATATATTTTAAGTATTGTAAGAGACTAAGACAAGTAAAGTTTGGGCTTTGAAATAATTTACAGTCTTTCAGACCTAGTGACTTTGAAATGTTAACTTTTCTGAATAAAAACATGGTCCTTTAGAACAAACCGTCAGAAATTTCCATGTTTTTATTTGGAAAAATTAATATTTCTCCGTTATTAGTAATCCGATCATCATAATCTTAATATCAGCGTTAATTGGATTAAATTTCACAACTTTTTTGTCTCTTGTATAATTTTTCTAAAATTTACGGTTTTTAAGATATTTAGCTTTGAAAACAAAATACAGTCGCCATTTTGAAATGGTACAAAGTAGAAATTTGATACTACATACAAAAATAGGGCTTAATAGTGGTCATCCATGTACCAAGTTTGAAGTTTGTACGTTAAGAGGTTCATGAGGTATGATTAAATATGTAAAAATCACAAACAGACACACAGACGGAAAACGAAGCACTTTTGGACCTATGTTTTTATGAACTTTTTTTCTTATTTTTACCTGTACTTTCATATACTAAAATATTTTACCATAATTTCGGGACACCCTGTATATGCTTTTTCCCTGTGAAATATACTTTAAATCACACTATAAATCTAATAAAAATTAAATTATCACAATCATTTGTAAATCTAAAGGGAGAAAGCTTTCCAACGACCCGTTGATTATTAAAATCTCTCTGGTAGAACTCTGGATTTAGTTGTACAATGTTTAACAAAAATATCTCTAATACGGTATTTTCTCACCACTATAAATTCGGAAGTTGCTTAGCTTTTTTGCAAATAAATTTAAGATGGTTAAGAAATTGGCTAAAGTCGAAGGTGATATTCTGAAAGATAATAAAATTTTCTTCTAATTACTTTAATGCATTCCATGGAAATACTGAATAAAGGCATCCAAAATTTGCTTTGAAATAAAACATGTGAAAAAAACCCGCTTTAAATGTATTTACTATGGAAAACATGTGCTTTTTACTTTTTCGCCATAAATCACAACAAAAACAAACTTTCATAATTATTTGCAAATCTACAGGGAGAGAGCTTTCCAACGTCCCATTAATTAATAAATTCGGCTTGGTAGAACTGGAGATTTAGTTGTTTGAAGATTGGACTAAACTGAATTAATATAAGAAGTAGATAGATGTTAAATAATTAGGCTATGTTGAAACACTTTTTATGCGTCCTGAGTCATGATTGCATAAAATCTTAAAATTACAGCCAGTGCCGGATTTACAGATGATCCGGCTAAAACCATGCTAAAACTAAAACACCTTATATTGTACCTTGTTCGGCCTCTCAGTCCACGTCTATAGGACCAGGTCTAGCTTGCCTATTGGTAAATCCGACACTGTTTACAGTTCTAATCTTCGAAAGTCTGGGGGGGGACTCCCAGACGTCTTTGTTTGCTTGTGGGAGGGGGGGGTTTATCCATATTTTCCACATTTGTTGAGTAGTTGTATCCCCCTACCAACATCAAATCATCCTTGCTGAGCCCCCCCTTGGAAAAGGTATGATGGACGCCCTTGTACGTTAACCTTATGGCAAATAAATAAAATACTATATCTCGCTTATTTCCTAACATATCTTCATAGAACTTGGTATTTGGATTCATCTGGTTGAGATCACAGAGGAGATCCTCTGTGTTGAGGTCCATCGGAGTTTAGATTTATATCACTAATGTTTAACATTCCTATCGCAGTAAACATGCGTGCTCACTTCCCAATGTTAACCTAATGGGGAAAAAACATTCTTCAACTTGCTTACTTCTCAATATATTATAATAAAACTTGTTTGCGACTTCTTCTGGTTGAGATCCAGGGAATCATAGCCGTAAACCTATTTTTTGTACATTCCCGCGGCATCAAACCTGCGTGCTCACTTCCCAGTGATATCCTTATGAGAAATATAAAATTTTATGTCTCGCTTACTTATCAACATTATGTAGATATAATGTATGTGGCTTCATCTGGTCGAGATCCACCGGATTAAAGCTTTAAACCACTTTTTTACATTCCCGAGTTAGCACACCTACATACGCACTTCACGTGTTATTCTTATGATTTATTAAGGGCCTTTAGAATTTTAACATAACTTCCTTAAGATTCCTTTAAGATATTCACTTCCTTAAAACTCAGTTGGCGCCCCAATCCAATTGTAAACTGTTTTTCGCCCAGTAACTCACAATTTTCTGGATAATTTGAAAGAATACATCAGCGATTTGCGTGACAAATTAGGTTCTAAATGCCCTCTACTTCAAAGTTAAAAAGATTCCAAGGGTTTTTATTAATTTTTAGGGGTAAGAATACGTCTATTCCAATCAATATATTTAATTGCTTATTACAGCAAAAATTTAATTGAAACAATATTTTATTTAAAAACAAATAAATGTAAATGAGTATGAAGGGAAACGATTTATGAATTAATTTACAGCATCGTTCCTAAAATAGTTGTAGTTGAAAAAAATACCTTTAAAATATTCTTTTGCAGCTTGGAACGACTAAATATTGCGGATGAAAGTTCGTATTCGGATTCTACTTTACACTTTTGTCAACGTTGAACCAGCGTCAGGGACGCTTTTTACTTTACAGCTCTGAAAACTACCCCTATCCCAAAAATGTGTCTGATTGCAGATTAAAATAGAAAATCAATTGAAAAATCTTAAAATATCATGAGTATTTATTCATTAGTATCTGATTGACCAAGAAAAAACAGTTTGATCGTTTTGGACTTTTGAAGAAAAGCATAGTTTATTCCATGAGCAACCTGTACTCAATTGTATTGTCTCAAGTTCATTTCCACTCTATTTGTAACATGCTAAAATAGTACATAGTGGCTAACCAGCTAATTTGATTCTTTGTTATTTTTTTTTTGTGTTTCTTAAAAGACATGGAAACCCGTAAGGCCCCAAGTAAAAAATGTTTAACTTATAAACATTTTTCATATTGCGTTTTAACACGAACGCATAGGGCAAAAAATTACAGCTAAATAAAAGAAAAAGCGAAATTGTTAGAGCTGTTTTCAAAATTTGAGAAATTCAAATACAAGAATTGCTCAAATTAAGTAATAGGATTAAGAAATTAATTTTATTAATTATTTTAATACAGTTTTTAACATATAAACGAACGCTGAACCGGTAGCAGTGTTTCCAATGTAATTAAAAATATAGTTGCCGAAAGATTTAAATATATAATACCAAAAGTAGACTGAAGGTGAAAGTTTGAAAGTTATTAGCCTTTAAAAGAACTTTAATATAAGAATCAGACACCCTATAAACTGTTTTTAAATTTTATGTTTTCAGGGCTACCGACCTATAAAAATGCTTTAGTTGTTGACAAAAAACCCGGTACATTATCTGCGATAATCGCTAAAATATGTACTTGGCTTATCAGCCATAATTCGGTCAGTTTTTAAGCTACTAGGGTTTTATAAATCTTATATTTTACGTTTTTTTAAGTGCTATAAGCTCACAGAGATGTATTTTTTCAATCCTAAAAAACACGGGGTTAACTGAAAAGGGTTGAAAATGTTAGTAATTATGAACGAGTGAAGACTTGAACACCTGTATCTTCGTCAATTATTGTAAAAAAAATATTAAAAAGCAATAAATATTGTCATAAAATCAAATGCTTCAAATAGCTTATTACCAAGTAAATTCGCAAAAGAAATAAATGATAAAATCGATGCAGGACACCAACATTTTAGTATGATTGTATATACTGACCGTGACTTCGAAATGCCATGAGAATGAAAAGTATAAACGGCGAATAATTTGAAGTTCACTGGAATACTGCGTCATCGGTATATACTGGCCTTGACTTCGAACTCCGGTGAAAACCACTATATATATATATATATATATATATATATATATATATATAAAAGAAGAGTTGTGTGTTGGTTTATTTAGTGCTACAGCCAAAACTACACGTCGTAGACCCTTGATCTTGGTATCAAATTAAAGCTTGGAATCTTATGATGTGCTTCGATAGTTGGGTAGTTGGGTTTCGATATCTTTTAGGGTTTAGGCACAGGATCGTCCTAAAGGGACCTATGTCAAGGATTTTGTGAGTACTTTGGGTTTTATTTGTTTATATCAATGCATATGGTTTAATTTGAAATGGTTATTGTGGTTACAGTGGTTGCCAAAAGAATGCAGCACCTACAATTTGTTTTTGTACATCAGGTGAATACCGTCTCATTTAGTAATATGTTATTATTTACGTTTTAAATTTTTTTACTGTTAGGTTATGTTATTAAAAACATAAAGTGCACTAAAATTTAGAGTTACATATTTTTTGTTTTAAATTAAAGCTAATAGTAAAAATAAGATGAGAATGTTCCAAAATGTAGAGAAAATGTCTGAAATTCCGTATCTTATCATATAGACAATAGATTTCGCGAAAAAATGAAAAAAACTAAGAAAAATAAACACATTTAAGGGTATCACAGGAAAATTCACATCAAAAAACACTATCGTAACAGATTGGAACAGAAACGGAGACAGGCGCACAAGGTGATGAAAGAAATAATCAGAACAGAGATACCGTAACGGAGAACCTTCGAAAAAGGGATCAAACAGAAGAAGCTGATTTGAATAAACAACTTTACAAGCTGTTTGCAAAAGGACAGGGAACTATGATTTGGACCATGAAGGACACATTATTCCAATCAAATATAGATTTTATTGAACAACCGAATGTAGTAATTTGCAAAGATGGACACAATTGTAGATATTGCATAGCAAAGAAATTAATTCAAAGTGGAAACGCAAATTATGTGCTGTTTGAAAGGGCAAATAAGGCTGCTACCACCATATGCCACCCCCGGCTTTCTCAAATACATGTATGGAGAAATATAAAAATATATTTAATTTATACTACATTAGACGTTATAATGCTCGCTTCCAAAATACGTCTAAGCCTTCATAAGATTTTTTAACCCAGCGAAGCGGGTTACCAACAGCTAGTATATTTTAAATAGAATGGCTACCGGTCATTGGTTTATTTATGCTTTAATATGTCTAGTATCAAGTATGAGAGATACTAAACATTTTAAATAGTAGACAAAAAAAATTTTTCCTCGTGAACATGAAACTTTTTTTCCAAGTACTAAAGTACTATGGCCTTGGTGGGAGTGGATCGCTCAGTAGGGGGGTCCTTGCGGTAGCACGACTAACTATTAAAAGGAATGATTGAAGTATTAAAATTGTATTTATGTTATTTTATGATTTTAGAACATGTAAAGTTAGTAATTTTCGAAAATTTAAAGGGTCACGTAAATGTAATTAATACTTTTACCTAAAACTTTAAAATACAATTCCAAAAAATTTTATGGTTTAATTTATTAAGTGGAAATTAAAAATTTATTGCGTCAAAAAAATCATAATAGAACATTGAGCATGCTTAAAATGAAAACGACTCTCGAGTATATAAACCTTAATCAACGTACATGGAGCGTCCTTTCCTCGAGGAGTAATTAATTTATTGTTAATTCCGCCTGAGTGCATAGTCATGTCAGACTTCAAATTGACCTGACCTTTTTATAGCCATAAAGCAAACCTTATTTACGTATGAATTGCAATAAAAGTGTGATGACCTATATTGATGCAGGTTTTATTAAATTTTTGCCTATTACCTTTTATTCACCACAGATTGTCATAGAGCATTTTCTCTTTCATCTGAGATCTTCAATCCCATATTTTTAGGGTTTAGAAGAATAACAAATTGAATAGGATGGGTGTAGTGTATCCTCCCACGAGTCGTTTTCTTCCATTCGTCATCGTCTATTCTTACTACTTCCTTCAAAAATAGTGTCTGTATTACTTCTATTGCATTTATTAGCTGATTTTCGGGGCTTCGCTTGCGATAGACATTTAACTTTTACCGTGCTAATGACTTTGAATTTTATGTCTAACCCACTAAAAATACTTGTATTCTTACACCTACTACAACTTACAAAAGAAGGATTTTCAAATAAAACAAATTTAATTTCCAAAATTTTTTCATATTTTAATTAATTACATACAGATTTAGTGGTCAACATTGGATACACCTAAAAAACAGCTTAGCAATTGATATTATTTCAATGATTCAATCGGTCATCTTAGCTATTGCAGTGCCACAAAATTACAATGTGTATTAAGATTTTTGAAATTGCCCCTAAGAGTTAAACATTTTCTGAATTTCAGGGGGAAAGATCGAAGTTTTGCTTTAAAATGACCCGAAACCAATAAATGAGTCCCCCCTCATTACTAATCCCTCAACTAACTGACCAATCGTATAATATAAAATAATATCTATATTAAATTTTAAGATAATCTCTGATGATAATTGCAGCCGATAGAGTGCAAAATCCCCTTAAGGCAATATACTGTGTTTAGTAAATTCACATTTCCGTTCATTAAGCGGTTATATCTGGTGGCATTTGGGAGAGAGCTTACTATTTTTGTATTGTAATCAGCTTTTGTAAAAAATACATAAAATTAACATTTCGGACCCAAAAAAACCTAAAAGTGCATTTAGGAGAAAAACAGACGTTTGGTACATTTTCCCAAAGGACGTTTGGGTACATTTTTTTTGGTTAGGATGCTTCGAATTTTCATGGTTCAATCATTAATACGGACGTGCTCCAGCTGAGTCATAATTATTAACTTATTTCTGTGTGTCAGTAACAATTATTTGCTGCTGGTAAGAACCAATATGCTCCACTTTGTACTACTGAAACTGTGCTATACAAGTTTTAAAGTTAATGAACTCATAAATATAGACATAACCTAGTAGAATCAAACATGACCTCACTTGAATCCATCCAATATGGCCGATTGTGGTGTATATACAAAAAAACTTGCCAGGCAAAGATTAACTGCAATGAGCGTAAAAAAGCTTCCATAATAGATGTGCCAACATGACTACAGTGAGTGTAAAAAAGCGTCCATAATAGATGTGCCAATATGAGTAATGAAGTCGTCCAGTACTTGGTTGACCAGGATCATGTCTGGCGTTGCGCCCCCTGTGCTTCTGAGAGGAAAAAAGCATGATATCAGAATCAGCACAAAATCTCAATTACAAGACATCCTCAAGATGCTTTAAGAGTTAAAGGCAGACATCAACGAGGTGGAAAATGACCTCGGTGGCTCGCTTGGATTCTGCCACTAGCAACTGCAGCAGATAAATAACAGACTGAGTAAGCACGCTTCTGACACTGGCTTCCTGACTATTTCCTTGGAAAAAATGACTGCTGAAAATGCCACCCTGGGAAATACAGTGCCCAAACTCGAGTTAAGAATAGATTACCTTGAACTGTATTTACGAAGAAACTAAATTTAACACTAATGCAAATGTGGTGTTGATCGTCAAACAAGTTGATGAGACAATAGGTGTTCAGATGAGGGACTCTATGATCGACACTTGCCATTGACTTAAAGCCAAGCCAAACTCAGGCTTTTCTTTTAGGAAGGGTGCCAGGCATAATTGTGAAAAAGGTTAGACGGCAGGACGTGCCAGTCTACGTCACGAAAGTCTGACTTCAAAGAAGCGCCAACTTTTTGCTGCAGCTTGAGAGGCCAAGCGAACCAGGGGCTGCAAACTTCTTTGAACCGAGATAAATACCTAGGTAAATAAAAATACGTGTTATGTTCGCTTGCGTGTTTTTTGCTTTTCAGAGTGATCACAGCTTTATTCATTTGCAATATTTGTTTGAAGTTAAATAAAAACCATAACCAGCATTTTAAAATGGTCAACAATGTCCAATCATAAGAAAGTCTCTCACTTTGCCATTGATAATTATTATTTTTACCGTCTATCAATACAGTTATCACAATGAAGGGCTACTTTTATTTTTATCAAAAGTATAAAGAGGAACTGAGTACCGTTTTTAAACTATTTTTATTGAGAGACTTGTTTCACCTTTATGGGCGTTTTCTAGCTCTAAATTTAACATCACATATTAAAATATAAATTAATATTTATATCATGACTGATTGCTTCACTTTTTGCTCTTTTAGTCTAATTGGTTTTTGGTCTTTTTTATTTTTTTTACCGTTTAATATTGTGTTGTATTTTATATTGTATAGTTTTAGTTTTCTATCTGAAAATTGTCTGAGAATAGTAGTAATTTTTATTATCATAGATAGCTATGACTAGTTTTATTATATTTAATCAAAATATTCGTATCTTGAGGAGTAATTTTGATTAGTTTCTGGCTGAAATTGAAATTCTATTTGCCAAACAATGTAATTATAATAAATGAAATCAGGGTTTGTTCACAGGAAATAATGAACTATTTAAAAGATGGGTACACACCATTTTCTAACCGTAATAATAGTTACGGGTGGTTGGTTTGGTAGCATATGAAAGGGACTGTCACCAATCCTATTCGGATTCTATTATTGTCAAAGATGACATATGCTCGTCCGATTGATTGGTGATAACACTAAACCTTGATGATTAAATTTTTACTTATCCGCTTTTTATAGACTACAGTAAGTTTTTTTTTCAATTTTCTTGCAGATTTAGAAATTGTATTGCCATTATTAGCAAAATTTTTTGGGGGGATATGAATTGTGAGCTTTTAGCAGACTCAGTAAATTATCTTAAATATTTATCTCTCTTGAGAAGCTTTGGCCTAAGGTCTTTAGTAAATAAACCTATGAGGATAGTCAACGGAAGTGAAACTTTTTTAGATCACGTGTTCATACGTACTAATTTAACATAATTCTTTTTTCTTGGTTAAAAATCTGAAGTTCTGCACCTCTGAACATTAGCGACCAATCTTTAGTTGTCTTTAAGATTGAAATGGTTAGCACTCAAACTCCTGATGGTAAGGTTTTATACATAAAGTTGACATGTAAAGTGTTCATAACACACTTGAATATAAAAATTGGTCAGCTGTTTACGATGAACGGTCAGTATCAGATGGTTTATCAGAGCATAATAAAAACTGCAATTATTAAAACACTATTAGCATAAACCAAATTTAAAAGCCAAAAACAAAGACTTATCTATAAATTTGTTACAATTTTATTTATTTATACAAAGATTAGGTAGCCTAATTTCAAGGTTATTATTATTTTTTCCAACAAATTTAAGGAAATATTCCTGTTAGAGATTCTGATAAGAACTAAATGTGACTCTAAAAATCAAGTTCTTTTGCCCATGCTCTTATTTCCAACCCCCGGAAATAAAAAGAGAATCAATGCTGAAGATAAAACCATCGATTAAAAAGGTTTTTGATTTCACATTGAGAATCAACTCATGTACCACTGTTTTACTAGTTAACAGTACAATCAAAATGTATGTTTATGAACTAAATAATTAGTATACAAAGTTTGATAAAGCTTTTTACGTAGGAGAAACGCTTTGTGCACGAAACACAAAGGAACAGCGTGGGACTCTCTCTCAGATGTTGGTGAGGAATTGCCACTGAACCTCCATGGGAGCCGCGGGGAAATCCAGACCGGAACCCTTATCGGACAACTTCAGCACTGGTCCGCGTGTCTTGCGGCCGGGCGGTGTACAGTAGCCTGTGATCCTTCAGGTAGTCCTGTACCCTGAAGTCTCACTGCAACGCCTCGAGCATGTCCTCCCATCGGGCAGAGCTCACGTCCAGGCTGACCAGCAGCACAATCGGCCTGGCTGGATAGCAGGTTGTTTCAGCCTGCTGGACGACACCCAGGACTTCAAGGTTGCCCAGTCAAGGCATTCAAGGTTGACTGGCCTTCGGAAAGCCGTGTTGCCGAGGGGACAAGTCCCCAGGCTAGAGCTCTCTCGACAGTCTTGTGCTCCGCCGAACTGGCTAAACGTTATACCCTTTATGATTAAATGTATTCCTAAATAGGGAACCCTGTGTGTTAAAATTGTTCTTCCCTGACTGTTGAAAACTATTTAAGCAAACATTTTCTTCTTTTTCCGTGGTCTAATAAAAGAAATAAGGTAGACGTACAGATGAAACCCGCCCTTATCCCAAACTCCTAAGATGGATTTTCCTTTAACCAATACGAGTAATTTAAAGTTATGGTTTATATTTTCACATGGAAAAATACCAGTACATTCAAAGTTAACAATAATGTATAAAAATATAGATAGTATATAATACAAAGAAGACTGGTAAAATACATTCTTCCTGTACAATATTACAAGAAACTATTCTTTTACAGTCACAGTACTTACAATAGGATTATCTGGTACTTAATTTATTATAAAATAGGATTATCTAGTAATTCTTGTTTATTCAACAATAAAGTAGTTCAAAAGACAAACTATATCGTCCTGTCTCGGGATAATAACACAGAAACAAAGAAAAAAGTAGCACATTACCTTCTCCTAGCCCCTTCTCCCAGCATTACTAATAACGGTTATGACTTCTTATGTCATAACCGTTTTAAATTTATATGACTTTGACATAAACTTAATAGCTTTTTGACTGCTTAAAGTGGACCCATTTTTACCTAGCCTACAAACCAAACAGAAACCTATATGACCCAGAGTTACTCATAAACGGTAATCTATACTCCTGAAACATTTTCAATTTCCGCCAAAGTAAACTTGGCAGCTAACTTCTGTAGGCTCGTCTTTTCATGATAGCTATTCCCGATAGCAAAGAACCTTTTGCTACTCACTTTAAATCAATGTAAAATTTTTTCAAACTTAAAAAAGTTTTGAAAAGTAGGCCTAATTATCGTAAAATATGTAAAATGTTACTATCGGTAGGTTAAAGACAGCACAGGATTTAGTACAAATTGATTGTAATAAACTCATTATAATTATCGAAGCATATCGAACTAAAAGGTTGGAAACAAAGATGCCCTTTTTCCGTTGAGTTACGTCGAAATAAGATTTTCAATATAAGCTAAAAATATCATATTTTTGTTAAAAAGTAATTCTAAACGCAACATTGAAAGATAATAACAACGATAAGCAACCGCACAGTTTTAATAAAGTATTTTATTTTATTACTTTTTTTGTTGCATTTTGAAATAATATCGGACATTTGCTATCACTGATTAGTAAAAACAAGTTTCACGTAGTTTCGGATTCTGAAATCTGATCCCGTCTTCAGGAGTAAAATAACCTAGAACATAACAAGATTAGTACAGGGTGTTTTTTAACGCGACCTATAAAGTTAATTTTATCAGGAAAGGGTTATACCTCCCAAGAACTCCGATTTTGAACCCACTAGATTACTCCCTTCTGGTATTCATAAAAAAGGAATGCCTAAAAAATAAATCATTGGATATCCAGCAGCAGAAAACAAATAAGAACAACTTAATACAAGAAATTGACAGAGGTGCTTTGCGTAACAAGTTCGGGGATTTGATGGAGAGAGCTAAAATTTGAATAAGTTTTAATGGCGGATTGTTTGAACCCTTAATGTAAGCTAAATGTGATTAAGCTGAAAAAATAGGTTTTATAAAATGTAAAGATTAATAAAACAATACTTATTTTATCTATATATTTGCAATATATGCAATATAATCTTAAACATGGGTTACGTTTAAAAAAACACCCTATAATATACAGCCAGGATAACGTGGACAAATAAATACCCCCGTTGCAGCAGACCTGCATACTCAGCGAATTCCAAGTGCAAAAGAACATATTTCAACCCAACACGGCGAGGTATGACATGTTTTTCTAAGCTCTATAAGAATGACATGAGGAATGAGTATGCAGGTTTGCTGCAACGGGTATGTTAAAACTGATTGGTTTTAATTCAATATTTAGTAGATCTGAACTAGAAGAAGCCATTTACCAAGTTTTATCACGATATGTTGAGAAATACAGTAAAACCCCGTTTAACCGAAATAATGGGGGCGGGACCCTTCCGGATAACCGATTTTCCGGTTAATCCGGAGTTGGTATTTTAAGGTTAATTTCGGAAAAAAACTCATACAAGTTCCAGTTTTCACAACGTAAATTTATTAAAATAAGGACTATTTACAATTTTACAATATAAAAGGCTATTTCTTGAAGTAATCAACAATCTTTTTCTGAACCTTTTCGTCACAGCGGTTTCGGGCAGCCTTGTCTCGCCATCTTTTTATGAGTAGCAAATCTGCGGGTGTAGATTCGTGTGACTGCTCGACGAATTGGAGTGCGACCTAAAAAATACCCATATTGTTTTGTACCTACATATTCTTCATTTTTATTATGAATTTAAATAAGATACATTATTTAATACAATATGAATGAATAAATCCTACCTCGAAAGCATTAAAAGCAGCGTCTGCTGATACTCGGTTGACGTCACATGCAGTCAACGCATCTACGTCGTCATCTCCATCAACGGGCTCTGCTGTCTCTCGCACCATGTTCACGATGTCTCGATCGGAAAGCTCAAGTTCGGCTTCGTCTCCTTGGACCCATTCTACGACTTCATTGTCTTCTAAACTTTCGCATCCTGGCACTTTCTTTAACAATTGTGATAGGTTTTCGAAATCTTCCTCCTCCCAACCATCATTTGACGTCACACCATCATAAAGTTTATTCCAAGCTTTTTGCAAAGTGGTTGCTTTGACTTTTTCCCAGGATTGAGCACTCCAGTACACCACTTCTTTCATTGTGACAGATCTTAGAGCCTCTGGCAAAGTCTTGTGGCCAACGTCACTTTCTTGGAGAATGTGCCTCAACAAAAACCCTCTATAATGCCGCTTCAGTGTCTCAATTACTCCCTGGTCCATGGGTTGGATTAGACTAGTGACATTGGCTGGTAGGAAATGAGCAATAATTTCGCCGTCCTTCAGAAGCCCCGGATGTGTTGGAGCATTGTCAATCAATAAGATTGCTTTTATTGGCAGACCTTTTTCCTTTAAAAATCTCTTGACTTTAGGCACAAACTGTTTGTGGAACCATTCTGTAAAAAGATCAGATGACATCCATGCACTTTTTTGGGCTCTGTAGTAAACTGGAAGGGCGTTGGGGGCGATATTTTTGAGTGCCCTAGGCTTGGCTGACTTTCCTATGCACATTAATGAAAGTCTGAGTGTACCTGATGCGTTCGCTTCAGTTAAAAGTGTGATTCTCTCTTTTTGCATTTTATGACCAGGAGCAGAAGCCTCTTTTGTGCATGCCAAAGACTTTTTAGGCAACATCTTAAAGTTTAACCCAGTTTCGTCAGCATTAAAAATTTGGTCCTTTGCGTACCCTTTTATCATGTCTTCAAATTCTGTTTTAAACACATCAACTGCATTTTCATCTGCTGACAGTTTTTCGCCACACAAATGCAACTGACGGATTCCATATCGGGTTTTAAATCGATCAAGCCACCCGTTGCTTGCAGTGAAACCTTTTCCATCATTTCCAAGCATTTCAGATAAAAGCTTTGCCTTTTCTTGAAGAACGGGCCCAGTTATCGGGACCCCTTTCTCTCTTTGTTGAGTGAACCACAAAAACAACGATTCATTCACTTTTTCGAAATCGGAAGTTTTCATAGTTTTCCGGTTAGGTACTGTTGTAGCATATTTTAAAAGTTGGTCCTTATTTTTGACCCAATCACTAACGGTTGAGGTACCTACATTGAATTCTGCAGCTACCTTCCTCAAAATCTCTCCATTTTCTATCCGTTTGATTGCTTCCAACTTATCACTAATGTTCACGACTACACGTTTTCTCTTGGTAGACATCGTGGAAACACTACACATTCTTTTAATATTTTATACTTTACAAATACGGCACTACTCTAAACTTTACAAACTTTCGTCTTCGGCAAATTTCACCACTCAGTCGAAACAATAACACCGTTGTCACCACATGCAGGTGTGAGAGTCTGCAGTACACTAAACCTTTAGTGCGAAATGGGTCAAGCCCCCACCCCCTCGTGACTGGTACAGGAATGTGGAAAACCCGTCAAAACAACCCCCGAGTTCAGTGACCGCCGCGGCCGGCGATGTCTCAGCGCAACATGACTCATCCCGCCGGGCCGAACCTCTCTATTATTAATTATTTATTTCTCGTAAACCGTTCCGGTTAACCCGGGTTTCGGTTAGGCGGGGTCCGGTTAAGCGGGGTCTTACTGTAATAGATTTATAGAATTTTTCTTAATCCCCTTAAGGTTAACATTGGGACAACGTACTGTGTTTACCACTTTAAATATCTCGGTAACCAATGGATATAGAGCAATGATTCAAAATAATAAATTGTTTGTTTTTTGAGCTGAATTCAATAATGCCAACAAAAATTAGATTATATTTATTTTTGCATGTAAAAAACTAAAAAAAACATTTTTTAAGGGGTTTATCCCCCTTTACCCCCCCTTCCGGTGGTCCGATCGGGCTGGTTTACGAACTCGTCAAATTGATTAGCACGTAGCATGTCTGTACCAAATTTCATAAGGATCGGAGCATTTTCACGGCCGCTATCGTGCTAACAGACACACACACACACACACACACACACACACACACACACACACACACACACACACACACACACACACACACACACACACACACACACATATAGACACACACATATATATATATACATATATATATATACTAATATATACTAGGGCTCCCATGCGCATTTTAATATTGTGTTTGTTTGTGAGAAACTATAAACTAAAATTCGAAAAAATTATAACTGGTGCCAAATCTTAAGGCCCATGCCGTCCATAAGCCTAAAGCTAAAATTAACATTAATCTTAAGATTTGGCGCCAATTATAATTACCTTCCTAAAATTAACGATTATTAAAACCTGTTCAGACTTGAAATTAAAATGTTAAAGTTTTTAAAAATCTTAGCTGAGAAAACATACACACATATTATCCATCGTCCCAACACTATGTAAGCTTATTTGAATTTGATTGTCTTCTGGAAATAACTTCGCACAACAGTAGGATACCGCCTGTGTTTTTCACGTTTGCACTTACATAATCTTTAAGTCACTGGAAGTATATAGGTGGTCAAATGTCTCTCTGCTGTTCACTATTTAGTTGTCTCTTAGCAGTTATCTGTTCTTGCCGAAGGTTACGCATGTTTTCCCTGATCTCTTAAATCTTGTCTTCTCTATTTTCTATTTGGATTCTTTTTTTTCTATTTCAAGATTCATAAATCGTCTTCCAGCCTAATGAATAATGTAATAATTTCCTTTTACAGTTATAAGTTTACTTCCTAGCTGGAAAAAAACTTTGAACATTCAAGAAAAACATCGATATATGAAAATAAATGAAAATGTGAATGTTTGTTTGAAATTTTGCAAATGAATAAAATTAATAGTTTACAATATTTGAAACATGTCGATATACACATCAGAGTGATTTACCTAGTACCGAATCAATAAAAGTATAATATCTAAAATTACTGTTCACTGGTCATAAGTTGTTTTGTCTCTTATATACATTTTCAGAATATCTATTTTTGTTTACAATGTCACTGGTTGACAATTCGCCTGAAGGTAATCAGCTGTTAAATTACGATTTACATTTAGCAAGTTGGTCAGCACTGGAGCGTTGAAAGCGCCCTCTAGAAATAAGTCAAAGATTGGGGGTCGAAGCCGTTTGAGAAATGTCCATTTTAACTATCTGTCGCAAGTGCGCTACATTATAAGCTTTAAAATGACACCTATATCGTAAAAAAGGGTTCAGTAGGACGCCTGAAAAAGGGATCTAACAGAAAAAAACCTTATTGTATTAAGTATATATATATAAATTCAAAGGAATAGTGTTTTTTTGCTTCTGGGGGCCCCAAAACGAAAAGTTATCATGGTCTTGGGCTTAGGTCTTACCATGAGACCTACGGTAATAGCTTCTTCCCTATAGGGGAAATTCGCTAAAAGCATAACTAAAACAGAGAACCGTAAAAGCAGTTGCAAAAACTCCATGCTGTTAACAAAACAAGAACACAACACAGCCCAGAAATCACAAGTAAGTATCAAAAACGACCAGGACTGGGGGGGGGGCTCGCCTGGCAGTGTGTTACTAATGTTGTTCTAGGTTCTTTCTCACCTGAAGACATGATGAGATTCCAGATCCCGAAACGTTGTGAAGCATGTCTCCAGTGATTGTGACACCGCACACATAATTAGAAATAAACCCCTTTATTCTATTTGTAAATTTGAGTTCAGTCCTTGAATAAGAACCATGACGCTGTCCGTGACGTCTTAAAATATAAATGAAATAACTTCAAGAAATATAGTATAGGCAACGAAAGGTTATAGAGGGAATTGTATGGATCACAATTTTTGACTTTTTAACTTTGTTTGGACTAGTTAGGAGTAAAACATAACAAAAGTCCCCGCCCTTAGCCCTTGAGCCGGCTGGGCTGGAAGGGCCTAAAGGTAATTTTTTTTTTGTTTTTTCCTAAATATCTTGAACACTATCAACTTTTAGTATTCCCTATCAAATTTGAAAATTAAAGAAAATTAAATTTCCTGTAAGAAAATTATGTAATATGTCTACTTTGGTCCAACCGTTTACAAGGTAAGGACTAATTTTCAAGGAATTATTACAATTTGTTACAATTCCTTGAAAAATAACGTATTTTGTGAGCTCGCTAACGCCTTAATTTTAGACAAATTTTCATGATTGTGGTGTCAAATTACTGGAAATTTTGTCAATATTTCCTGAATGCTGTTCATTTTCCTTTAGGTGAAAAAACGTTGCCCAACTGGGCATCTATGTTACCAACAAATTTACATGTATTTCTTATGGAAGGGATATTTTTTTAAAATATTAACGAAATTAGTGCTTACCTTGTAAACGGTTGGACATAAATTTTTCTTACAGGAAATTTAATTTTCTTTAATTTTCAAATTTAATAGGGAACACTAAAAGTTTATAGTTTCAAGATATTTAGGAAAAAACCAAAAAACATTACCTTTAGGCCCTTCCAGCCCAGCCGGCTCAAGGGCTAAGGGCGGGGACATTTGATATGTTTTACTCCTAACTAGTCCAAACAAAGTTACAAAGTCAAAGATTGTGATCCATGCAATTCCCTTTATACCTATTTTTGAGCATTCATTGCCTGGTCTAATAGTACACTTAGATTTTTATGTGTAATACCTGTCCTGTCTAATTATTCTAGTTTTTTCGTATGTAGTGTCCTTTCGTCGTGTAGTGTATGTAAATATGTTCTGTATGTGTTGTTTTAATTAATGACAAGCATAAAATATTATGGGAAAACTCATTTTTTACAAGCTGAAGATGGGGTATTAACCCCGTAACATGTCCTGATTTCGCAAGAATATTATTTTGAGCTGTTCTGACGTAAGTAGTATAGTCTTGCATATCAATAATTGCAGCTCAAGGGCTATTATAATGGATTCTAATTAGATTTTTACATATCACTAACTCAAATAAATCAAATAACTACCTTTAAGATGAATCCAAAACAGTCAACGTCCTACTAAATTAAATGAGAAAACCTACTATTACGATACTCTGTAGGTTCCATGGTACGAATGAAGGGCAAGAATGTTATTCAAGGTGTTCAAAAAATGTGGAGAAATAATTTACGTAGTGATTCCTTGGATCGAAATAAGAAAAGAATTTTATATAAATATACATCCTAAAGTGCTTCGTTTTTCCGTTTGTGTGTCTGTTTGTGATTTTTAAATATTTCATCATATCTCATGATCCTCTTAACACAACTATCAGCTGATTATAATAACATATGGCTAGTGCAACTTAAATCACCATTTGAAATTCATGGCTTGTGGAAATTACATACTGAAAGGTGAACGTGGAAACGAGTATAATGTACTCAATTCCACATTCACCTTTTAGTATCGAATTTGCATAAACCATATGTTTCAAATGGCAGTTGTGATTGCACTACCCATATGAAATAATAATTAGTTTATGATTTTACCATCGTACGTATATAGTGAACAAATACTCTCAGCAAAGGTAACACAATAACGCCGTAGGAGTTATCATCAGTAGGATGATGCGTAAAGCCTTGCACTGAAACCTCGAGCAAATACGTTAACTTGAGGAACAGTTTGTAGTGGTCTTGCGTCTTCGTTATCTGCAAGAGTAGTGCCGAGGCCCCATCAATCCTCTCTAAGGATTTGTATAGCTTCCCCTTCAACCACATACTTTGTTTTAAGTAAAAAATAACTAGTTAAATGTCTTATGCATTTCTATTTCTCAATCAGGAAACTCGAAAAAACATATGTTCACCATGACTCTTGATAAAGTATTTTCATATATAATATAATATTGTCAACCTATTCTATTTTGGGCTTCCCTCACCTTGGTTGCAGAACTGTATGTTCAATTTTTGTTAAATTGGTGGAATTTAAATTCGTCAATTGTTCTTGAAAACACTTAGCATATAAAACACATTTACTCGCACATAACAGTCTCTCGCTACCCGATATTTCGCGGAACAAAACATAACGTCTTCAGGGGGGTTTTCCTTAATTTTTAAGCTTCCCGGTCACGCCCTCCCTGCGAGCGCCTGCGACGAATCCAAGCGTTCGCAAGTCCGGTTTTTATGAAATTTGACAAGAAGGTATCAATAATTCAAATCGAACTGTATTTAAGATCCTTATGTAACATACATATGTATATTATTGTCGAAACGTATGTTGCATAAAATAAAACTATGAAAAAAGGGTATTTTGTTCTACTTTTTGTATTAACAAAAATATCCCTTACCAATGAATCGCTCTAAAAAGCATATAAATATATATATATATATATATATATATATATATATATATATATATATATATATATATATATACTAAACTGAAACGATACATTGCATAAAGAAAAACGTTTTTGTCTACTAGAACATTATTGGTAATAATAATATTCCTCATTTCATAACCAACGTGAGAGCGATTCCAGGAAAGTGCAAAGCTGTGTTGTCATACCATCAAGAGCACTGGAAATATCTTTAACCACACTTCTGTTGGCTCTTCTTCGAAATTAATAAAAAAAGGCTATGTTAGTCCTTAGTATTTTTCATCACTGATAATCTTTAAAATCTAAATAAAACTCCATATCTCTTGAGAACGTTACAAATGTTTCTTGATTGTGAATAGCACGATTACTGCCAATCTTTTAAATTTTAAATTTATTGTTTTATTAACTATTTTTAATAATTTATTTCTAATAGCTATTAAATGACAATATATGAGGAAACAAAAAAATAGTTCTAATAGGACAGTCACGACAACGTTTATAAATATTCAACAGTTTGGTTTTGTTTAAATTAATTGGTTTTATGGAAAAAAAATAATTATTGAAATTAGGACATATTTTTTGAGTATTTATTGTCTGAAACGTATATTAATTTTACATTACAATGAAAAAAATATTTATAACAGTGTTTTATTAGGGTATCATTTAAATCACTTATTCGTAAATGATCTATGTAGCATTCTCAATATTACGTAACTACAGGAAGCCCGTTCTGGAAGCTCCCAGAGGTGCGAGGGTGCAGGGTGGAGGGGCGGCGGCGCGCGCCGTCGGCGGCCTCTTTGACATGCCGACAAGGGGGTTCGCGAAGCTTCCCGTAGGTAGCTCAGCCCAGCGTATTCGACGCGGGAAGATATAAAAGGAGCCCGCGCCGCCGATGAGTTCAGATTTCTGGGTTCGATGATACTGTGAGCGAATGACCAGTGACAGTGCTCAGTGACAGTCACTGATATTCTAATAATATTCGAATCAGATTATTAGAATAACTAGCTGTAAGTAGCAATTTAAGTTCATTGTATTTGAGATAGATTAGATAGGCTTAGCTAGGCTTAGATAGAAATACCCCCGTTGCAGCAGACCTGCATTCTCAGCGAATTTCAAGTGCAAAAGAACATATTTCAACCCAACACGGCGAGATTTGACATGTTTTTCTAAGCTCTATAACAATATCATGGGGAATGAGTATGCAGGTTTGCTGCAACGGGTATCTTAAATTGGTTGATTTTAATTAAATATTTAGTAGATCTGAACTAGAAGAAGCCATTTACCAAGTTTTATCACGATATGTTGAGAAATAAGAGATATATAGAATTTTACTTATTCCCCATAAGGTTAACATTGGGACAACGTACTGTGTTCACCACTTTAAATATCTCGGTAACCAATGGACATAGAGCAATGATTCAAATACTAAATTGTTTGTTTTTTTGAGCTGAATTCAATAATGTCAACGAAAATTAGATTATTTTTATTTTTGCATGTAAAAGACTAAAAAAAACACTTTTGGAGGGGTTTATCCCCCTTTACCCCCCCCCCCTTCCGGTGGTCCGATCGGGCTGGTTTACGAACTCGTCCAATTGATTAGCACTTTGCATGTCTGTACCAAATTTCATCAAGATCGGACCATTTTTACGGCCGCTATCGTGCTAACAGACACAGACACATAGATATATATATATATATATATATATATATATAGATATATAGATATATATTTGTAAAGTTATGGAAGATGTTGGTCTTGTGTAAAGTTTTATATTATGCAGGTCCATGGGACCTACCCTTTTTGAAGAGCTCTAATTATGTTACACAGAGTATATAATGTTTTTGTGGAAATAAAAATGATTCTGAACTTTTATATTCACAGAAAAGTGCTTATATTCCATTATTAAAAAAAACACAGAGTTTGTTGGTCCTTTTTTATAATTCAGAAGATGTTGGTCATATATAACATGCCATGTATAATCGTTCTCATCTTGCTGGTCCACCACGTGACGAGAATGTGGAGGGGATGAGGGGAAATGTCAACGGACAAATTGTAAAAATTGTCTCATCATGCTGGTCCACATGAGAAAAATATGGCGGTTTATGCTTGTGTAATTAACCACATTGAGCTGGTCCGACCAGCATCTTCTAGTGCAGCCTTTGCACTAGCAGACATTGGCCACACGAGAGCTAAAAATAAGTTGGAGAAATGAATGAAGTTAAATTAAATCATTTTTATTTGATCATACATCATATAGTACATTATATTTTAGACACGTATATGCTTTGAGCACGCGTGAGCCTAAGGAAAATTCACTTTGACTTGTGTTTACACATAATTTCAACAGTCTCCTAACTTTATCTTATCTCATCTCTGTTCAGTACTTCTATGATCACTCATTCACATTTTTACTGAAACGGTGCGTGTGATCTTGGTTATACATAAACTGTATGATTGCTGTTTTTGTTGAACCAACACGTAATATTAACTTAAATATGTATATTAAAAAGTTCCTAGTCTTGCTTCTTTCTTTAAAGTGTGTCAGAATTCTTATTTATGTATTGTTGGGTTTAATCATTGTACAGTTAAATTTTGTAATAAGGAATGTATACTAACTAATATCATTGACTTTATAAACAATGCTAATATATAATATTTATTGTTAGGTGAGAAAACCTGCAATTAAAAAGTGTTCAGGCAATCTGAAAATACAATTTATATTAAACCTTTAAGTATTCATTTTTAGGCCTAGAATTCATAGTTGTACATAGAGTGGAAAATTTAAAAAAAACTTTCGTTACATGAGTATAGCAAAATTAAGTTATTTGTTACAATTACATCAAACGTTTGTACTTTTTAATACTTTTAATTGAAATGGCGACCTAACCAGGTAGGTATTTTAAGCCAAGTATGAATGAGAGGTGAGTGTTGTAGGAATGTATGGAAGAGCGTACATGGGCGAATAGCCTGTACAAACTCTGCGTTGCAGAGCAGGGTCAAATGAAGTAGAATTTTTAAAACAAATATATAAATTTGATGAAAATAAAAAATAAACTAAATTAAAAAATATGGAAATTGAAATGTATATTGAATTTATTTGAAATTGAATTTTATGTTGAGTAATTTGATGACAAACGATGAAGAGTGTACTGTTGAAAGAAATAAAAAGCAAAATCTTTAACAATGATGTCAGTGCATTGCACGAGCAATGTACATGAGTTGTGCATGGATGGGGGGGGGGGGTGTGGAGGAATGTCGTTCGGGGCCAGGACCGGGGTAAGGAGGCTCTGGGTTCCCAGGGTACACACGAGCGGTTTTTCCACGGCGGCAACTCCAGTGCGTCGTAGCGGACAACAGAGACAAATTATTGAGTACAAATGGGCGGTTGGTGGCAGCAGCCTAGCAGCGCGGTGCAGTGCGGAGTGGCAGGCAGCCGCCGCGCCGGGGACTGCTACACCGCGCAGTGCCGCCGCGGCAGTTTTGGGAGCATTCCCACGTGCCGTCGGTAGTCGCTGCAGCTCGACTACGGCGACTCGCCTGGTCTGTATAAATTCACCTCGTTTGTTTTTTTGTTCGTTCACTGATGTGTGTCCGACACATAAAAAAAATTGACCAATATAGCGGATCCAAGATGGCGTTCGATGATTGTAACACAACGGAAAATGTTTAATTAACCGATAGTGTTGAGTGGAAATCTGTTTTCGATATCTGGAGCAATTAAAAATAAACAAATCGATAAAAAGGGATTAGTAACTAATATTATTATTTTTAAATTTCTAATATCTTGAAAACTAAAAAAGATTTAGGAAAACGGATGGCAGCATTGAATTTATAATAAAAAACAGTGTTAAAAAAGGGGTCACACCCCTACCTTCATATTAAAAATATTTTTTTATCAAATATGGCGGATCCAAGGATGTGGCCAAAAATTTTAACTTTCTAAAAATTAAGTACCAACAATTTAACAATGTTATGTGGTATTAGGCTGTTGATATCTGAGGTAGAATTGTAAAAAAAATAGCTCTGTATAACAGAAAATTAAGTTTGAAAACTTGTTCACAAAAAGTTTCATAACTTGAAAACAAAAGAGATATCAAAAAACGTATTGCGGCATTGAATTCAAAATTAAAAACAGTGTTAAAAAATCGCAACCCTATCTTTAAATTTGAAAAAAATAGTTGTATCCAATATGGCGGATCCAAGATGGCGGCCGAAAATGAGTACCCCCTCAAAACGAGGCATACTTGCTACCCAATAATGTTTGGGTGGGGTCTAGGATAGTTATTTTTAGAAATGTAAAAAAGGTATGGGGGGGGGACAATTAAACTCACCCTGCAGAACTAGTTAAGAAGCGACCATGCATTTGGAATACTGCATTGAAAGATTATCACGACAGGATTAAGAAGAGGAATGCGTGGGAAGAAGTTAGCATTCAGATGGACTCCGATTTCAGCACAAATGTGACAAAGAAAAAATGTGTTTTTGAGAAATTTCCTCGCAGAGCCAGCTACATGCCGCTGCGTAGCGCGCCGCAAGTTGCCGTCCGTGCGTACAGGGTGGTCGCGCACTGAGATAACTGCCGCCGCGGTGCCGCTGCGGATGCCGCCGCAGCAAAAACCTGTGTACCTCCGCTTGTTGCGGGGAACAGGGGTCAGGCCGGGCCCATAATGATATCGGCCTCACTTTACTCCGGGCCTATAAAGATACAAGTAACTCCACAACTTGTTTCTTAAAGTTGGAAAAGGATGTAACATTAAAAAATGCGGGTTATTAAACTTTTGACCAATACTTCGATAAAAAAAGTGTGATATATTTAATTAGTTTCCTTAGAAAGTTTTTTTTTTATTTGATTGCAGGATTACGATGCCTACAATCCTAGAAAAACGGGTATTGTAATAATGCCAAATTCTTTCAAAAAGTGCATCAGAATGGGGCTGCATCGCTTTTGCTCCACGGTTAAGGGTCATTTTGGAAACGTCGCTTTTGCTCCACGGGTCAGCAGGTAGATTTCAGAACCGCCCGAAACATCGCTTTTGTTCCACGAGAAAGGGGCCTGCGCTCCCTCTCCCCCACATTCTTTCTTTCGTTCACCTCCAGGTTCTTACTAACCTACTAGAAAAGAAAAAATGTCATTTTAACGTAATACTACAAGTTTATTTTTTGTCTAATCGAAAATATTAATTTTTGAAAGAATATTAAACTACTTAAATTGTAAGAGTAGGAGTAAGTAAACGATATTGTGTATAAGAAATAACTTACATAATAAAATGTATTGCTATTTAATACTTATCCACATTTCATATATTTTTTACAATAATTCACTAGAAACAGAGAAGCCTTCTGACAAAAGATAGAGAGTTTAGGCATGAGCATGGAGCAGAAAACCATGTTTGAGTCGAAAGAGTATATTTTCGACGGGCTTTAACACTATTTAAATAACCTTATTTCACAAAATTCAAGCTTAGAATAGTTAAAGTCTTTCTTCCTAGTACAGTACCCAGTCTTCCATCTCGATCTGTTGCTACTCTGTATTATATTAATAAAGCTGTTTTGAGACCAATATTGGTACCTATAAAAAGTAAAGTTGAAATCAATTGAAGGTTCAAGGTCACATTATTTTAAGGCTACATGGTTTATTAAAAAAAAGAAGCAATCTGCAAAAACTACACAATTGAATAAATCTACAATTAATCTATAGTAGTGACCTAGAATCTCATGTTCGGGACTAAAAGCTTGATGTTGAGTTAGAAAGCTTCCATGTTTGTAATCGTGATTTATTGTATAAAATAAATGAAAGTTGGATAAAACATAGTAATACTATTTAATTTTGTAAGTTATTGCTCTTAAACATTATTGTTTACTTGTCGTTACTGTTACAATTGAAGTAGTTTAACATTCTTTCAGTTATAAATATATTCGTTTAGGCCAAAAAAGCAAAGTTGCATATTAAGTTTAGCTGACAGTATTCAAGAAAGAACTTGGAGCTTGTAGGTGAGAGAAAGAGAGAATTTTGGTGAGAGGAAGCGCAGGCCCCTCTCTCGTGGAGCAAAAGCGATGTTTTGGGCGGCTCTGAAATCTACCTGCCGACCCGTGGAGCAAAAGCGATGTTTCCATAATGACCCTTAACCGTGGAGCAAAATAGACACACGCCAGAATGGCTATATATATATGTGGAGAAAAGAAATTATAAAAATAGTTTTCAGACTAAAAACGCCAATTTCAGAAAAAATTAGTCCGTAGGGTACCTTTTTCATTTTTTAAGGGAACTTTCATGATTTTTTTTAATGACAGAGTGGTTGTAAAATAGTTTTGAGGAACAAGACAGCCTTAGTCAGTAACAAGACAACAAGACTGCAAGATCGCACCACAATCATCCTTCACTCATCTGTCATTCATGTTTAGCTTAAAGTACCTGGTGGACCGAGCCTTGCTCGGTGTTATTTCATGTTTACGAGTTCATCCAGTTACTATAAAATATTTCAATGTAATAAAATTGATAAATATAAACCTTTTTTATTGCTCCATGGACTCTTCAACCCACCTGCTGTATTTTCCCTTGACGGCTGTAGATTCCAAACAGCTGTTATGATTACTTCATTGGTTTACTCTTTCCTAGTTTATTTTCGTTGCCATCACGGCAACCCATAAGGCCAATGTTAAAATTTTACAACTTTTAAATTCGATTTTTTACGTTAATAGATTTTCTTCGGCCATAAGTAATCTGCACTAAAGGAGTTTTTGAGTCATAAATTACTTATTTCCAGACTTTAAAGGAAATCCTCGGAGCCGTTTTTGAGATCGTTGTGCAAGCAATCAAGCATACAAGAACGTACGATATCATTGCTCATATAAGAGTATAGGAATACCTGCCTGGGTAGGTCATCATTTCAAATAATGTATCTATCTCATGTATGTATGCACATCCAAACGCAATAATTCCAAATGATAATAAAGATTTTACTTATGCATAATAAACCGTTTTAATGTCACTATCGTTCAGAATTTCTTCCCGAAATACTACACGACCGATACTGCTGATGTCGTTTGTTGCTGTTACTGCATGACATGTGCTGTCACGTTATAACACTGATCAAAGGTTTTAAATATTGACGGTTTTTACGTACGTTGGAAGAGTTTAAGGCCTACGCGAAGGAAAGAGTAAGAAATTGTCTCTCTTTTTAACAGATAAATATGTATATCTCCTACAAAAATAAACATTTTTCCTTTGTTAATATTATTGTGTTATGTATGATACGGTATGATATTGATGAATATGACAGTGAGTCGGTGGAACAGTCGGTAGCGCGCCGGACTTCGGAGGCATGGTAGTGATACTGTCTTGTACAGCCGCTGCCATTGCTGCTCATTATTGTACTGTATCGGCTCACTTCTTGCCTTGGACGAAGGGACATGTTGAAGCTTGGGTACAGTATTTACAAACAAAAGCAGTTTTGAACCGGATTTTTTGGTTAGGGGATGAACCAAAGACATTTAATCTATCTTCTATATTATTAAAAGAATTTATGGGATTTTGTACAGAGCAAATCGACCCCTCGAAATGAACTTTCCTCCACATATTTGTTATCAAATTAAAGCTATTAATCTCTAGATGTTCCTTTTGCGGGTTTGGAAAATATCCTATGAAAAGCCTTCACACAGGAGGCTTTTCAAATTCCAGCGAAAGTGCTACTATCTGTGGGAGAACCTGTGAACTTTTTATAATTCATATTTATTTGTAACAAAACAGATGATTAAGATTTGAAATAGTTCCAGAGATGCGGGGCTAGCTAGTCAGTTAACATTCATAGTTAATTATGATATTAATTTCTTAAATATTGACGTTTTTTAAGACAACAGAAAATAAGGAAGGGTATTTGACCTATTGAAACTAAGACCAAGAGTCTGTTATCATCTTAATTTACTGTATTAACTTAAAAGGAAACTTAAAAAGGAACATAAGTAAATCAGGAAGTGCTCTAGAGAATGGACTCTCTAACAAACTGTTGACAGTGAATACACACTGATACATGTTTCAAAACATTGATGCATGTTTCAACGTTTAGTGTTCTAAAATATCAATATTAGATGAATATTTAACAAAAGGATTAAAGTTTTGAAATGCAATGTAAATTTGAAACTTGTATTTTTTAAATGTACTTGGAATGCGATGGATATTAAGGTGTTAACTGTTAGCCTGCCTATTTTACTCGATTTTGAAATGTACCAATAACTATATGCCTATTTAATGAGGGCATTCCATAGAAAGTTATGATATTTGCTTGAGTAAAAATTTGCCAAACGTGTATTCAAGATGAGAAACAAAAATGCGGGTAAATTTGAAAACTGAATTTTTCAGCCGTTATGAGCATTGAATAGATAGACTTTAAGGAATATGGCTATTTTATAAATGTATTTATAAATTAGTTCTTCAGTAGATCAAAGGTTTGACAATCTTCTTATCGTTTGTTGTTAAGGCCTAACAAAGATGAATGCAAGGAACTGACGCGTAGATATTATGTAGAATTAACATGATACGAAAAATTTAAATTGTTTTCGTAAATAGTCAATACTTTTGAAAGAAAACTCTTAAACAACAGAGACATGGAGATGCGCCAAACAATGAAAACTAACCGCCATTTTATGCAAAATGAATTTTGTTGCACTGTCAAAATTTGAAAGTGTAGAAGGTAGAAAGTGTAGATCTCTTTAAGAATAGATACTTTTAAAGCAGAAATAAAAAAATACAAAAATTCACACTCTTTCTCATTGAAAGGTATTTTACTCTGAAAAACTCCATACATAGTCAACATGACACTAAAGCCTATTTTACCATTGTTTTTAAGTCACAAAGTGACTCGGGCTCCTAGTTTAAACTATTGAAAATGTCATTTAATTATGACATTTTATTGTTCTTTCAAACCAAAATAACCAGTTCAAACCGCTTTTGTTTGTAAACATCCAAGCTTCAACATGTTCCTCATTATGTAGTTATAAACGTCTTATTTTTTCAACATATTCAAAAATCATCATGTTGCATCGTGAATAATTAACGTAAGGTAATAATTTCTTCCGATCCTTTTGACAACTACTTTCGTAACTAGGGGGGGGGGGAGAAGGGCTTCTGCTCGATGGGGGTTTAGGCCTCGTGTGTGTAAAGTGTCCTTTTTTCAACCTAGGACATATGGTAACCCTACAAATGATGTCTGTAAGCCACATGATAATGCTAAAATTAAAATATTTACTACGGGCGGACTTGGCCATAGCATTTAAATCAGACTTTACTAAGTTCACGTCGTCGCTCGTCCCGCTGTGCGCTAACCACTGGCAGTACGTTATTTATCACTGCATATCACAGAATGTTACAGATTGCTCTAGTCCATTGATTTTGTACAGTAGTACATTATATACACATTTTTATCTTATTTGGTTAGTTTCTGACCGTTCAGATTTGCATTGAGAAAGAACTAGACTCTTTAAAAACCATGGGCTAACCACAGGAATAACAACGAAAAATATGTGTTTGTATACTAGTTGTATGGGGCGGGGCTATCACATCATATATTTTCATCATGGTAAATTTTAACTAATGAATGAGTGAATGAGTAAAAAAGTGCTTTATTGATCATTTTAACAACATGAACATTGCATACCCTTATACACAAACTGTTGTACAAAATAAATATTTAAATCAATACTTTACTAAATCTACACTTGCTTGTTTTTTTTTGTTTGTTTAGCCTTTGCACTTATATCAGCAATGGTCACATAAGACCGTCTGATGGGATGACAGCTTGAAATATGCTATTTCAAACAAACAGCATGTTAACAAAGATATGGTTATAATTACTATTTACTTAGTAGAAATTAAAAATTAAACTCTAGTATAAGCTCCCATCTATACTTCCAAGCCTCTGATAAAAAATTAGCCAAACCATGCCAATTCCTCCCGTTTGAATATTCAATGAAGTCTGGGTGAGTTAGTTCCCTCTAAAAAAAGAATAGTTTTCTTAGGTGAGCTAAAATCGGACATATTGCAATAAAATTATATACAAGTCTTCGTTTTCATTTAAATTACAGAGAGCACAATTATAATTTATATTTAATATCCAGGACTTGTAATTAAGATTGACAGATTTAGTGCGTGCTTTGAAGACCCAACGGATTATTTTACCTGGCATATTATCAGTAAGATAAGCGCTATCACCAAGGTCGCATTCCAGCGATCCGTAAGTTGTGTGGTAGCGCGCGGACCTAGCTGCCTGAACACATGCCTCCCTACTCTCCCCCCGCACCGCCTCAACTACCGATAGCAATTGAAGGGGTCCCCCGTAAAACGTTCTAAACGACAAAAACCTAGTTTTGAGTAATCAAGGGTTGAAAGTTGAATTCTAAAATTTACGGGTTTTTTAAGGTTAGAACTTATAATCATGCATAGTCTTTTAACAACCTATCTATAACATCATAATGTAGCATTATATTGAATTTGTACTTGCCATCAAGCACTTTAAAACATGTTACGTGTTTTTTTAGGGGTTATAACGTTCTAAATGACTGGAGCTTGGAACGTTTTCTGACTGACTGCTCTTCTAATTAGGAAGAAAACATGAAGGAGAGTGGGAATACCAACACAAACAAAAATAAAACTGGATATAAAACAATTTTATTGATGTAAAAATACAAAAACGTAATGTTGTTAATAAAACGTGATACGTCACTTTGCTAAAAGTTATCCACATGCGGTGCTTAAAACGTTATTCTACCCACCTATTTTGGGGGCAGTTTCCAGGCCTTGGCTTCTTATTTTTTGAAACATAGGGTAATCCAACTTTTCTATATTCAATCCTGGTCTTATCCTTCCACTTTCCAATATTTTCTTCACGTCTTTTATTTTTATTTACGCGATTTTGGTCCTTGGGTGACAGCGCAACGACCGGCGGGGATTCCATCTTTCGGCGAATAGAACGTTATTACCCAGAAAGACCGTGCAGTCTCGTGAAGCAAGCAAACTTTGACAGACGAAATCAAGGCTACCAACTCAAATATCTTTAAAACAAAATATACCACGGTGTAGCTCATGTCCTGGAGAACCTTTTTCACTGAATATCTCCGATTTTGAAATTTTGTCGCTTAGAACGTTTTACGGGGGACCCCTTCAACTGTCTTCTAATCTCATCTAACGGTCAATTGTCTAAATTAATTTCAATTCCGTATTTTCTACCTAATAATTTCCAATCTTTACTCCAATATATATTTTTCTTTATTATTTCTTTAGCAACTAACTTTGGCAGACGGTTTGGTTGTAACGCAAGAACGTGCAAAACATACCCCAAATGCATATTTAAGGTGTAAATATATTCCTCTTCTAAACCTGTCTCTTAACAATAATACGCAATTTGGGGTGCAATTTAGTAAGCCAAACACAACAACGTATAAAGTAAAAAGAACACCATTAACCAAGTCGTTTTCCCACAAACCCCAAACCTGACAATGACAACCGTAACACAAGATTGCTCGAACTATAGCAGCATAACATATGATTTTTTTGCTTATCGGTACTACATTATTATTTAAAAAAACCATGCCAGAGGTAAACATCGCCTTCTCCCCGCACTCACCCTCTCTACTTATCTGTAACGCAAACTCAACCGGCAAGTGATCTGATCCTATCTGATCCGCGACCTTGAAATCGACTACTTGCTGTAAACAGTTTATATATGTTATACCTAATTTATGACAGAAGCACCCATCGAATTTAAAAATGTAAATTCACCCTCAGCATCTCCTATTGTTCTTCCGTTTAAAATTATAAAACCTAAATTGTCACACACTTCAAATATTTTTATTGAATGATCTGCTGTAATGGAGGGCTGATAATTAAATAGAATTTTAATGGTCAAAAGTATGGTTTCACATTGCCTCCCCCCTCCATTTCCTCTCTCCACTCCTCCAGACGCAGACCACACATGGATGAACACATGACACAGTTTAGTCATATACTCCCTTGTTCGCAACGTGACGTATTACAACCTGGAATACGGTTGTAAGAGCGCTTATAAGAATGTGTCTGTTAAGTCAGCATGCCACATTAACGTGAGTTTGAGCAGTCAAAATAAGTATGTATTTAATTTGACTAAAATTTTAATAATATGTTGTCTGCACATGGACATAGTAACATTATTTACAGGTTTTGTTAGTTATGCATGTGCCACAAGTAAATTGTAACTGCATTTCTTTGGAAAAAAGGTCACATACCTGGATAACTGTCGTCAATTCAACCGTAAACATATAGTGATTTACTTAAGTTTCGGCATCGGCGATACCATTTTCAAAATCTTCATACAAGAATGTTTAGTTAAAATTTATTTTTATCTAATATTTTAGCTGATATTGACGAAAAATTTTTAATTTGAACATTTCATGGTCCAATGTATTTTTTATTTGATTTTATCAGTATACTTTAATTTATTTTGTAGATGATACATAGTGAAAAACTTTCAAAAACAAAACGTACAAATTACTTTCTTAATATTTTAACAACCCTCAGTAATATGAAATACAAGTCTTGAGCAATATGACATATGCATTCATCACAAATAATTGTTGAGTTTGGATTATATGAATTTCATATAAAAATATTCCAATAATTACCTAGTATCGATGATAACTGGTTTTACTACAGTAGGCTACATATTATAAAAATGGCCATTCAACTTTTGGAAGAACAGCCTGCACAGTTTTTCTAGTTTATTTAAACTGGAGGGGGTATTAAAGATCGTGTTATACACTTCCCCTCCTTTTTAAATGAAGTTTTCATCAGAGACCAACATCTTCTGGTTTTACAGCATATATAATATACGCTGATACATCATTTGTGGGTCCACTGTCATGGCGGCTGGTGTAAAAACGTCCACATCATGTTGGTCCACTTGAGTAACCAAGATGGCGGATTTATATACTTGTTCACATTAAGCTGGTCCGACCAGCATCTTCTAAGCGTGGACCACCATGTTCTATCGGACCTGCTTTGTTCTGCAGAGAAATAGACGTCGGACCAACAAGTTCCGGGGTTTAAAAAGTATATATATATATCTAAAAATTCAAACGAATAGTGTTTTTTGCTTCTGAGGGCCCCAAAATGAAAAGTTATCATGGTCTTGGGCTAGGTCTTACAATGAGACCTACGGTAATAGCTTCTTCCCTATATGGGAAATTCGCTAAAATTAACTCTTTGTAACTGCTTGATTAGTTAATAAATAGTAGTTAGTCTATGAAATCGCCAGCGTTCATATTTTAGAACCCGTGGGCCCGTAACATCAATAACAGACTGTCGTGAATTTCATCTACTGAGAGGAAGCTATTACTGTAGGTTTCATGGTAATAACTAAGCCCAGGACCAATATAACGTTTGCCCCAGAAAAAAACCGCATTCGTTCGAATATATATACAATATGTGTTTGTGTTTGTGTGTGTCTGTTAGAATTTTAACGGCCGTAAAACTGGTCAGATCTTAATTAAATTTTGAAGAGACGTGTTAAGTGGTGATCAATCAGACAAGTTCGTAAACCAGCCCGATCGAACCACCGGAAGGGGGGTAAAGGGGGATGAACCCCCCATAAAATGGGGTTTTCAAGTTTTCCTCATGTTTTGTTACATATAAACATAAAACATAATTCAATTTTTGTTACCACCATTGAATTGAGCTCGGTAAAAACAATTTAGTATTGTGAATTATTGCTCTTTGCCCATTGATTACCGAGATATTGAAAGTGCTAAACACAGTACGCTGTCCCAATGTTTACCTTATGGGAAATAAGTCAAATTCTACATTTCGTTTATTTCTCAACATATCTTAATACAACTTAGGTTGTGTCTAGATCTAGTTGAGATATAATGTAAATTGGTCTAAAATCCACGATTATTCCATTTCTTTAGGCAGAAAACCTGCATAATCCCCATGTCAAAATAATGGGAAATAAACATAGATTCTTTATTTATCTTATTTCTTCACATATCTTTTATGATACTTGGTTAATGGCTTCTTCTAGATCACATCCCCAAAATACTTAGTTGAAGATACCCAATTTTAATATACCTTTGGCAACAAACCTGCATCTCATTCCCCATGTTATTAGTATGGAGATTACAAAAACATGTCATGTCTTGCAATGCTGTATTGAAATATGTTTTTACGCATTTTAAAATCGCTGAGTATGCAGTTCTGCTGAAACGGGAGTATTTTCCTTCGTCTTTCTCTTTACGTATTAAGTATATTCTTAGAAGTATATTTTGTGTACACTACCCATCCAATTGGATTGTTTGTGAATGTGATTGATTTTATTGGAATATTTGTCACAGCCAAGCCATAACAAGCAGTGACATTTATAATAAACGAAATAGTATATTACGTTACTAGGCCGGAAAAACTTCCTGGCCGTGTAACGTACGATATTTTTCATCATACTACGCAGAAAAGAACATAATTTCAATCATAACGTAGTCCTTGCATACACATACGTTTCTCAATCCTTCAAACCTATAACAAACAGAACAAACATTTGCTACGGATGCAGTGCTGCCACTGGGTCTTACATTCCTCAAAAAAGTAACCAATAAACAAGCATTAAACGTCGGTTTGCTGCAAATCAGCTGATTGTTTACTTCCGTTTTATCCAACCTAGGCTGGATAAATATTTTTTCGGCTTAGGACGGCGATGGGTAACTGTCGAGCCAACTAAAAACAGATGTTTCTGAGTTAGTATGATGAAAAACATTAATACATGAACATGATAATGTACTAGAAGATTAGAAAAATAACTATTTGGATCAGAGAGGTTTACGATAATTTATAAAATAAAAACTATAGATAGAGTATCATTATGTTGTGTTTCTAACTACACAAAATAATAAGACATTTTAATCTTTTATACTCATAATTATTCATCCAAACAAATTACAAACGAAAACATAAACACAACATCTCAATCAGCTGACTCAATATGCATCATCTCCCCACTGAGCTAAGCTCCCTCGTGATGTAGTGAGTTTAGGGATCTGGGTCTTATCAGCGTGTTTTTTGAATATGGGCCCTCCAGCTTCTATCAACTAAACATTTTTTCCTAATCTCTTTATTACTTTCCCCGCTGCCCACTGAGGTTTAATATCCTTAATTCGTGACCAAAATACTGCTTGATTAATCTTAAAATTTTTTGTAACTTTTCCATTAGTTTCTCTTGTGTCTTGGCCTTCTCCCCCGCTACTACTCTTTTCAGGACGAAGTAAATCAAATTGACATCTCAATTTGCAACCGTTTAAGAGTTCGACTGGTGATAATCTTGTTGATACATGTTGGGTAGGTCTGTTCTTGTAGAGAAAATTATTTAGATTCGCTTCCAATCCTTATGGTGAACTTTCTTGGCACAGTTTTCGTAAATATTTTTCATTGTGTGGACACACTTTTCTACTTGTCCTTGGAAGCTGGATGGTTAACTGGTGTTGTTACATGTTCTATTTCAAGCTGTTTACAAAATACGGCAAAGTCTGTTGAAATAGAGTTCCGTTATCAGAAACTGTTTTTTTTTTAAATTCCATAACGGCAAGTCTTTAACTGTCGATACGGTAGACATTGAGTTGACTTTGGTAATTTACATCCACTTTGAGTAAGAGTCAACCACTAAAAGAAATACACTGCCCAGGAATAGTCCTGCAAAGTCAACGTGATTTCCACTCCATGGTTGATTACAATCAGGCCAACTTGATAACAATGTCTTTTGAGGTTGTTGAGGAGCATACACATTACAGATACCACAACTTTGGGATACACGTCCTATTGATTGATCGATATTCGACCACCAAATATATTCTCGGGCCAGTGCCTTCATTTTCACTATACCTTGGTGGGTTTCATAAAGGTCTGCAAGAACTTTTTTTTTTTTTTTTTTTGTAAGGCTCCAGATTAGGATGAATGGCACCTAATGGCCAACCATTTACAATCATGATTCTTACTTCACAAAGAACACGATCTTTTTCAGTAGCCTCTTTAACGTCTTGGGAAGTTTCTGAAAGAGAGTTTATGCTTCCCAAAAACCCTCTAACCGTACTAAATGTTTGATCTGCTTCATAGAAAACGCCATCTTTACAAATTGGCATTCTACTTAAACAGTCGACTTTTCCTAATTCTCTCGTAGGAACGTACTCAATTTTAAATTTTAAATTCGTCAGATATAATGCCCATCTTTGAAGTCTACAAGAGGTTGTTTTGGGTACTCCTTTCATTGAACCAAAAATCGATAAAAGAGGACGCTAATCAGTCTGAATCAAGAAATTATTGCTCTCCCAAAAATAAATGCGAAACTTTTTCAAAGCATACACAATAGCAAAAGCTTCTTTTTCAATTTGAGAGTAGTTCTTTTCAGCTGCTGTTAAATTCTTTGAAGCGTATGCTACTGGTTTGTCCTCTCCAACTGAATGCCTATGGAATATAGCACATCCGATTCCCTTTGACGATGCATCAGCTACCACTACAAGTGGTAATTTCCTGTCGTAAGGAACCAAAATTGGAGTTGACGTTAATGCTATCTTAATCTTACTAATGGCTTCAGAACAATCTCGAGTCCAATTCCAGGTAACTTCTTTATTCCGTAAGTTATTAAGAGGTGCACAGATGTCTGCGAATTTGAGAATAAACCTTGAATAAAAGTTGGACATTCCAATAAGTGTCTCCAATTGTTTCACATCTTTGGGTTCATCCACTTCTAAAATCTGTTTCACTTTATCCATGTTGGTGAAAATTCCATCTTTAGAAACTGTCAAACCTAAGTAGTGAACCTTATCTAGTATAAACTTGCTTTAGCTCGATTCAAACAAAATCCTTCTTCTTTAATTCTTTTCAAAAATTCATGTACTATGCTTTGATGCTGTTTTAATGCTCTTCGTCGTTTTTGCCGGTGATTATCACATCATCAAGAGTTGGTATGCTTTCCCCCCAAATCAGATAGCATACCATACATACGTCTCTGAAAGATTGCTGTTGCTGGGGACACAAAAACGCACAGTCAGTTGAAATGCATCAAACCAAATACTGTATTGATTACAAGGAGTTTTTTGGAGTTTTCTTCCATGGGAATTGAAGATATGCATCAAACAAATCAAGTGTTGTAAACTTTTGCCCACCTACTAGAAGTAAGGACTTCTATGGCATGTCAGTTATGATGCCAAAAAATGTTATCTCTGTGATTGCTGGACCCTTGGCGAAAGTTATAGGCCTTTGTCTCAATAGCGGTATTTTCCCTCAGTCCTTAAAAATATCACGAACTGTGCCGAAGTCTTTGAAAACAAAAAATCCAGTTCACTTATTCTATGCGACTTAACAAAGGCATTCGATTGCATACCACATGAGATCTTGGTAAAGAAACCGGAATGTTATGACATCAGGGACAAAGTGATTCAGGTTTTCAAGTCTTTTCTGAGTGATAGGCGGCAGGCTTTGTCATTACAGGGAGCTCTCTCTGACCAGCTACAAGTTAAACAAGGAGTGCCACAGGGCTCGATTGTATCTGCTCCACTTTTTCTGGTATGAGTGAATAACCTTCCGTAACTGGAACCGATGATACTTTTTGTGGACGACACGACAATTATATCACAAGGGAGCACGCCTTATGAAACCAACATAAATGCAGAGGTGACGCTACATCAGGCTGAGGAATGGTTCAAATAAAATAAACTGAAACTTAATGAACAAAAAACACAAAACCTAATATGCTCTCTCAGCAGAAACACTGAAATGCTCACTCCAAGTGTTGTGCTATTGGGTTTGACAATCGATCCAATTTTAAATGGGTGAACACATTACTGATCTTTGTACGAAACTGTCAAGAGTCACCTACCTACTTAGAAAGCTAAGGATCCAGATCACAGAAAAATATCTTATAACAGTTTATTTTGGGTTGTTCCATAGTCGACTGAGCTATGGATTTGAGCTTTGGGGCCATGCAGCAAGAGCGACCGATGTATTCATCTTGCAGAAATGCGGATACTTACTAACAATCCACCACGTGAGCCCTGTAAGCCAATTTTCATTCGATTGAGAATATTAACTCTGTATAGTCAATATGTCCTTTCGCGCCTGCTTTTTGTGAGAAAAAATTTAACGAACCTCCCCATAAGGACCAGGATCCATGATCACAACACCAGGAATCGAAATCTTCTAGAACGTCCGCACTGCAGACTGAGTACAACCAAAGATCGTTTCCCTAACATCGCTTTAAAAATGTTCAGCACACTGCCAAACACAGTGAAGGATTTGGGAATCCCAATTTTCAAACGAAAAATAAAGGAATGGCTAATTAATAGCCCATTTTGTTTTCTAACAGAATTTTTTGAAGGAGTGAAGTGCAAAGAAGGTTTCTAGAACTTACTCGAGTCCCACCGCCAATTGTGTCCCTGGTGAGTTTTTTTAAGTTTTAAAGTAAATTAAGTCCAAATAAGAAAACAAATATTCTAAAATTTTAATAAATTTATTTAAGTTTGACTCAGTCTATACAGGAACCTGGTCAAAGACGAAGATGAAGGTAATAAAAGGTAATAAGGTACTTATTTTGCGAACAGTTCATCATGAGTAGGAAGGGGGAACTTTTGTACTTCCAATGCCTGATTCAATTCTGTGGAGAAGTCAGTACAGGTACTTAATCGCTATTGGGTTTTCAAAGGATTACTCAGGGTGCAGCCCATTCTGAATGGTCAATTTCTTCTAGCACACCGTTACTTTTGAGGCGATCTAATTCCTCACGCACTCTCTCTCTATGTGCCAAAGGAACAGGCCAAGCTTTTCTAAAAACTGGGACCACATCTTTCTTCAAATACAGTTTCTCGGGAACTTTAGAGCATTTAACATCCCCTGGTGTGAATACTTCAGCGAACTCACTGCATAAATCATGAATACTTACTTTTTAACTCTGAACTTGTAGAGTATTAGTATTTTTACTAGAAAAAATTTCTCTAAATCTACGAGCGATTCTTTATGTAATCTCAGTTGATAAAACCAGTCTAAACCTAAAATGTTTTGTTTTACTCCAAAAGCAAAAACAAGTTTAGGTTTTCTATTTCATTCCCCAAGAGCTACTTTAACATTAATTTCCCCAAGCAACCCAACATTTTGACCTGTAAATGAATTGAAAGACTGTTGGCTTGAATGAGGAGCAGGCTTGTTAAGATTAACCCATTTAAAAAAAAATATATATTATAGACACACAACTACCTGTATCGAACTGCATATAAACTAATTTATCATTAACAAGGACTTTGAATATCGATATGGGAAACTCCCAATATCCAAAATAATGTAATGTATGTCTTAGATTCCTACAAACTGATTATTTATGTTTTCTTAGTTTAGTCTCCTGATTGCTACTATCTTCCACTAACTCAACGCCCTGTTTTACTTTACAGTTTCTTGTTATATGTGATTTACTTTAGCATTTGAAACAAAACAGATGCTTTATTCGACAATTTTTTTTAAATAATTTCCTCTGCAAACAAAGCAGGGACCCAAACGTACAGAATTACATTCTGGTTCTTTATTAACACCTAAAGATTTTTTTGAATAGAAGGTAAAGTGTTAGCTAACTCTAAAACATTATTAAGGGAATAGTGATCTTCTCTCATTAGTGATTCTTTAATGTTAGTCACTTACCCCCATGGTAAAAGCTGTTATCAAAGCTTGCTGATAAAATTATAATTACTTTAAAGTATTTCAAATAGGTCTTCATAACTGTACTCATTGATTGACCTTGGTCTGCAAAGATTTACAAGTGTTTGTAAAACGCTTGCGTTTAAGCAGTTGATGAAAAGTAAGCGCCGAGTAGTTGCATATTGTAAATTGGAGGGCCGTAAATTCTTTTCAAACTTGATATGCGATATATTAGCTTCCATAATCTCCGGGTTGGACTATTCACATGTGAACTTAAAGTGTCCTACAATTTCTTGTGTGGTTGCACTTGCATTTCAGCCGGATCCTCTTGATGTTTTTGGGTGCATGTTGTCGTTGTTTCGTCGCCACTGCTGTGTTTCTATCAATACAAAATAATAAGACATTTTAATCTTTGAGACTCATAATTATTTATCCAAACAAACTACAAACGTAAACCTAAACATAGCATCTCTGTCAGCTAACTTAATATACATCACATTATTTAACGTTTTAAATAATGTCACATTGTAACGTTTTATTAATGTTACTAATGTAAGCATACAGGGAAAAAATGAAAGTAGGCAATATATTATTATTCATAAGGTTTTATTAATGTAATCAGAAAAAGCATACAGATATACAGTATATATATGTTAATATAAATAAGTGGCACGTTTAAAAAGTATCTACGATAATAATACAGTACCTCTCTTCTCTCTCTCTCCATGATCACAACACCAGGAATCGAAATCTTCTAGAACGTCCGCACTGCAGACTGAGTACAAATGGAGAGAGAGTTGTGTGTGTGTGTGTGTGTCGGTAATCTAGGATACTGCTTACGTTAAGTCACTTGTAACTGTGGAGTTGATATTGTTCATCGGAACATTAGTGAGATTAAGGTTGAGAGTGGTAGATGTTTCAGACTCGATGGTGAATTGAATGAGAACTACGATGTAACTTACGATGGAGGCACACATCTAAAAATCAAAATAGTCGTTGTAGCCGTAAGGAAATGAAATTTTAAAAATTATAACACTATTACAGTATTTCTTTTTCGTTATACTGCTTCAAAAACAGATGTTTTTAATGCATTTTTTACGGACCTAAATACACTCTTTTTATTCCTAGGAATTAAAAGCTGATGTACTCGATACCAGCTGACTCTTTATAGTCCTAGGACTATAAAAGTCAAAAAGTGCCGAGTACGTCGTAATAATGGAACAATATTCATTCGATTACAAATAATCGAAACATTCATCGTTATCATCGAAACATTCATTGTTGTCAGTTTAATCAATTTGTGAAACTCGCTCATTTCACCATTCGATTATTACATGCGTTCCATACGTGGATAGTTGTTCATTGTTGTCAGTCTACCCTAACACAAATGAAACAGACAATCCGCGATTGCTTCAAATAGCAAGAACAAGACGGTGGCATCTTTTGAAGGCATCTTTAAAGGTAAACAAACTGTAACATTTTGGTTTTCTTAAGTAGTTTACGTATTGTATTGAGCAATATAACGAAAAATATAGTTCATCACACGGACCTAAAGCTGCTTTTCGTTACTCGTTCATTTTTCAACCTCGGCTTACAGCCTTGGTTGTAAAACTTGACCTTGTATGAAAAGCGTCACTTTAGGTCCTTGTAATGAAATATACTATTAGATACTTTTCAAATGTTTTTGCAGTTCAATATAAACATTTGCATCAAGCGTAGCAGTGAAATATCAGCGTACTGATTTACTTAATTCGAGTTTTAAATCGTTGTATGTGTTCCATCGTGAAGGAAAGCTAAATTAAGCAACGCAAGTAATTAATTCATTAGTTAATTAAGAAAGGGATATATCAAGTTATGGTTTTACATCCGCAAGGCAAATGAATCAAAATAACTAAGTGAAGTCGAAATCTCTATTTTTTTACTGTGAACTCTAAAAAATATAGTCGAAATATTAATTTTCATAGAACCAAGTTAAATTTAACAGGTTGATTACCGACCGCTTCACTTAGTTTGATATTTTAGCATTTTAGTAAGTGTGTTACCAGGTTGACTACCGAACGTTACACCCTGTGATGCTTCCTGGTAGTGGGTGATAATAAAAATAATGACTTATTTATTTTTTAATTCTAAAAAATAAATAATAATTCGTGGGGAAATAAAATAGCAAATATCATCGTTAGTCCAGTAACCAAATGAGAAATTAGGCATGAACCTTGAAGTAGGGTCCATCTCAAATTTTATGATTCATTCTAGTACTATTTGATGTAGTGAACAAGAATATGGCGGATACCAGACTGGCATTCTTGGGCAATTTTGAATAGCGAAGGCCACATTTCAAAGGGCCGAAAATAGAGAAAGAGATCATTAAAAAAATATATTTACAGCATCCAAGCAAATATTCTCAAAAGTATTGATTTCAAACCACCGCCGTTAGATGCTGGGTGTTAAATACTTCTTTGAATTGGGTATATTCAGCCGCCATCTTGGATCCGCGATATTGGATATAAGATTTTTTTTAATGTGAATGAGATGTTGTGACACATCATTACAGGCTAATGCTGTTATCCGTTTTTGAAAATATTTTGTTCTTCTTGAAATATCCTCAAATAAAAATTCTTCCCCGCACATTTCTAAAGGGGGTTTCCAAATTAAACAATTTTTCGTTGGGTTTTTCATATTTCCCCATTAAAAAGTCTAATCGCATTAAAAAGTCCGTCTTTGTCATAGAAGATTCACTGATTTAATGGCTTTAGTTTGAATTGAAATATTAATAATTTAAATACGAACAGTCAAAGATGAGTTACAACGCAACATTGAATATTAATTGTAGACTTTTCAAAATTATTTTTTACTGAAAGGTTTATATCACAAGTTCTAGGTAAGTCGAAATATTAGGTTTGGTCCTAAAACACTCATCTGATCTTTGGCTTTCGTTGCGCCATTTTCAACTTAAATACGATTGTGTAAATAGAGTTATGACAAGGTTAGTTTTTTTCTTAAAAGAGTCAGTTATTTAATGGCTTTAATTTGTAATATTAATAATTTAAATACAACCAGTCAGAGATAAGTTACAAAGCAACATTGAACATAAAACATTTATCTTCCAAAGTTTATTTTTATTTAATCATTTGGTTTTTTTGACTTAAAACGTTCATCTAATCTTTGGCTTTAATTTGAGCCATTGATTACGTTATTCCCACCGTGGGGAAAGAGCTAAGCTTATTCAAAGATCATACGATGTCACAAATTAAACTATTTTTGTTTTGATTTTCTTATATCTCCCGTAATCACATTTACAAGTTCGTTTTAGTCTCAAATGAAAGCCAAAGATCAGATGAGTGTTTTAGGGCCAAACCCAGTATTTAGACATACTTAGAACCTGATATATAAATCTTTAAGTAAAAATAAATTTAAAAAAATCAACATTTCATGTCCAATGTTACTTTGTAGCTCATCTCTGACTGGACGTATTTAAGTGATTGATATTTCAAATTTAAGCCATTAATCACTGAATTATTTGAGACCAGAACGAATTTTACAATGCGATTAGCACCTGAGATGTAAGAAAATTATAACAAAAACAGTTTAATTTGGAAAAACAAGAAATTAATAGGGAAGCATTTTTATTTGAGGATATCTCGAGAACAAAACAGTACTTTCAAAAACGGGATTGCGGAATTGTAATCAGCGTGAAAATCTAATCTGCAATGATGTATCAAAACACCACATTCATATAATGAAATTATGTTGTATACCAATCTTGCAGCAATCTGGGTATATGGTGGATAAAATGTGGCAGCTGAAAATCAATGCTCAATAAAAATCAAGTATTTACCATTTAGCAACTATCGGTGGTGGTTTAAAATCAATGCCTTGGGGTGTATTTGCTTAGATACCATAAATTCAATATCTGTTTCTCAATTTTGGCCCTTTGAAATTTAACCAGCGAAATTCAAAATTGCCCAAGGATGCCAGTCTGGCATCCGCCATATTCTGTTTAGTAGATCAAATAGTACTAGAATGAATCATACAATTTGATTCGGACCCTACTTCAACGTCATATAGCTCGGCGGCCTAAGTTAATATATATTAAAATAAATCGATCAAGGTGATCCCATACGTTACGTATGAAAACATTTTGACTTAAAATAAAACATTTGTCTGGAGTAAAGGTGTACAGTGTTTCTGTCTTCGCCAAAAAGAACTTAAAACTTGTAGAACTTTCCTAAATTGTACACATAAGTAAGACCTTTGGCCCAATTCTTACCGTAAATAGAAGAGAAATGTTCACCTTAAACATCCCGAACACTTCAAAGTGTGCTTTGTGGTTTCGTACCTGCAGTTGAAACATCCTTACCTGAAATGCAAAATTACCCCCGTTGCAGCAGACCTGCATACTCAGGAATTTCAAATGCAAAACAACATATTTCAATCCAAAATAGCGAGATTTTACATGTTTTTGAAAGCTCCATAAGAATAACATGGGGAATGAGCATGCAGGTTTGCTGCTACGGGTATATTAAAACTGGGTGGTTTAAATTCAATTTTTAGTAGATCTGAACTAGAAGAAGCCATTTACCAAGTTTTATCAAGATATGTTGAGAAATAAGCGAGATATAGAATTTTAGTTATTTCCCATAAGTTTAACATTGGGACAACGTACTGTGTTTACCACTTTAAATATCTTGCTAACCAATGGACATAGAGTGGTGATTAAACATAATAAATTGTTTATTATTTCGAGCTGAATTCAATGGGGCGAACAAAAATTCGATTATTTTTATTTTTCTATGTAAAATAATCAAAAAACCCATTTTTGGGGGGGTTTACCCCCCTTTACTCCCCTTTCCGGTAGTCCGATCGGGCTGGTTTTCAAACTCGTCCGAATAATTACTACTTTACATGGCCGTGCCAAATTTCATTCAGATTGGACCATTTTTACGGCCGCTATCGTGCTTAAGACGCATAGATACATACATACATACACACACATATATATATATATATATATGAAAATGAATGAATAGGTTTTTTTGCTCCTGGGGGCCCCAAAACGAAAAGTTATCATGGTCTCGGGCTTAGGTCTTACCATGAGTACTACGGTAACAGCTTCTTCCCTATAGGGGAAATTCGCTAATAATAACCTAAAAATTCAGTGTTATAAGCTAACGTCTAGAATAATACTTGTAGGACATCAATAGGGTTGTTTTAAAAATTCAGTTTTATTATATTGAACAAATTTATTAGAATAATTAACTAACTTATAGCGAACACATTTTTAATTGGAAAAACATATTTTTTTACAATATTTTTTATTTTTTTACATTTTTTTTCGGGCTGCTGGTTTTATCCCAGCCGTGGTCGATTCCTGTTCCATCATGAGCGGTCACCTCTGTCTAGCCTATGTGACTATTGCTCATCTTTATTAGATTGCCTATTTGTACAAGGCGACAAGCAGATGAGGTTAAAAACAATCATGCTTCCATCATCTACCAATAACTGCTTCTGATTAAAAACAATCGTCTCATATAAAATGACTATTAAGAGAATACAAACGATCTAAACAACAGAAGATTTTTAGTTTCTCATGGACAAATATCGTTAACACTTAAGAGTTATTCTTTTTGCGAAAATAATCCAAAGTTATAGCAATAATTTTGGCTCTCGTACGATCCTGACAATTTCTTGTACGTATAATTCTTAATGCTGAAAATGATACTGTTGCTTAAGTGACTGACCCACTCTTATACCACGATTGAGTCATTAGAGTCGTGTATGCTAAATTTTGTTGTGTTTGCTAAATGAACAGTTTATCCAGTGGAGCGGTTTGGGCAGAGTCGATGGAATTTATAAATATAAGGAGTACAAATCGATATTATTACTTTACGTACTCACTCATATTGCCTCGGTGGATATACGTATTATATTTTTGGCTGAAAATAAATTATACATACACACGAACATTAATTTAATTCCGCAATAAGTATGGAAAATCTACTTTACAGTTCGCGCATTAAATCTCCGGCTATGGCAGATGGCGGTATGGCTGGTTGCAAGGCGAGGGGGTTAGAGGGGGTGCTTTTGTGTTGAGGGGATAAGCTGTGTTTACTAAAGTCGTATGTTTAAAATATCATATGACATGGTTAGTAGCATAGTAGCCATAGCCGGAGATATAATGCTCGAACTGTTTAGCCGAACTGCCTCTTTAGGGGAAAAAAGCGTTGCCCCATTGGACATGTTAGTTACCCCCAAATTTACACGTATTTCTCATGGAAGGTATATTTTTTAAATATTAATAAAATTAGTGCTTTCCTTGTGAATGGTCGGGCCAAAGCGGACACATTATAAACTTTTTTTCAGGGAATTTGATTTTCTTTATTTTTTAAATTTAATGGAGAATACTAAAAGTTGATATTTTTCAAGATGTTTTGAAAAAACCAAAAAATTGTACCTTGAGACCCCCCTCCCTCCCCCCACTCAAAGGCTACGGACGGGGACTTTTGATATGTTCACCTCCTAACTAGCCCAAACAAAGCTGCAAAGTCAAAAATTGTCTTCCAAAAAATTTCCTCTATACCTTTTCGTTGCCTGAACTATTAATGATTAAACCAAGTTAAACAAAATTGCACAACTTTTTTGTCTCTTGTACAATGTTTGTAAAATTTGCGGTTTTAAGATACTAACGTTTAAAATATATAAATGGCTGCCATTTTGAAATGGTACAAAGTAGAAACTTGATACTCCGTACCAAAATAGGTCATATTAGTCAGCATATACGTACCAAGATTGAAGTTGATATCTTTATTAGTTCCAGAGTTATGTAAAATCATTTTTAAAACACATACAGACCGACAGGCGGATAACCGAGCATTTCAGGACCCACGTTTACAAGTACTTTTTTCTTAGTTTTGATATTAGTAACAATATCCCGAAGTCGTGAAGGGTTTTTATCAACACCCTGTATACAAACACATTTTTCCTTTGAAAAAAACTGTCCTTCGTTTATTTCTAACACAATTAATTGTATTAGAAATAAAAAAAAAACAAAAAAATTACTCTTGTAGTAACTAGCAGAAGGCAATTACACATAAACTAAAATATAAAGGGCTACATACCCTGTCTCTCTTAATTAAATAAAAATTAAAGTCAAGTCCAGTTTAGAAAGCAACAAAATCAACCTTATATGTAACATCATAAATTCAAAGATAAAAGCAAAAGTTACATAGTATAGATAAAAATGCTAATATGTTAAATAACACATTATTTACCTATTATAGCCACCAGAACTACGTAAATACACGTTGTGAAATAAAAATCACTTATAATTTAAAGGCGATTTATAAAAATAATAAAAATATAAGAGTCTATTAAGTATTTACTGATATATCAAGACTTCAGCCCTTGATAAACTTTTTTACTAACTTTAGGTAATTTAAGTCGTACGATATAGTTTGTTCTGAAATACGATAATTTAGGACTGCATGTAAGATATTCGACTATAGCCAATCTGGGAACACTACAGAAGGGTCCATGAGCCAGCCTCAGCGATGGAATCAATCCCGAAAACATGCTTTAATGTTGGTTTGAACCTATGGCTTTCACCCAAAACCTGAAAGCCGGGACAAGCTTTAGCTGTGAACTTGAACAATGAAAAACAACGCATTTCCTTGCACCTACTAATGCTTATAGGCGCTGGACAACACGCTCTTGCAGCCAGCGTCTAACTTACACAACGAACCCTTAGTTGTTGATGGTCAGTCACACTGGTGTAAAGTCACGAACTATTTCGGACGAGCATCAAGTTAGTTCTTGGCTTTCAGCATTCTTAGCAGGTAGCGAGTTTACCTCATACATCGTGGCAGAAGGTAAATGTGGAACTGTAGACAGTCTTGCCACAGAGCACACTAGACGCCTTTGCTGTGGACATATTGTGAATAATAATAACAATAATAATAATTCTTTTACTGTCGTAAGAAATTTTAAAATTGCCTAGCAAAAGTCAATATAGGCTCACATAGAAATTATAAGTACAGTGATTGCCATAACAAGAAAAAAATACATTAATTTCCTCCAGAGCCCAACGATACCCAGGTGGACGGCCTAGATGCCGCCTCATTACGCCCCCAGGAGCACAAGGACCCTCACCATACTTTACATCACATAAAACCTTTACATTACCCCTCAAGGGCCCAATGTGTAAAATTCTCCCTGGACTAAAAACCGCTTGAGAAGAGCCCTGAATATTTTTCAATCTCTCTCCCTTCGAATATCTTCGGGGAGATTGTTCAGGAACTTGATACCTGCATTAGAAGGCAAGTTCACTGCAGCCTTGGACTTGTTCTGCGACAGCCTGTACATGTACATACATGTACATGTACAGTACCCCTAGTTGGGTAGTCGTGGACTTGTGCACCTTGAAGAGGAGAGCACTTGAGTTTGCAATACAAATAGGTTTCGAATATGTAAAAGCTGGACAGAGTGAAAATCCCCATGGAATCTAAATGACTTAAAATTAATTGTGCTTTCAAACCTGTTAAACGAAGTAAGCTATAGAGATAGGACGGTATATATATATCTTTGTTTAGCCTCCATTATTAAAAATTAAATGGCAAAAAAGGAAAGTGGGCTTTAATAAATAAAATAAAATTATTATCCTTATAATAAGGCACGATACTGTACAACCTATTCCTTGAAGATTTTGTTTTAGTTTGTTACCTAAATTACTGTCGGTTACAAGATATTATAACATAAAATAACTCCCTAATTTTGATGTAATTTATAAATCATATTGACTCAAATTAAATACCGATTGATAGGTAAACTCACCAAGTTTTTGTTACAAGTCACAAATTTTTTATGAATGTCACTTCGGGCTCAAGGAAAAATAAAACAAAAAAAATCAAATTTTCCCTGTGCACCAGTAGTGTTTAAAATCACGTTTTAATGAGTTTGTTTTTAGATTTAACAGTTACCTTGAAAACTAAGCTGTAACCTCTCAGTTAATGTTTAAAACCCCTTACTTTTGCCAAAAACTTAGTGATTTTCCCTTTAATTTGGCAGAACTCAAAATTTTGGGTTTTCCCAACTTAACCAGTATGGCACACGAAATACAATAATAAAACAATTTATTCGTTTCGAAAACTCATTTCTCAGGATCCAAAAAAGCTACAAACCCGCAAAAACACCCAAACTGTAGGGAAGAATTAATTTTCTTTAATGTTATAAACTGAGAGGTTTCTATAGGATGCACAGTTAAAATAACTGTTAAATCTAAAAAAAAAAACTCATTTAAACGTCATTTTTAATCATTACTAAAAATTGTGACTTTTAACAAAAACTTGGCAAGTTTACTTATCACTTAATATATAATTTAAGTCATTATGATTTATAAATTATAATTCAGAAGTCATCAAATTAGAGAGTTCTTTTACGGACACCCGGTATAAAAAATACGTTGTTCCAAAGTATCATAATAGAGAAGTAATTATTTTATAAAATTAAATTTAAAACAATAACCAAAACATAGATCAGGATAATAAATTTTGAGGGTAAAACTGTGACCATCATTAAAATGTGCAGTTTTTCATTTTTTGATAGTATGCCGAGTATGGTTTTCTACTACGACGCGTTAATAAGGTAGGTGATGGTATCCACACTTTTGCCAAATAATGTGTGTGTCTGATATCACGATAGCTTTCTTAAAATGGTCCGATCGTAATAAAATTTGGAACTGACGTGAAAGGTGATATTCTATATGACGAGTTCGACAACCCACCCCACATTATCGGACACCGTAAGGCGTGTTAAGGGGGATAAACCTTCCCAAAATGTTTTTTTCGTTTTTAAAAAATAAAAAGAATGACATTTATTTTTGTTTGCACGATTGAATTCAGCCGTAGCCATCTCCAGTAACAAGACCGAGGTGCTAGTAAGTGGCAACATTGCGCCTAAGGGTTCAGCTGTTTTGACCATCCACATTTTATTGTGGCACTAACTTTTACTTACATTAAATCAGCTGGCTTTGTAAGGGCTTCAAAAACTATTTATTGTTCTGGTCACAGCATTAGGCGGGTTGCAAACAATAGAAACACCAGCCGTGTAAAATTACTTGATATTAGAGGCAGCTAAGCTCTTCCACATATGTAAGTAGTTGATAGAACCACATTTACTTGGGTATTAATAAACAAAAATCAGTTATGGGAAATCAAACTGTTTGAGTAATTCAAAGCACCTAGCACATAATTGTACGATGCTCAGTGTAGTGCTCAATATGACATTGATGAATTAAAGTTATAAAATAGTAAATACAGATCATAATAATTACAGACCTTGTGTATTCACCTATTTCAACGATCAGCTGACTGTAGAGAAAAAACAAAGAGCATAACTGAATATAAAAGCCAGCATCGAACTCATTCACCTACCTGATGCTGTGAACAAACAATAGTATACTAGCAGTTCCCCGTAGCTTCGCTCACGATTAAAATTACAGCTGATCTTTGAACTGTCAAATTGTAGTATGCACAGCTTTAAAAATTTTGGTACCATTGAGACTAAGAACGTTCACAGTGCATAGTCTGAGGGGATTTTTAAGAAGTTAATAGGCCTTGATGTTGCATGAGTTCTAAATCTAACTTTGTGTGAAATTTGAACGGTTCAGTCGGTTCAGTAGTTTTGCGTGATTGAGTCACAAACGTTTATTCATTCATTAAAACTTTCTTCGTTAGAATGAATCATTGCCAATGTATAATAACCCTTTAAGTAGACACATCCAATATATTTTTTTAGTTCCGTCACCGAAAAGCAGAGGAGTTATTAGCGCTGATGTTTGAAATAGTTCAAGCTGGCTTCGTTGTACTCGATCCAACTCACTATCAAAAATGTCAATATGAAAATGTTTGTAAAAACATAACTTAACAAAATAGTCAAAGAAACAACAATTCAAAAAAATAACATACAACTGCCAAAATTCTAAAACCAGCGCTGCTTGACTTCGGAAAGTCAGCTTGATCCGTAAACTGCTACGATAATTCCAATGTGACATTAAAACGAAAGTGGCACCACCTCTTTTTCGGCTGTGGGAACTACTTATTCTTCCATAAGGTGTCCCTAATTAATCGGTTAGAATCATAGCCATCTCTAGTAACAAGGCCGCATCGCTAGTAAATTACAACATTGCACCTAAGCTGAGTTATCTATCCATACACTCTCATAGCACTACCTCTTGCTGGAACGAAATCAGCTGGCTCTGAAAGGGGTTTAACTGTACAAAACGTCCTTTAAAAGCGGCGATGCCAGATTGAAGACCGCGGCCTTATTACTAGAGACGGCTATGTTAGTATACATTGATCATTGTTCTTTGTCCGATGGCTAGAAAGTGATAAACACAGTACATTGTCACTATGTTATCCTTATGGAAAAAATTATATATCTCGCTTACTTATAAACATACCGTAAGTAATTAAACATGATTTGTGGCTTCATTTAATTGGATATATTGTATTTTCACACAAAAACCCCAATTTTTATTTATTTTTACAATGAGTTATTTTTATTAATATATCGTCAATTACTTTTGTTTATTTCGAACACTAAAATCTCTGATTGCTGATAGGATCTAATAATGGGTATGTACAGTGCGTTGGATTAGGTTTTTAGCTGTTAACGAAGGGGGATGGTTCTCCAGATTTGGGGGAGGGTTTGACCAAACTTGTGAGGGAGGGCGCTGCCGTGAGGCTTAGCGGAGATTTACACCCCTCGGTCTTGTCTCAGGCTATTACAAGAAAATTCATAGTAATATCAAGAAAACCTGGCCCCCGGACAGCTTCAAAATGTCAGAAAGAGAGATGGAAAGATTGTCGTAAAAGTTTTGAACAGAATGAGAGACAGACGCACAAGCTGATGAAAGAAACAAAAAAGTGATTGAACAGAAGCTGATCGAAATCAACCAACTGCGCAAGCTGTTTGTTTGGACCATTACGGATAAAATTGCCAAGTAAATATGGATTAAAATGAACTACCGTTTGTAGTGATTGTCAATATGGACAAAATTTGAAGTTATTGCATTACGAAAAAATTCGAATGGGTAACACAAAATATATGCCGTTCGAAAGAGAAAATAAAATTGCCACCACCAAATATGCCAACTCCAATTTACTCAAATATACGTATTGAGAAAAATCTAAATATAATGAATGCTTAAAATGGTTATAAGTTAGTTATAATGCTTACTGCTTCCAAATGACGCCCTTTAGAGCTACAAACAAAGCCTATGTAATTTTTTTAACCCTGCGCAGTGGGCTAACATCAGCTAATTCTACCTCTAAAATAATACTAGTAGTCCTTACCATAAATCAGGATACATAAATCAGTTCTTACAGTTGACTCAAATAATCATACGAATAGGTCTGAGAAAAAAGGCTACTTTCCTTTACACTGAACCAATACCAAATACAAAATGTAAAACTATACACATATATTATAAGTCCATATTTACCTGATCTTGAATCCTCGAAGGGTTAATACAGATTGTCCAAAGATGAATCATTAAATTAGTCACACTAAGAGTACTTGCAATCAGAAATGATAGGTTTTCTTTAGATTGGAAAAAATATAATCCGCTGCTGACAATACTATAGCAGAATACGATATTTTGATAAAAAGCCATTAAGAAAATCATAGTAATATCGCCTTGAAAAAATTGCATAACTCCGTCGACAAACACAACTAACTCATCATGGTGCTTCCTTAAATAATTTACTCGCTCGGTAGTAAGTGAGTCTTTGGATGATCGGAATGTCTTTCCCAGTGGTGAAGCGGCAAGGAATGGTTTGGGGTTTTGTGCCAAAGCTATATTCTCCAGCTTGTTGCATAAGCTACCAAAACAATCATTTATAATATCTAGTGTTATACAAAAGGTTGATATTGTTGCTGAGACTGGACAGTTCGATATTGTAAAAACCCAATAGTATATCAACAGCTCGAAGTATGACTTCCAGTCTTGTAAATTCGTTGATCCAAATAGATAATTCCTGAAAAAACAACCGTATTTTAATCGATTCAGGTTTCATATCTATTACGAACAAAAATTATTTCGACGGATTTTATTTCAGTAAGTATTATTCAAATCAATACTTATCCTTATAACATATCCTAATATAATATGATCCTATAAAAGTATTTTAAGAGTGCCAGAGAAAGCAGTTCCCTTGGCCCTGGTCTCCTCCCCGACTCGCCAGAGAGAGCAGTTCCCTTGTCCCTGGTCTCCTCCCCGACTCGCCAGAGAGAGCAGTTCCCTTGTCCCTGGTCTCCTCCCCGACTCGCCAGAGAGAGCAGTTCCCTTGTCCCTGGTCTCCTCCCCGACTCGCCAGAGAGAGCAGCTTCCTTGGCCCTGGTCTCCTCCCCGACTCGCCAGAGAGAGCAGTTCCCTTGGCCCTGATCTCCTCCCCGACTCACCAGAGAGAGCAGCTTCCTTGGCCCTGGTCTCCTCCCCAACTCACCAGAGAGAGCAGTTCCTTGTCCCTGGTCTCCTCCCCGACTCGCCAGAGAGAGCAGTTCCCTTGTCCCTGGTCTCCTCCCCAACTCGCCAGAGAGAGCAGCTCCCTTGTCCCTGGTCTCCTCCACGACTCACCAGAGAGAGCTGTTCCCTTGTCCCTGGTCTCCTCCCCGACTCGCCAGAGAGAGCAGTTCCCTTGTCCCTGGTCTCCTCCCCGACTCGCCAGAGAGAGCAGCTTCCTTGGCCCTGGTCTCCTCCCCGACTCGCCAGAGAGAGCAGCTTCCTTGGCCCTGGTCTCCTCCCCAACTCACCAGAGAGAGCAGTTCCTTGTCCCTGGTCTCCTCCCCGACTCGCCAGAGAGAGCAGTTCCCTTGTCCCTGGTCTCCTCCCCGACTCGCCAGAGAGAGCAGTTCCCTTGGCCCTGATCTCCTCCCCGACTCACCAGAGAGAGCAGCTTCCTTGGCCCTGGTCTCCTCCCCGACTCGCCAGAGAGAGCAGTTCCCTTGGCCCTGATCTCCTCCCCGACTCACCAGAGAGAGCAGCTTCCTTGGCCCTGGTCTCCTCCCCGACTCACCAGAGAGAGCAGTTCCCTTGTCCCTGGTCTCCTCCCCAACTCGCCAGAGAGAGCAGTTCCCTTGGCCCTGGTCTCCTCCCCGACTCGCCAGAGACAGCAGTTCCCTTGTCCCTGGTCTCCTCCCCGACTCGCCAGAGAGAGCAGTTCCCTTGTCCCTGGTCTCCTCCCCAACTCGCCAGAGAGAGCACATCTCCTTTGGCCCTGGTCTCCTCACCGACTCGCCAGAGAGAGCAGCTCCCTTGAATTTGATCTCCTCCCCGACTCGCCAGAGAGAGCAGCTCCTTTGGCCCCGGTCTCCTCTCCGACTTGCGTAGAGACAGCAGTTCCGTTGTCCCTGGTCTCCTCCCCGACTCACCAGAGAGAGCAGCTCCCTTGGCCCTGATCTCCTCCCCGCCTCACCAAAGAGAGCAGCTTCCTTGGCCCTGGTCTCCTCCCCGACTCGCCAGAGAGAGCAGCTCCCTCGGCCTTTTTTTCATTTCGTACTAATCCTTTCCTCTGTTACTTACTTCTTAGCAAACACAGAGATGTTTCTTGTCCTTCTCTCTTTCTCTTTCCTTCTGTGTTGCTCATTCCTTATATCTTTTGTACATTATTGTTATATTTTTTTTTTAAGTTAGTATCTCTTTTCGTCTCTCTATCTATCATACTCTCCATTCTTCCTCCTACTTTCTCTTTCTCTAGCTCTAGGTTAGTACAGTTTTGTTTCCATTTCCGGAAGTTATCTTCCGGAGGACCCACGCCACGGCTTGAGGTCCACTGTGATGAAGATGTTGAATGCCCTATCGCATCGGCTACTTCCATTTCACTGGCGGCTCTCGAAGATGTTGGCTAGGGTCCAAATATGTTAGCATTACAGATGTCGGTCTCGTCCGGGATGGTAAATGGGGTTGAACTTATAGGTTTCTTCTGTTGTGAATTTCTCTCCACGTTGCAAGCAGTAAGGTCGCTGAATCTACATTCCTCAGGGCTGAACCGAGACTCCATGGTTGCGTCTCTCCCATCCTGATGAGTTGGTTGGTTGGCCAGTTCGTCCCGCAGATCTTGGTGGGCTAGGCAGTCTGTGATGGCGTGCACCGGGTCGTCTCCCCGGTCTCCTCCCAGACTCGCGTAGAGACAGCAGCTCCCTTGTCCATGGTCTCCTCCCCGACCCTCGTAGAGACAGCAGCTCCCTTGGCCCTGGTCTCCTCCCCGACTCACCAGAGAGGGCAGCTCCCTTGGCCCTGGTCTACTCCCCGACTCGCCAGAGAGGGGATTGAAGGGAATGAAAAGGCGGACATGCTAGCGAGAGAAGGGGCAGCTACCCCTCTCACTGGCCCGGAACCAGGCTGTGGACTGGGCGATGCCTTCTTCAAAAAAGAACTCTATAAGGAGGAGAAGATTAAAAGAACACAAAGGTGGAAAACTCTTCCTGGCTGCAGGCAGGCCAAGGAACTACTTGGCAGCTTCAACCATAGGAGATCAGAGGCCATGATAAGACTCAACAAGAAGGACTTAGGGATACTGACAGGATTCCTCACTGGTCATTGTAGGCTTAAGAGACATCTTAGGAACATGAGAATATTAGGGGAAAGTGACTGCAGATTCTGCCAGGGTAAAGAGGAAACCCCAACACACCTACTGGTAGAATGTGATGCAGATGGACGACAAAGAGCCAAGTGTTTCGGAAAGTACAAGATTGGCATTGGGAATTTGCCCCATCTAGAAACCAATCAGCTTGTTCGCTTTATCAAGGAGATTAAGCTTGATGAGGTGCTTTAAATGAGCTCACAATAGATCTTTTTGGTCGCAGTGCAATTTTTCCCCGGCATAGTCAGTATCAGTATCAGTAAGCAGTAAGGTCGCTGAATCTCCGTTCCTCAGGGCTGATCCGAGACACCATGGTTGCGGCTCTCCCATCCTGATACTTGGTTGGCCAGTTCGTCCCACAGATCTTGATGGGCTGGGCAGTCTGTGATGGCGTGCACCGGCTCGTCTCTCCGGTCTTCTCCTCGACCCGCGTAGAGACAGCAGCTCCCTTGGCCCTGGTCTCCACCCCGACTCACCAGAGAGAGCAGCTCCCTTGGCCCTGATCTCCTCCCTGACTCGCCAAAAAGAGCAGCTCCCTTGGCCCTGATCGCCTCCCCGACTTGCCAGAGACAGCAGCTCCCTTGGCCCCGGTCTCCTCCCCGACTTGTCAGAGAGAGCAGCTCTCTTGGCCCTGATCTCCTCCCCGACTCGCCAGAGAGAGCAGCTCTCTTGGCCCTGATCTCCTCCCCGACTCGTCAGAGAGAGCAGCTCCCTTGGCCCTGATCGCCTCCCCGACTCGTCAGAGAGAGCAGCTCCCTTGGCCCTGATCTCCTACCCGACTAGCCAGAGAGAGCAGCTCTCTTGGCCCTGATCTCCTCCCCGACTCGTCAGAGAGAGCAGCTCCCTTGGCCCTGATCGCCTCCCCGACTCGTCAAAGAGAGCAGCTCCCTTGGCCCTGATCTCCTACCCGACTAGCCAGAGAGAGCAGCTCTCTTGGCCCTGGTCTCCTCCCCGACTCGCCAAAGTCGTGGGCGCTGTGCTCACATTCTTAATTGGGATATGTTTTTTCTGAGAAGACTGACTGACGTCTTGTAGGAATCATAGTGTATGATCATCTAATGCGAAGAAGGCCAAAGGTCACATCTAATGAAGGAAAGCTCAATATTTTCCGATATGCTTATATGATTTCATTTCATGGATTCATAATGCTCATTCCATGGCCTTATCCTATATGTTTTAAAAATTTAGTCAAAACTTTCAGGAGCAGCAAATATATATTTTTTACTTTGAATAGCTTATCTCAGTTGTCTTTTAAAATGAAATATAATATTGTAAAAAGGTACAAGTATAGGATATATATTTAAGTAATAAAAAGAAAGTTCACTATTTAAATAAACAAATAATACTGGATTTACCAATAATTACGTACTGATGGAGAGGAAAACTTTGAAGTTTTGAATACATCAGCTGTTTTACTCAAGATCAGTTTTGTTTGATTATCGGCAGTTTTACGATACGGAATACGTCTTTATTGTGTTTGATTATTTTATTCTAGGAACTATTATACTCTACTGAAACTTTTATACTTTCTCTTGAGATGGTTAACTACCATCTCAAGTTATTTTAAGCCAAATATGAATGAGATTTAAGTAGGCAATTAAGTTGATTTAAGTTTTAAGTTTGGCAGTTAAGTAGGGATTTAAGTTGATTATGGCACCCATTTACAGATGTATCTTGAATTTTAAGCCAGATCAATTCATTTGCAAGAAGCAATCACTATTTCTAGCCTATGACGTTGTCGATCTGGTTAAATAAAATGTTATGTGTTGAATGTTATGTTTATTTGAAAAATAAAGCGGTCAATTTAAACGAACCAATGTAAAAATGTATGAGTGTTTTTTTAGCAGTTTTTAGCAAACTGGAATGGCCTAAAACAACAGTTAGGAGTATAATTGTAATCTGGAACATTTTGAATGGCCCTCTATTACACTACACTAACTGGATTGGCTTGGAAGCCTGAGATTAAAGTTTGATATAATACCGATCCTGACAGAAGTTGTCGTTCCAGTTGAATATGCCACCATCTGTACGAATAATTTTAAACTGACACTAATCAATTCAGAACTTTTGTCCAAGTAAATAAACGTATCAGATATCTCTTAGAAAACATTGATTTTTTTAAGATTTATACCGGAACTAAGTTGAGGGTTTCATATGGCACCCGGATGAATATATAAATAACTAACAAAACCAAAACAATATATCGTGTGTCCTGGACGTCCCTAGGTAAAGTTTGACCATAAAAGGTGGTTAAAAAGGAAAGAATTTGTCCAATTGCGAAGCTTTGTGCGAGCATTCTATCTTACATATACAGGGTTCGGCAAAAGTCTGGAATATATTGAATAACATTTTATTGTTTTGCAGAAAGTTATGAAACTTTACAGTTGTATATCTATTACAGATGGAAATATTTTGGCATGTTTCCTTAGTTTTTCGCACGATGAGGGGGCAGCCGGACGCTGGAAGTCTTGAAATTGTTAAATATAAGCATACCTTGTGTTATACGTAATTTTAAATGTCTTAATTAGTATATTATGTCAGTGCAAACCACGCCTCAAAAGGTTGATCCAATCAGAGTTTACAGCTTCTCAAAGAGATTAACACTCTAGGCTAAAACTAAAGAAAAAAAGTCAAATTACTAATAAAGCACTGGGAACAATGTAGTTTAGTTTTAGATTCATGTATTTCTTATAAATAAGGATAATTTGACGTGTTAAAATTTGAGACCTTTATTAGTAATTAGACTGTTCTTCTTACTTTTAGCTTTGAGTTTAATGGCCTACATTAAAGTCTTTGAGGAGCTGTAACTTCGGAATGGCTTAACCTTTTGAGACGCGGTTTGCACTGTTATAATCTATTTGCGGAGACCTTTAAAATGAGGTACAAGGCGAGGTATGCTTACAATTAAGAATTTCAAGACTTCCAGTGTCGGACGTCCCTTGGTCCTGTGAATAAATAATAAAACACATGAAAATATATCAATTTATGACTGATAGACAGCTGCAAAGTTTCTTTACATTGAGCAGAATAATGTAGAAGTTATTTCAACAACAAACAGCGCTACTGCTTTGTCTTGGTAGATTCAAGATTAAATATACTTTTGATTGGCCAAATTTAAAAATAGACCTTTTTCGTGGGATCAAATTTATAAAGCAGGTGTTGCACTCAATAGCTGTTAGTGCAGCACCTTTGTCGTTCCTCGGTCAAAACTATGACCATTTCTGACCGCACATAAAACCGGAAGAGCTGGACCTTAAAAATAATGAATACCGATGCCTATAGCTATAGCTTCTTCTCTCTACCTGTAGCTTGCGCTTATTCGATTGTGTATATATTACAAATCACTTGGATTTAAATCAGCATCAGCTACTACTGCATGATACAATGTAAAAGTAACAGTCGTATTTAATTCCTCTTGATTTTTAAGGTTAAGGTCCCTAAATTATAAAAACGGAAAATTTAAAAATAAAAACTGTCATGTGTTATAGTACGTTCAACCTATTTTGCTGGATTTTAAATCAACCGTAGATCAATACCTAGCATGTGGTTTTAATTCAAGTTTAAGCAAAACTTGTTTTAATCCAAACAAAGGAGACATTTTTCGATTACAGTGATTTTTAAGTAGCAGATATTTAACGTTATGTCTTATTTGCTGATAAACTTTAAGAAATTTTAGTATTTTTCCCGAGTCCCTGGCATCAAGACTCTCTATTTGAGACCTCTCCCATAATCCTGCGACTTGCCTAATGCCCATAATTTCGGCGCAAAAATTTCGCTTACATATACTTATATCGATCATTTGGCATTAAATCGGCATCGTTACATCGTAAACGAAACAAACGCACTTAACTCTTTATAATTAATTTTAAATTATACATAATATATATTCAAACCCTTAATTGTAAAGTCTGAAATCTTGAAGTTAAAATATTTATTTTTTATAGTACATTGAACGTAATTAGCTGCCTTTAAAAAACCATATGTCAACATCTAGCATATGACTTTGAATCAAGCATCAGCACCACATGTTTGAATGTAAACAAAGCAGATCCTAATGCTCGTATTTAGATCCTAATGCTTTTTAAATGGCAGCTATTTTACGTTATTTCTCGTTTTCTGGTGAATTTCAAGCAATTTCAGTATTTTTCCCGCCATCACGGAATAGAGACCTTAAATTTGAGCCCTCTCCCATCTTTCTACGATTTGCCAGACGCCCACAAAATTTTGACGCAAAGAATCGCCTTACGAAATTAAATATATGATGATATTCCAGACTTTTGCCAAACCCTGTATACCTACAATCTAACGAGTCCCTAGTGATTGGAAGGTTAAACGTTTCATTCTTATAAAAGGAACATCTACCCTAATCGGGTTTGACATTGCAATTAGCGTAGATTCGGCAATTTAACTTCCAGTTAGAAAATATGTGTCGAGACATTACCTGCATGGATAAATGTATCTAGATTAATTGATGGCAGCCGAAAAATAGGTAGGTAAAAATGAAATATTTACAACTCAACAAATATCAGGTGGTAGTCTCAAGGAAATTTTTGTAAGGTTACTGTAAATATGATTTTTCAATATCATATTCCTTCCCTTCCCCAAAGTCCCACCCCATATAATGGAGCACTTGCCATAGCAATCACTATTGATTCTTTCGATTGATGAAATACAGTAAAGTACATTTCAAATAGAACGCACATGTAAAGTTTCATGAATGGACTTATTTTTACTTTTCAAAAATATTGACCTGTACTAGTGGTTCATTTACTTTCAAACTGAATAAATCAGGTTAAATATTTTTTCCATATGAGTTCTAGCAAAATATACAATTTTAAACCGGATGTCAAACCTGCTCATGTCCCCAAAATGTGGTTTTTCGGATTACCCCAAATTTTGAAATATAGAAAATCAAGTGGCATCGAGTGACCACTTATTGTGAAAGGTTGAATGAAGTCAACAAAGCTCCACTACTCGAGATGAGGGTGCAACTGAGTTGCGCGATTTGTAAACAGCAATTATCATAAAAGAAATATATCCTAAAGCAGGCATAATATTTCATGTTTTCCCAAAAATATTGTAATGCATGCAAAGGGGTTGCAATAATGCAATGGAAGACAAGCTAGAACCCAGTTATTTAAGAAAGAGTTTGTTCTGAAAATTGTTCCGACGATAATAACGAATGAGAGTTTTTCCCGAATTGTTTGTGTTAGGAAAGGAAAAAAATCTGAAAATTATTCCAGCACTATTTGTAAAAATTGATTAAAATGAAAAAATCAGCAAAAAGAAATGAAACAAATAATGGTAATCTAAAATGAACAAAAAATGACGAATCATTTGAAGGGGAAAAATATAACTTCCTTTAAGAATTACTTACTTGAATTTATTTCTAGAACTTAAATTATAAAAAAATATTTAATTCATATCGCTTTGAATACCACACCAAAGCGCAAAAGCAAAAGCAAACACCAAAAGCGCGCATCAAAGCGCGTCTTCTACCGCTTTGAATGTAGAAGATACATAAGAATTAGATAGATTTATAATATGTTTATGGATTAATTAACAGTTCATATAATATGACGAATGAGGAGAACGATATACAACTATGAAAATACAAACGGTCAGCAAAAGCAATTCTTGCAACCCAATTCTGTTTTACGAGAAATCACAGCTAACTGAAGTAGACGTGACTACGACCCTGCCACTTCACCAGGGAAATCGCTAGTTTTGGTTCAACCTATTTTTTATACTCAATTTGTCGTATTTTAGGGAGAGGGACGTGGGAAAAGTTTAACGATGAATTAAATTTTGGGCTTGAACTAATGTTAAAAACATGTTCTCGCAGTCTTATTCAGTTTAGAAGCTGTTAAACCGGTCTAGGACCTTAGGGACACTTGTGTCAAGTTATATAGCAAACGATGAACTCGCTATCAATCCAGAAATATTTTTCTTAAGAGCTCATTATGAAAGTAAATTTTTCATAAAACATAATAAGAATACACTAATATCTTACCTGGAACAATCATACGCACTGAACATTGGGATTGCAAAAGTAATGCCAAATAAATATGACAAAGTTAACTTGGTCGAAATTCGCATTTTTGGTATTAAATGCTCCATATCCTGGTACGTTTTTCTATGTAAATCGACACTCCTGTTAACAAGGGGTGGAATAGCTTTAACATTCAAGCGAATAATACAAAACAAATTTGTTAAAACACCTAAAGTAAAGAATACTGTCATGACGAACGTCACATTATAGACTTTGAAAATCTCGAGAAATTTATCCATGTAACACCCCACCACTCCATTTTTGATTGTCAAATAAATAAAAGTATATGCCCCATAGCACTGCAAAGCCATCCATAACATAAGCCTCAAAGGTAAATATCCAGGTCTGTCTAGAGTGTTGCTATCAGAAACACGAATTGCTGTGGCCCAAGACAATGGTACAAACCGCAAAGCCCATTTCCACCTGTCCATTGTTGATCTGGTGGCTTAATAATGAAAAGTGTTGGTGTTTGAACGTAAAAGCAAGAACTTATATTAATATTTCAATACAAAGGCGAATATTGTGCCATTACCGAAATTATTATTGCTCATATCTAATGACAGACCACTTACCTAGTTTCTGACTAATGTTTTGTTATAAAAGAAATCGTTTTATTTAACGATTGAATGTGGCTACTGCTGTCTATTATAGATATCGTTAGGAACCAATTATTTCCTTAGACCAGTGGTTCCCAAAATTTGTGGCTGGCGACCCACAAACGGTCTTAAAAATTTGTCGCGACCCTCCAATGGTGTACATTTATGTATATACATCGAACCCGATGAAAATATACCACAGTGAAACGATAAAAATTATAAATTTAACCTATAACGCCATAGACTAATACTAATGTCGATTAGGCTATTGCAATTGAATTACAACCAAAATAACAATAATTTTGGAACAAAAAAAATTTGATTCTCTTTTTGATACTATTTTATAATTTCATCATAAAATAGTTCAAAGCACATAAAAAAGTCTGAACTATATTTTAGATTTACAATCTTTCTCGCTTTTGGCTTTTGGCCCACAAAAATAGCCTTGTAAAGGTACAGCTACTTTCCGAGCTGTTTGTTCCGGAGCTCGTTAAGTTAAACGAAACACATATGATACAATTTACACAAAATACAATATTTGTCCCCGGCTATAAAAATGTCTCGCTTCCTCAGGATTTTTAACGGCTTGTTTCTCCCGCACGCTGCGCTGGCCGAAATTTCAAGCTAAGCGTTTGGGTTACGTCATAAGAGAATGAAACCCCAAAAAGCAATCTAGAAATAACTTACATAGTGCTATAATCAAAACGATTAAAAACCGAGAAGTAAAAATATTGGCTGTAAGTCCCACTTCAGGTGGATAGCTGTAGTCTGGTTGCAGTTGAAAAAACCTGGAAGTGAGGTCCACCCGAAGTTTTTTGTTGATTTCTGTTTCTTCAAGACCTACATAATTCAGATCCACCGGGTGCCACTTTGTCACCCTTGAGCAAATTCAAATATCCAAGATGGCTTAAAACCATATAATTTTTAATAAAAGATTCCTCACTGTATTTCTTACGTGCATTTTTTGAGATATTGGCCAACGCCTATCATTGTTGGGTGGCTAATACTATATTTTGACAGGATAATTTTTTTCGGCCGACATCTTGGATCCGCCATATTGGATATAAACTTTATTTTTTTATGTAAAGATGATGTTGTGACGCATCATTATGAACTAGATTTTTAGGCTGATTACAATGCTGAAATCCGTTTTTGAAAATATTCATCCGTTAAAAAGATATACTTAAATAAAATTTTATCCCTATTCATTTCTTATGGACGTTTCGTATTTTCAATTTTTTTGGGGATTATTTTCCTGCTATCTCTCATTATAATAAAGATATGCAGTTCGTTTTGATCTTAAAATACTCAGTGAAATACCGGCTTTCATTTGAGATAACAATCATCAACATCGGACGAGTGACAGATGAGCTATAAGCCTCAATTTAAGTTAAAAATCAATTTTTCATAAATTGTTTTTTAGTCAAGTATTAATACCTCCGGTTCTAAATGAGGTATTAAATTCATTTCGGTCTTAAATCACTCAGTAAACTATCAGCTCTCAAGTAAGCCGTCTCTCAATAAGATCGGACTAAAGACTATGTGACTTTATGAGCTTTCACTCAACATAAATTTGTTTTACTTGCATAATTTTACATTTCTTTAAGGATTTCTCTAGTTCCAAAGAAGATTCAAAAATCTTAAAGGTCTTAATTGACTTAGTAGATTATTGGCTTTAATTTGAGTCATAAATTATTTTAATAGTTTGAGTTTAAGGAGAGTTGTGGTACTAAAACCCATTAAAAATTCAATTTTTCTGACATTTTCGTATATATAAAGACTCATATCTCCAGTTCCAGGAAAGGTCTGGATTTCTGGATATTTTTAAAAGACTCAGTGAAATATCAGCTTTCATTTTAGACCGTGATAATTCAATTCGAACAAGTTGAATCCACTATTAAGCGTAAAATTTAAAAATAACTAATCTTTATGTCGTAATGAGCCTTAACATTAGTATACAGCTTAACCAATTTTAAGTATCAATATTTTACATAAAAGCTGACATATCACTGCGTATTTTAAGACCAAAATGAATTTAATACCTCATTTAGAACCGGAGGTATTAATAATTGATTAAAAAAGAATTTATGACAAATTGATTTTTTACTTAAATTGAGCCTTACAGCTCATCTGTCACTCGTCCGATGTTGATGATTGTTGTCTCAAATGAAAGCCGGTATTTCACTGAGTATTTTAAGGCCAAAACGAACTACATATCTTTATTATAATGAGAGATAGCAGGAAAATAATCCCCAAAAAAATTGAAAATACGAAACGTCCATAAGAAATGTATAGGGATACAATTTTATTTGAGTATATCTTTTTAATGGATGCATATTTTCAAAAACGGATTTCAGCATTGTAATGAGCGTAAAAATCTAGTTCATAATGATGCGTCACAACACCATCTTTACATAAAAAAAATAAAGTTTATATCCAATATGGCAGATCCAAGATGGCGGCCGAAAAATCTTATCTTGTTAAAATATAGGATTAGCCACCCAACAATGATAGGCGTTGGCCAATATCTCAAAAAATGCACGTAAGAAATACAGTGAGGAAACGTTTATTAAAAATTATACGGTTTTAAGCCATCTTGGATATTTGAATTTGCTCAAGGGTGACAAAGTGGCACCCGGCAGATCTGAATTATGTAGGTCTTGAAGAAACAGAAATCAACAAAAAACTTCGGGTGGACCTTATTTCCAGGTTTAGGCTCAAAATGCATTTTAGCAACTAGACTATTGGGACTTCAGGTGGATTTTGTCGCTTAGTTGGAGATCTGTCGGGCGGTAGATGCCTCTCTCGTCTACTGACACTGCTTAAATAATTCGACTAAAAGAAAAGAGTGTCCATTTTGAGTGAAAAGATATTTATGATTAAACTAAATCATAAATAACTAGAAATCTTTTCTTATCCTAGCAAAGATTTTAACCAACTTAGATCACTTTTTCGATTCTTGGTTTAAACTAAAACTTAGAAGGTTTTATTTTGTTATTAATTTATTGTTGTAGCCTCGTTGCGACCCACCTGAAGCCCTCCCGCGACCCACCAGTGGATCGCGACCCACACTTTGGGAACCACTTAGTCTGTGAACCACCAGGCTTAGACTAATAAATACATAATGCACTGGCCCATATTACTACAGCCCAATTACTGGACATAAGAAAAATAAGCTTTCGCGCGAAATATTTCAGATAACTTTGATTTTAGTTTTTCTATGTCGTTGGGGGCGCTGGACCCAAACATGTTGGAAAACAAAACATCGTGATGCAAAACTGTAAATATTATAAAAGACATAAACTAAAATTCTACATATTCTAGCTTATAATTCGAAAACCGTCTTTTTATGTAATAGTCATTAATATGAAGAAAGTCCATACCATTTACTACAAGTCAAGTTTTTTTCTATGGCAAAGCGTTTAGACAGCGCTGCACATTGCAAATTGGCTTTTTCCACATATGATCTAATTTATCTTCAATACGCTATTCCCGTAAGGACTGTGGTTATATCTCGGACCAAGGCTTTAATATCAGCGAATTTAACCTATAGGGAAGAAGCTATTAACGTAGGTCTCATTGTAAGACCTAAACACGAGACCATCATAAATTTTTGTTTTGATGTCCCCAGATGCCAAAACAAAATCACCATTTGTTCATTTTCATAAACAAATATATATTCAGTATATATAGATATATATTTTTAAATGAGGTTAGGAATAAGATTTGAATGAGGTGTTGTGTGTGTTTTATGCACGATAACACGCGTAAAAATTGTCCGAATCAAATTAAATTTGGCACAGACATGTAAAGTTGTAATGATTAGGATTAGTTAAAAACACCAGCCCAATCGGATCACCGGAAGGGGGGTAAAGGGGGATAAACCCCCCAAAAATTGGTTTATTGAGTTTTTTTCATATAAAATTAAAAATAATCAAATTTTTGTTAGCACAATTGAATTCAGCTAAAAAAACTAAAAATTTAATATTATGATTCACTGCTTTATGTCCATATTGGTTACCGAGATATTGAAAATGGTAAACAAAGTACGCTGTCCCAGTGTTAACCTTATGGGAAATAAGTAAAATTCTATATCACGCTTATTCCTCAATATATCTTGAGACAAATTGGTAAATGGCTTCTTCTAGTTCAGATCTACTAAATATTGAATTAAAACCACCCAGTTTTAAGACACCCGTAGCAGCAAACCTGCATACTCATTTCCTATATCATTCTTATGGAGCTTACAAAAACATGTCAAATCTCGTTAAGTTTAATTGAAATATGTTGTTTTGAATTTAAAATTCGCTGAGTATGCACGTCTGCTGTAACGGGGGTAGCTTTTTATTTTGAAATCACCTGACCTGAAAAACACCATCATTTAATATTTTTCTACATAAGCAAAAACATATGTAAAGCATACAACGTAAATAGGCAATTTAAAAAATTAGTCAGATCGGTCTGTTTTTAGGTTGGCAAAGGATTAATTTTTCGTATTCCATTCTTTTACTTATTTTGAGACCTACAATTGGGTATTTTATCATTTTACCTGTAAAAATTAAAAAAAGTTCATAATTTACGTATCATATTTGAATTTAGCTCACAAAACTTGGAATCAACTGTGACTTACTAAAACTAGAATGGTATGATTGCCGTCAACTGACTAACATGTTTGCATCATGCAACATGACTATACTCCCACTGGACCCGACACATCATACTGCTGAAGCCGATACCATTTTAGACCTAATGGTCGTTAGTGACCCTCAAATTTCAGTCCACCACGGGCAACTTCCAATCCCTGCCATCTCTCGACATGACCTTGTTTTGTTGTTGTTGTGCCCTTGACTTGAGAGCTCCAAGAATCAAACAAAAAATTGTTACGTACAGAAATTTTCGAAATTTAAATGAAGAACATTTTTTAACAGATGTAACTTCAACTCCTTGGCACTCCATACACAATCTGGAGTCAGTAAACGATATGGTGGACGCCCTTAATAATTTTATTTTAAAACTGTACGACAAGCATGCCCCGATCGTTACCCGCAGAATCAGTAAGAAACACCCTGTCCCCTGGATTTCTAGCGAGATCCTTGGGTTAATGGCTCGGCGGGATTCAGTTCATCGCCGAGCTAAAAGGTCTGGTGATCCCGGGCTTATGGCCCAATATCGGCAGTTGCGTATCAAGTTATATTCATGGCTTGTTCTCTGACAAAAAAACAGAATTCCACTGTTCTTTGGCGTAATGTAAAAAAACTTGGCATTGGGAAGCAAGAAACTGCTGTTCCAATTTCTTTACCGTTAAATGACTTAAACGATCACTTCCTATCTTTTTCTTCAACAACAAATAGTTTAGCCCTACAAAATTATTTGACCGAACTTAAGGACCAGAGTAACTTAGATCGTAACCGTGCTCAATTCTTGTTTAGACCTGTCTTGCAAATTGATGTTTTAAGGGCGGTACGACGTATTACGTCTGACGCTACAGGGTCCGATAATATTTCAATTTCTTTAATCAAACGAATCTTGTTTGCTCTCCTCCCCACTTTAACTCACATTTTCAATACATCTTTAAGAACAGGTATTTTCCCAGATAAATGGAAGTTTGCTCTAGTCCGCCCTCTGAATAAGATCTCATCCCCCTCCCTCCCACAGGATTACAGACCGATCAGCATTCTCCCTGCTCTTTCTAAAGCCCTCGAAAGAGTAGTGCATTCCCAAATATCCGATTTTCTTTCACATAATAATATTCTCAACCCATTTCAATCAGGTTTCCGACGTTCCCACAGCACCGAAACAGCCCTATTAAAGATCACTGACGACATACGATTGGCCATGGATCGTAGTCAGTGTACAGTTCTCACATTATTTAACTTCAGTAAGGCTTTTGATACAGTAAATCATGAAATTCTTCTAGCCAAACTCAATTTATTAGGTTTTTCAAATGCTTCACTAACTTGGATGAGATCATACCTTCAAGGCCGTAAGCAGTGTGTGTGTCATGACAAAATGACTTCCGACTTCAAAAATGTTTCCTGTGGTGTTCCCCAGGGTTCTATACTTGGGCCACTACTTTTCACTATTTACACAAACGACATCAGTTCAGTTTTACTCAATATTAAGTTTCACTCATACGCTGACGATCTACAAATATACGCTCACTTCAAAGTCAGCCAACTGAATGAAACAATTACTTTAATGAATGACGACATTGACAGAATTGTCCTTTGGGCAACAAAGAACGGACTAAAACTAAATCCTGACAAAACTTTTCAAATTTTTATTGGCACCATTGAATTCAGCCCAAAAAAACAAACAATTTAGTATTCTGAATCATGGCTCTATGTCCATTGGTTGCCGAGATATTGAAAGTGGTAAACACAGTACGTTGTCCCAATGTTAACCTTATGGGAAATAAGTAAAATTCTATATCTCGCTTATTTATCAACATATCTTGATAAAACTTGGTAAATGGCTTCTTCTAGTTCAGATCTACTAAATATTGAATGAAAACCACCCAGTTTTAATATACCTGTAGCAGCAAACCTCCATACTCATTCCCCATGTTATTCTTATGGAGCTTACAAAAACATGTCAAATCTCGCTATGTTGGATCAAAATATGATGTTTTGCACTTGAAATTCGCTGAGTATGCAGGTCTGCTGCAACGGGGGTATTATTTAATTTCATTATATAGGTTTTCTTGCTTTAAATGGCTTTAAGGTAGATAGTATATGTCAGTTTGCTGATACCGTTTATTTTCAAATAACTTTCCTCCTTTATTTATGAACAGAGTTTCTTCATTTTAGTGTCATTGCATTTTTGAATTTTCTACAGAAATTATAGAAGCTGAATGTTTTTTATCACTTGAAGTTTTTGAGTTTATGTTTGAAATTTTTAAGCAGCCACCACTTTGAAAATAAACTTCACAAAAATGTTTTTTTTCTTGTAATTAGTTTTTAAGGGTGAAACAAGTTTTATTATGTTACAACAAACAGTTCTAAAAATAAAAGTTATTTTATGAAAAAATGGCAAATTACGGCTATACTAAGCTGAAATAGAAAATGTATACTACATTTTCGACTTATTGTTGTAAGTAGAATCTGAATCTGCATTGTTAGTAGAATCAGCCCGCTACGCTTTACTGATCCACACTGTTTAAAAGACACATCTTTAAATAATGAATGTTCTTATATCGATCAGTCATCATATGTTGGACCTCCATGTTATGTTAAAGACACTTATAAATGTTAACTATAACCACTCTACAGCCATTGAAGCAACCTAAAATTATCTTTACTTAATGTAGGCCTACATTTTAATATTTATTTATTTTTAATTTATCTGAATATTTGATATATACCTTTTAGTTGAAATAACATAAAACCCAGTACCAAAACATGTGAAGAAACGATAACAAAAGTGTAGTTAATAAAATGAGGATGTGCACGTAACGTTCTAAAAATAATCTGGGCCTTATATTTACATTATACATGGTGTCCATTAAAAACGTTTCAGGATTTCAGGAGGTGATTCCTGACATCGAAAATAAGAAAAAAGTTCCTATAAACATGGGTCTTAAAATGCTCGGTTATCCGTCTGTCGGTCTGTATGTGTTTTTTACATGATTTTGCATAACTTTGGAACTACTTAAGATATCAACTTAAAACTTAGTACGTATGTGCCGACTGATAGGACCTATTTTGGTACGGAGTATCAAGTTTCTACTTTCTACCATTTCAAAATGGCAGCGGTTTTTATATTTTAAAACTTAATATCTTAAAAACCATAAATTTTACAAAAAATGTACAAGAGACAAAAAAGTTGTGCGATTTTGTTTCCTGCAAAACCATATAACAATTATTAAGATCGAACCACATGTAACAGAGTTATAGCTATTTTTCCAACAGAATAAATGCTTGTTTTATGGAAGCTATAGCAAATTTGCTTCAATTCTATTAGCAAAATTGCAATAACTCTGTTATTTGTAGTTCGATCTTAATAATCTTTTTATGGTTTTGTAGGAAACAAAATTGCACAACTTTTTAAAACATAAAGATGGCTGCCATTTTGAAATGGTACAAAGTAGAAACTTGATACTCCGCACCAAAATAGGTCCTATTAGTCAGCACATACGTACCAAGTTTGAAGTTGATGTCTTAAGTAGTTCCAAAGTTATGCAAAATCATGTTAAAAACACATACAGACCGACAGACGGATAACCGAGCATTTTAGGACCCATGATTATAGGAACTTTTTTCTTAGTTTTGATGTAAGGAATTACCTTCTGAAATCCTGAAACGTTTTTAATGGACACCCTGTATAAATAGGGTGTCCGGAAATTATGGTAAAATATTTTAGTATATGATAGTACAGGTAAAAATTAGAAAAAGATTTCATGGTTCTTTAGATCATAATGTCAGAAATTTGCATGTTTTTATTCGGAAAAGTTAAAATTTCTCCAATATTAGTATTCCGATCATCATAATCTTAACGTCAGCGTTAATTGGATTAAATTTCACAACTTTTTTGTTTCTTGTATAATTTTTCTAAAATTTACGGTTTTTAAGATATTTAGCTTTGAAAACAAAAACAGTTGCCATTTTGAAATGGTACAAAGTAGAAATTTGATACTTAATACAAAAATACGTCTTAATAGTGGTCATCCATATGCCAAGTTTGAAGTTTATACGTTAAGAGATTCGCGATATATGATTAAATATGTAAAAATCACAAACAGACACACAGACGGAAAACGAAGCACTTTTAGACCTATGTTTATATGAACTTTTTTTCTTATTTTTACCTCTACTATCATATACTAAAATATTTTACCATAATTTCCGGACACCCTGTATACAGGGTGAGTCAGACCACCCGTCCACCTATTGTAATGGGAGAACGGATTAAACGTAGAAACGCCAAATAAAGTTATTTCACACTAATTTGCATATGAAGAATTCATGAAAAATATTTTCCTTGCGATTTATCTACAAAAAATCCAGAAATGAATTTCATGAGTTCGAATCTCCGAATTTTCTGATGTGAACCCAAAGAAAATTTTATATTATTTTAAAGGTCTTGTTAAAAGAAACATGTTATTTATGCAGTACATAATACCAAAGGGTATCCATAGACCATTTGCTATGGACATGTATATAACATTCACTTTATATGAAAAAATGGAGTTCTTTATCTATAACAAAAAAATTAAAAAGGATAGAATACTTGGGTAATGTACAAAGTTGTAGGATTTTTGAAGGCCTTTAAAATGATATACTTTTTGGAATATGATGATATTTGAATTTTTTAATTTTCGGGGCTACTAACATTTTCAAAAATTAATTTCTTTTCGAAAATTGGATATTATCAAAACATTGTCATTTGACATATGATAGTAAAGTTGAGTTACCAAGGATTAAGGATATCGAGTCGGAACTGAAAAATATTAAATTGTTTAGATAATACGGGGTTTCCATAAATATCTAAAATTTTCACAAAAATGGCCACCATTTTGAAACGGATTGAGATAATTTAGTTCTGTTTTCACCGAAATGTTTCTTTTAACAAAATCTTTAAGATGATATGAAATCTGTTATTTCATATGAACTTCATTTCTGGAACACCCTGTAGATAAATCGTGACGAAAATATTTAATTCTTCATATGCAAATTAGTGGCGAATAATTTTATTTGGCGTTTCACGTTAAACCTTTCTCCCGTTACAAAAGATGGACGGGTGGTCTGACTCACTCTGTATATTCAAAAATTTGATATCGTTTGGTTTTATATCAGGTATAATATCGAATTACTATTAGTTTTTAATAATTTGATTATTTTGAGCACACACGTTGGGTCACATAAAAATGTATTTCTGTAATTGCACAATGCGAGAAGCTATTGTATTTTCCTCGATGGATTGATTGATACCTGAATCCGGCTTTGGTAAACACATCCGTTCCTGGATCCAATAATGTTCATTGGTTCCGTTGTCAATGAATCGTAACATTGATCACACATTCAGGAAACAGTTGATTACAAATTTTAGAATCTTCATATGCTATTCTAATAAACGTAATGTATATCGAGCACAAATTAAATAATACGAATTACTTTGCTTATGTGACTCAGATTCGCTTTGTTTCAGTTAAACAAGTATCGTGATTTCAGTTAGTTTAAAATACAACTTAGATACCGTTTGTATACAACCTATTCCAATAACTCGTGCTTGCCCTAGCATTACTCCAACATATAAATATATACATTAATGGATTTTTAATTGTTGTCGAAAGATTGTTTTATGTGTGTCAACAGCCAGATTTAAAAAAAAGGCATTAGGGTATGTTTTCTCTTAGTTACGGTTTATAAAATTGTAAACTAAGCTGAGCATGTTGATGAACAAAGTAAGTTTTTTTGGAATTTTAGTTGAAAAATTGTCTAGGAAATAAATCAGTCTTGATTTTATCTAATATAGACCGAGCCAACCTGCTCACGTTACTTAATTTTGGTTTTACAGATGACAAAAATGTCTAGGGTCTAGGGTTACTAGAGTACACTAATATCTCTTACAGTTTACCTTGTAATAAACAAATCTCCTGTTAAGAGTTTTCCTAAATAAAAACTTTTTTTGAATATTAATAAACCTTTTAAAGGAAATATATATATATATATATATATATATATATATTTATATTTATATTGATTTTGTTCGAGTGTTAGGTAATTTATTTTGTGAACGATTTTGTTGCTGTTAGCCATTTCTATAACGATATTTTGTTCACTCATTAGGGTTACCACCATTATTCTTTTATTAATAAGAAAAATAATGAGTTCCATTTCATTTTTACATTTATCCTGACAAGCGTTTCGGTGTGATTACAAATCACAATAAACATTTTGATAAAAACAATCTTAACATTCATCAAAGCTCCCTCAAAAATAAACCAGATATAAAAGAGCATAATTAACCCTTACCATACAAAGAAGAAAAGAATTGACATATGAAAGATTTATCAGACGTTCGCAATTTGTTGGAATATTTATCCTTTAAGATCATACAAAAGTAAATAGGTACAAAGGTAAATAGGTGTTGTGATCATGCCGAAAGACGTGCGGAAAAAATGGAGAAATTAAAGAGTACTGTAATAGTTTTTTTTATTAAATGAGCGAAATTGACTTTGTGAGTCCGATGTTTGATATGAATATCCAGAATTTGTAATACCCTTTGATTTCCTTTGAAAATAAAAGTAATTCTTAATTCCGTTTATTCATGTCATATTTAAGATTCTGCTGGTTTTTTAGAAACAATTTTGAACATGTATAAATTAGTCAATGTGGGCTTAGACCCAGTCCTAAATTTTTTATACATTTTAGAGTAGGAGTATTTACAATGCCAATATCTAATCTCTTGTCTCTAAGAGTTTCATCAATTCTATTACCTTCCAGTTATACACATGTATTGAACGATGTAACGACTGTGTAGTGCCTGTAATCAAACTCGATTAAGGCACACTGAACCGCAAACGTGATATCTGGCGGGTGGGTGTTTAATTTGACGCAATTTGTGTGCAGTTAAGGGCGGATTATACAAGTATTATGATAGATTTAGACAGTTCGTTTGTTTGCAAGCGGGTTTTGTACGGTAACTTTCATGTTTATTTAAAACCTTAAGAAAATAATAAGGCTATTAATTTAAAAATAAGATTCAATAAAAGTTATTAATTTAGTACAGTATATGAATCAATAATTAATAATAATTACAACAGCAGAATCGTCTTGAAAGAAAGGTCGTTGAAAGCATTAAAAAGTGAAAGTAAAGGCTAATTAAAAAACTTATCGGTTTACAAATGATATCAGTCCGATGAATGTAAGTAAATAATGATTTCCACATTGTTTTACAAGTCCTGAACACATTAATTAAGAATTGTTATAGGTTTATTAAGTGATGATTAACTTTTGAGCTTTATATGTCACTTTCCTTTTATTTCCATTCACTAATAATAATGAAAGTATCAAAGGTGAATGACATAACAGTACTTAGTCTCAGCTCTATTGCCTCATTAGTTGTTTGACATAAAAGAAGTTTATAAAAAATTTCTTTTTAAATTATTCAAAAACTAAAATAAATATTATTGTTCTGTTTGCCGTAAACGTATACCAAGGCAGGGGGGAGAAAATTTCAAATAAAAGTTTCAACCCGTCGACAACCTTTTCTTGCCCCAACCCCTAACTTAACAATTTCAAACTGCAACATACCCTTTGTGTCATCTATACAATTATAAAGAAGAGGTGGGTTCTGTATGTATGTATGTATGTATGTACGTATGTATGTTTGGGGCAAGTGAACGCGAAAAATACTGAACCGACTGGGTTTAAATTACACGCAGAGGTAGATCTTGAAACTGGGAAACACATAGGCCAATTCACTTCCTTAAAATCCCCTCGGGCTACGCCCCGTGAACGTCCTCAGTTTCAATGTTTACATTTTAAAGGAATATAAACATTCAAATATTGAAATATAAACAGCTGTGGATACTAAAATTTGACATTTCAAAGAGCAGAGGTAAGATCAGCTGTAATTTTTATCGTGAGCGAAGCCACGGGCAACTATCGCATAAAAAATATTAAAAAAGAAACATTTTGGTGAAAGAAAAATTAAAATTGCCTCATGCGTTCTAAAGATAATACAATAATTAAAACGTCTATGAAAATTTGTTATAGCGAATTTTCCTATACGGAAGAAGCCATTAATGTAGGTCTCATGGTAAGACCTAAGCGAAAGACTGTGATATCTTTTCGTTTTGGGGTCCCCAGAAGCAAAAAACACGATCCGTTCAAATATATATACCGTATGTACAAGCTCAAAAACCGGCGTCGTATAAAAGTTCAATTAAAGTCAATCATTAGTTTGTTTAATCATAAACTCAGTATGTGGCACCATCTTCATTTAGGCAACTGGTGTTATAGTTTTCATCGTGCGCGAAGCCACGGGAAACCGCTCGTCTTCATTATTTCTCAACATATCTCGATAAAACTTGGTATACAGCTTCTTCTAGTTAAGATCTACTAAATATTGAATAAAAACCACCCAATTTTAACATACCTGTTACAGCAAATCTGCGTATTCATTCCCGATGTTATTCATATGGAGATTAAAAAAACATATCGTATCTCGCTATGTTGGATGGAATTTTTTTTGTATTTCAAATTTGTAGAGTATGCAAGTTAGCTGCAATGGGGGTATTTACCATTGTAGCATCTGTTAGATCTTCATTAACTGAAAAAGTAAAATATAATTCTGGTATTCTGATTAAGGGAAACAAATACCACCAATGGAACGGATATTTTTCATGATGTAACTTTACACCCTTTGCAACCCCTTTCTCACCACCGACCCTAGCTTTAAAGTTTCTCTAGGATTGTAAGTTACCCTTGTGACGTATTAAATCAAAAGGGATGGTAAAATAAATAGCATTCTTTCTCGTGATATGTCACAAAGGGAACATTAGATACACTACTTGAAATGGCGACCTACCCAGGTAGGTATTTTAAGCCAAGTATGAATGACAGATGAGTGAAGGATAATTGTGGTCATTGGAAATTTTTAAGTTAGGGGTTGGTGTGAGAAGTGGGTTGTTGGGGGGATGAGACTTTCCTGTGAAATTTACTTTCCTCTGCCTTGGTATTCATTTTCAGCAAACAGAACATAAAAAATTTTTGTTGATAAATTAAGAAGCAAATTTAGAAAAAAACACCCTGTTTAATATTGCTTGGTTAGCAGAAGTATTATTATAAAGTTACATATTGAAATTTATTCGTGTACCAGTTAAGTTTGGGGCCACACTTTTACGAACTGGGATTGTAAATCATGATGCAGAGATTGGAACCAGCGCCAAATATCAAGACTATTTGTCTCCGTGGCTAATACTGTTTCACATTTCCACTCCCGGCTGCGGCATTACTGGGTAAAATAAAGGTTGATGTCATCCATCCATGAATCTATAAAATAAGACCAGACATTATAATTATATAATATTTTCAGTATTCTATTAATCCGGTTAGTTACTAAAATATATCCGTAATTATATAAAAAAGAGAGGTGTTGACTGTCTGTTGCTCCGGTTGAATGAAAAAAAAAAATACTAATACGACTGGGCTAAAATTCTACACAAAGGTATATATCAAGTACCCAGCCAACACGCTGGCCAACACACAGGCCTTGATGTACCTAAAATCCCCGCGAACTTGGCCCCCATTTTGTTCTAATTTGTTGGTTTTTAAACAATCAAAAATAGTTAAAACAACCAAGTTATTTTAGTTGCAATTAATGAATGTTTTAGTAATTGTGTGATTTCAAACCAAATTATTTTGTTTCAAATAATCAAATTATTTGGCAAAACTGACCAAAACCTCTCAACTAAAGTAATATGGTATATTAAAAAAAATTCTGTCGATTGTGTAGTAACAAATGTTCTCAGTTTATTTTTTTTAGTGTATTGACGTTCTTAAAATCCCTACGGACTACGCCCACACTATAACCATAAAATGTGCATAATACGTATCGAGTGAAAAACCCACGTTTTCCAACACAGATCGGGTGAACTAACTCCGCCATCTTTAAAAATGGTGGCTACGTTCGATTTTCATTTTCCAGTATAAAATCGTCCATGAAATGAAATAACTATTAAATATCTATTTCTGCATCTTTCTTTTTGGTCTGCATGTCTTTTTTTGTCATTTTTATTGTTTTATTAAAATTTCTTTGCAAAAGAGGAAGTTTTTTTAGGTTTAACCATAAACCATCAATATGCTTGAAAATCATACTGGACAAAAATTGACGCTACGCTGGGTTCTCTACTGGACATATTAGTTTAAAAAGTTTTTTATAGACCAAATCTACTATTATAAATAGGTTACGTACCTCCGTCTTCAGCTTCAAAAAAATCCAATAATTAAATCTCGACTACCATGGTTTCGTTCGACAAATAAATGTATTGTCATCATGATTTAAAATTTAATACTACGATACATTTGTCGAAACCATGGTAGTCCAGATTTAATTGATTATTTCTGAAGCTGAAGACGGAGGTAAGTAACCTATTCATAATTGTCTTATCAGCTTCGGAGGCTTAACAACATGAACATATCTACTATACTGTATGTACCAAAAGTCCCGGTCCGGTTTAGTATCTTTTAAAGTAAGCCAGATATCAAAACGATATTTCGAATACCTTTTATTACTAAAACAAATACGTACTAAAGCATTACATAGTTACCCACGATAAATTTTGATTTTGACCCAATCATTGAATGAGTGGTTACACGACATGAGTTTACATTTTAATAAGTAGGGTAGCTCCTTCACCCCAAAAGCCTTGATGATGACAACAATACATTATTATTTTAATATCTTGTAAGTAGTTTCAATGTATTCTGGTGATTCTTATTCGATTTAAATGTGAATTGCCGAGCACAGTAAATACTCAATAACTTTAATTGACGGACGGCATTTTTTAATTTTGAATGGCCGCCATTATGGACTGGAGCATAATATCGACCTCCGGTTTGCGGCATCGTGTTTCTTTTAACTAGCCCTTTAAAATAAGCAGTCGCACAATAGGGATTTAAATTTAAATTTTGGGGCTACTCCCCAGAATCCAATTTTTGGCGGGAGGGGCAGAAATGACATGCACATCAAAAAGTAGTTTGTTTTAGTACTAAAAGATAAACAAAATATCGCTTTGATATTTGGCTTACTTTAAAAGATACTAAACCGGTCCGGGACTTTTGGGACACACAGTATATTTGTCAAATACCACTCATCACCTATCATCGCACAGCCCAAACCACTTGCCCTAGTTTAATATTTAAAAGTAAAAACTATTTTAACATTATGAAAACTTATTTATTCAGAAATTGAACATAACCCAAAACAACATAGGTCAGCTGATTGTAACAAATTTAAATTAATGCAATATAAACATAACAACTCTTCCCCCATAAAATAAAGAACAAAGATTGATCCCAAAAATACCAGCAAAGATAACTTCATAGTTTTCTCAACTGATTCACGTGGCGTCTCCACAGCATGTGTTCAACTTTAACGCTATACATAACTTTCCCAATACGTTTTATAATTTCTCCCCTTGTCCAAACTTTCTTTCCATTTTTTTGGAATTGTGATACTAACACGTAAAAACTATTTTAACATTATGAAAACGTATTTATTCAGAAATTGAACATAACCCAAAACAACATAGGTCAGCTGATTGTAACAAATTTAAATTAACGCAATATAAACATAATAACTCTTCCCCCATAAAATAAAGAACAAAGATTGATCCCAAAAATACCAGCGAAGATAACTTCATAGTTTTCTCAACTGATTCACGTGGCGTCTCCACAGCATGTGTTCAACTTTAACGCTATACCTAACTTTCCCAATACGTTTTATAATTTCTCCCCTTGTCCAAACTTTCTTTCCATTTTTTTTGGAATTGTGATACTAACACTTTATCTCCCTCCTTAAATTCTCTCAACAATGTTCCTTTGTTTGTGAACTTAGGACTTGCTGTTGGATCTAAAATATCTCTTGCTCGGGTTTTATCCGGTATCATTAAATCCAGTGATGTTCTTATACTTCGCCCCAACATTAGCTCTGCTGGGCTCTTTCCAGTGGAAGTTGAAGGGGTCCGACGATGTACCATCAAAAATCGGGTTAATTTTTCCTTGATAGTACCAACCTCATTTATCACCTTTCTAAGGTTTCTTTTTATTTCTTGAACGTATCGTTCCGCCTGACCGTTACTTTGTGGATTGTACGGTGCAATTGTCTTATGGGAGATTCCATTTCTCTCTAAGTAACTCTTGAACTCTTCTGATGTGAAAACAGAAGCATTATCACTTATGATAATCTTAGTAAACCCAAATCTTGCGAATATATCATCTAAGAAATCGATGGTTTTCTTTGACGATGTTTGTGTCATAGGGATAACCTCCAACCACTTTGAGAAAGCGTCCACAGCCAAGAATACATACTGATTTGAGATTAGTCCCAAAAAATCGACATGTAGTCTACTCCACGGAGTATCCTCTGGTTCCCAAGAGTGGTAAACTTTTGCAGGGTTCTTTTGGTTTATTTGACAAGAAAAACAACTCTTCACATGTCGTTCAATGTCCAAATCCATTCCAGGCCACCACACATAACTCCTGGCGAGAGATTTCATTCGAACTATTCCAATGTGGGATGAATGAAGATCCTGTAAAACTTTCTCCTTCAGTGATTGCGGGATATCAACTCGTGTACCTCGTAGTATGCATCCATCCACTAAACTTAATTCATCATTGTGTTTTTTATACTCACAATTCATCAAAGGTTTTCCTTTCATTAAGCAGTCGTATACTTCTTTTAAATCCGCATCCTTTGCAGTTTCTCTTTTAATCTCTTCTATTTTCACTGGTAATACTTCATTCATCTGACGGACTTGGTGTAGACATGCTTTATGTATGTCATCCATGAAGTTTTCCCCCTTTTTTGCCAAAATTGGTGTTCGTGAGAGGGCATCTGCTGTAGCATTATCCTTAGAAGAAACATGTTGGACTTCATAATCAAATCCCTGCAGAAATATCGCATATCTTAACAGTCTCTGGGTGGTCATTTGTGGTAATTCCTTTGAAGGGTTGAAGATTGATGATAATGGTTTATTGCCCGTTCTCAAAATGAACTTTTTTGAATAAATGTACTGGAAAAATTTATTTACTCCCCAGAATATAGCGGTTGCTTCTTTATCAATTTGAGAGTACGATTGCTCAGCAGCCGAAAGAGTCCGAGAAGCGAAACATATAGGTCTCTCTGATCTATCCGAAAGTACATGAGATAGAGTAGCTCCGATACCTGTCGGGCTCGCATCGACCGCTAAAACAAGTGGCAAGTCAGGATCATATGGAATCAACACCGTATCTGACGAAATTTCCATCTTCGTCTTCAACCAAGATGTCTCACACTCTGTTGACCAAATAAATTTTTTTCCATTTTTTTAATAGTTCATACAATGGATGTAATAAGCTTGAAAGTTGATTAACAAACCTGCCATAGTAGTTTACTAAACCTAGCCAACTCCTTAGTTCATCTTTGTTTTTCGGCCTCGGAGCATTTACTACTGCCTCTACTTTATCCTTGGATTTATGAACTCCTTTCTCCGAAATTTCATGTCCTAGATAAGCTACCTTAGCCTTAAAAAAATTACATTTGTTACAGTTTACTCTCAGGTTATTAATAGACAATCTTTTAAAAACTTCTTTCAGTCGTGTTTTGTGTTCATCCAAAGTTCTACTCACCACTCTAATATCGTCATAAAAAACTGTGACCCCCGAAATACCCTCAAGAGCTTGGCAGATAAATCTCTGCCATTCAGCTGGAGCATTTTTTGTACCAAACATTAATCTATTAACAGCATACACTCCCTTTTGGGTACTAATTGCTTGTACCTTAGCACTTTCACTATCCATTACAATATTCAAATATGCTTGAGAAATGTCAATGGTAGAGAAAAACTTACAGCCACTCATGCTGGAGAAAATTTCATCCAGGGTCGGTATCGGATAGTGATCTGGTTGTAGGACCTTATTCACGGATACTTTACAGTCAGCACACAGTCTAATATCTCCGTTCGGTTTAACTATCGGAACAATAGGAGTGCCCCATTGACTGTAGGTTAACTTTGAAATAATCCCTTCTTTTTCCAATCGATCTATTTCCTTGTTTACTTTATCTTTGATTGCAAAAGGTACAGGGTGAGGTGGTAGATATACAGGTTTAGAATTTGGTTTCAAGTGTAAATGAGCCTCATAGTTAGGAACTTTCCCTACTCCCGGTAAGAAAACGTTAGGAAACTCTTTCTTGAGTTCATCAACAAAGTCATCACTTTCCCTCTGGGAAGAATCCTTGACTTGATTTAAGGTCGGAAAACATACATTGAACAGCTTTAACCATTCTCTACCAAAGATACTGTCTACATTTCCCCTTATTACATACAAATTACCGACAGAAATTTTGTCCTTGTAACAAATTTCAACCGTGGCAAATCCAACTGGTCGAATTATTTCACCCGTGTATGTTCTTAAAGGCAGTTTAGTTTTATTCAGAACCTTTTTTGGAAATAACTTTCTAAATACGTGTAAAGACATCGTACTTACAGCAGCTCCTGTATCAAGCTCGAAAGAAGTCTGCTTGTCATCGATAGTACAGTCTAGCATTATCTTACCAGGTCTGTCGACCATCTCTGGTTTAAAAGCATTATCTGAAAGTTTAGATAAGGAATGTGTGGGTTTACCTGATACAGAGATCATATTTATATAAGAGACATTTTGACCTTCATCGATTCCTTCCTCATCTGACTCACATGACACTTGAGCCGTTTGTCGCATGTTTTGTTTTCTCCCTTTACATACCCTGCTGCAGTGACCCTTTTTATGGCAGTTCCAGCATGTTACGTCTGGTGACATCGCACAATTATTAATATGATGGTTTGCTCCACACCTGAAACAGATTAATCTAGATTTCTGTCCATTGGAAAAGGCGAAATTCTTCTTCCTAATTTGAAAATGCTCTTCACTTGTCGAGGACACGTTTGATCTATGGATGTGTTCTGTTTCAGATTTGGCTTGTTCATAGCTACAGGCTATGTCCAAACACTGCTTGAAAGTTTTATTTTCATGACATTCGATCAATTTAGATAATAACCTTTCATCAGAAAGACCTGATATGAACTGTTGTCTCAAGTGTTCATCGGCCGTGGAGGCCTTACATTTGGAACATTTGAATTCACATCTGCTTGATAGCGTTCTTAAATCATTTGTAAAACTAAGTATTGACTCACCCGCCTTTTGAACTCGTTTAGAAAACTTATGCTGTTGTGCTATATTACTACCCCTAGGTTCAAGAATGGTTACGAGCGTTTCACACAGTTCCTCATATGTTTTATCTAATGGATTAGCTGGACTTAAGTTAATTCTAAGATCATGGAAGGTTTTTGGAGTTAGTAAATTCAATAAAAATTGTTTCTTCTTGATCTCACTGTTTATTCCATTTAGGTCAAAAAAATTGTTCAGCCTTACCAGGTAACTGCTCCAACTTTCATGTTCAGCATCAAACTTATCAAATTGAGAATATAAAACAGGTCGACTAGGTTGTATGGGTTCCTCCACATCTTCTTGATGCATCCTTCGATTTCTTTTTGTCGCCATTTTAATATTTAAACGTAAAAACTATTTTAACATTATGAAAACTTATTTATTCAGAAATTGAACATAACCCAAAACAACATAGGTCAGCTGATTGTAACAAATTTAAATTAATGCAATATAAACATAACACCTAGAAACTATAAACTTTGCATGAATGTTCCTCTCAGGGCATAGGCATACACTAAGAACGAATTTAAAAAAATTCGCTCAGGGCTACGCCCTATGATACATAAAAGTTTCAATTTTAAAGTATAGGGAAGCTCATGTAGTTGTCATGGCAACCTTAACATTAAATCATTAATACAAGGAAGTTTTTCTGTTTTCCACACAGAAAATTTTTTTTTTGAAGTACAAAAACATTGGTAAACCAAGCAAAAAGCATTTGCAGATATACAACCTGCAAATATTTTTGTTGGGTTTACCAATGTCATTTAGTTGAAAAACATTGCCTGGGGCAGCAAATTTAATTTGTTGAAACAACCAAAACATTGGTGATTGTAGCAAACAAAATTAGTGTTAAAACAGCAAATGTATGGAACTTATTGTTGGTAGTACAATCTACATTGGTTATTCTTACCAATGAACATTTGTTACGATTACCAATGTGGATTTGTTGGAATAACCAATGCCATTTGTAATTCTCCGTTCAAAAATGTATCGGCATGGCCGGGACGAGAACCTACGAAGTTCAGTTCCGAAGCACCACGCCTTAGACCACTCGACCGTTTCGCCTTTTAGGAGTTGGGGTGATTCTACAGTTATTGACACATCTAATGTGGCTAAAGGATACGAAGTGATACAAGTTCTTGCTGTCCTCCCTGCCTGGTGATAAGGGTGTATAATAACTGATGATTTTTATAGGGTGATAATATTAAGCCATTGATAAACATTGTTAAGTGTGTTTTGCAACTAAAATCGTTTGTAATAGGTAATTCTGTAAATGATTGTTAACTTTAAAGCGAAATAAACAATTTTTGATTTTATGATTTGATTTGCCTAGGACAATAAATTAGCTTTAACTTACATATCTACTATATAAAGTAGGGCGCAAAAAGGTTAAAGAAAAGGTTAAACAGTGTCAAATGCTGACATTTGTACCCCAAATTAAACATCGGAATATTTATTAGAAATAAGAATTAGACCCATATGGACTTATTAGTTTTACTACAGTTATTTTGAAAATGCATAGCCTAAAATAAATTCTTAATTTAATCATGTTTAAAAACATATTAAGACTAAAATGCAGTTAAACGACGTAACGCTTTTTGATATAGAGAACTTTCAGTATTTGTTTACATAAAGTTAAACTTAAAACAACTTAAATATTTTAGAGTTTTATTTTTGTTACGACAATAAAATAAACAAAAGAGCCTAAAATGTTCGTAAATGTTCACAATATTAAAAATCTAAGCAGAAATATTTAGGAACTGCTGTTTTTGATAAACATTTATTTATCAGCAAACCATGAACAAAAACATGAAAGTTGTTAAATAGCGCATGGTCCACTAGTGTAATGTTATAGTATTTAAATTAACCGTAACAATTAAATTATGTATATAAGTAGCTATTACTTATATTCATCCAGGTGTGGATGAAATATCAGCCAAAATGTTAAAACACAGGAGCAACGCTCTAATTAAACCACTTGTCAACATCACAAATCTCTCATTAACACAAGGACTTTTCCAAGTAGCTTAAAAATTTCAAAGATTCACCCCAAGCACAAAAATGGCTCCAAATTAGAAATTAAAAACTACAGGCATTACTTGTACCAACATTTTCCAAAGTGATCGAAAAAAGAGTTCTGAGGAGATTGATAAACCACTGCAAACACCACAACAATCTTACTGAGAAACAACATGGCTTCACCAAAGGAAAATCAACAGCAACAGCAATCATTGAGTTAATTGAGTTTGTAATAGAAAATCTAGTAAAGAATAACCTTGTTACAGCCATAATGCTAGATTTCAGCAAAGTCTTTGATTGCTTAGGCCATGACCTGATCCTTCACAAACTGGAAAAAGTAGGTGTCAAAGGCCTGGTAAATGTCTGGTTCAGAAGCTGCCTAGAGGGGCGAAAGCAAGTAGTAGAAATTAAACACAGTCTTAATGGAACGACCCAAAATGTAACATCAAAACCTATGACGGTTAACAGAGGAGTGCCGCAGGGATCTGTTCTAGGCCCTGTACTTTTTATCCTTCTGCCAAATGACCTGCCTCAATACCTGGAAGCCCACTGTTCACCCTTGATGTACGCTGACGACACGACCCTGCTAATTGCAGCAAAGACTCCAGAAGACTTGTCAGTGAACTCATTCATTGCACTCAATATGGCATAATCAATTCTGTCATAACAATGACCTAGCGGTAAACGCCAACAAAACAAAGCAATTAACTTTTGGCAATAAACAGGTCGACATAGAAACAATGCCCGAAGTGGAAGTTGAAGACTATACCAAGTTCCTTGGTGTAGAAATTGACGGACAATATCGTGGAATCATCACATTGACACTCTCTCCAAAAAGCTCAACACCAGTCTCTATGTTCTGAAGAGAATAAAATACTCAAGTGACGAAGCCACAACAAAGACCGCATACCATGCCCGATTTGAGTCTCATCTGACATATGACCTTGGAGCCTGGGGAGGAACCACAGCTGGAAACCTTAAACGGATCCTTCTTCTTCAGAAAAGAGCCATCCAAATTATCAAAGGATTAGATTCAAGAGAGAGCTGCGGGCAATATTTTACAGAACTTAACATACTGACTGTCGTAGCTCTATACATTAAGGAGGTGATTCTCTATGTGGATGGGAAACCTCTTCTAAAGGGGTCAGACATCCACTGCCATAACACCAGGCATGCATCAAGGTACCAGCTACCACATCACCACAGCGCACTGTACGAGAAAACACCTTCTTACAGTGGAAGGAAGTTCTGCAACGCACTTCCAGAAGATGTCAGAAATTTAACAGGAAAACAATTGAAGAAACCCGTTTTACTCCCTGGATGAGTACCTGAAATGGAAGCAAAACCTCCACAAATACTAATGTACTTTATTGACACACTAATGTAACTCTAATGACGCCATTACAAATCTTTATGTATTGTTAATAAAGTGATTATGATTTTTATTTTATTTTATTTGATTTATTTGATTTTTTGATAGATAGAAATATTAATCGTTAAAGTCTTTCATTCACAAGTTAATGAATATATACATCACCTAAGACTTCTTTGGATAATTGGTAAACTTCCTTTGCAGCATTACAAAATACGAAAAAAAATTTGTTCAGTGCAGAGTTACTGAAAATTCTGGTAATCAGGTCTCCAGAGCGTTGGTTAATGCAACAAACTAATTTTGTTACGTTTACAAATGATATAGAAATACCAAGGTGTTTGTTATATTTACAATGCACATAGGTATTTAAAGCAAATGTGTTTTGTAACAAAGTAATATTAGAAAATCCAACAAAATACCTTTGGTAATTTCCACAAAACCATTTGTTGTATAAGCAAATAAATTGTGGTAAAAATCGCTCAACAAATAAATGTGGATTTGTTGCTTTCACCAATAGATTTTATTCTGTGCACGGGTAAAACCGTGTTGATCAGCTAATACTGTAATAGATTAGATTACTGTACTAGTCAATAAAAATCAAAATAAAATAGTCAATGAATGTATTCGCAAAAAAACCTGATTCCAAAAATATGTCTTAATCACATTGAAGATCGGATCGTTCGTTTTTCTCCAGTATATAGTTTCCAGATTGTAGTTTGAGTACTCCAAGCTGTCCATGAAATACAAGCAGCCTATAAGTGACTTTTTAAAAATGTATGGTAGATGACCATAAAGGATTTCATACAGTAGTGATTGGATTTTTTTACCTTTTTAAAAAATATATATACACGTATTTGTGTATATAACTCAACAACCGTAAATTTTATGTGGAAAAACATTTATTTTCAAAAAGAAAATACATTAAATTTCCTACAAGATACACTACTTTTTAATTTCTGTGACAAAGTCTATGGGCAGCGCTGCAAATTATAAATTGATAATTTTTCCAATATGAGGTAATTTCCCTAAAAGGAATAAGCTTTTCCCGCATGAGTTATAGTATAACCTAGACCCCAAAGCTACTACTGGTATTTTTCATTTTAATGTCCCTAGACCCCCAAAACACCATCCGTTCAAATTCTCTTACATATGCATGTATACATGCATGTTTACATATAAATACAAATAAATATGTACATAAATATGTGTGTATACATATGTTTTACATATAAACTCACACAGTTTAATATTATTGAAGATAACTCTCGTAAAAACAGTTTTATTACATTCAACCCTGGAGGTTCACCACTAAACAACCTCCAGTATAATTGCCATTACTGGCAATTATACCAGTAAAAATATTAGCCGCAACGGCGTATTGTAACTGCATTAAAGGGGGAGTTTGTGATCCGTCAAAGATTGATTCATAAAAACTAGGAAAACTAATATATTACTCCAACACTCTGACTGTGTGACATACAGTAATGATTAAAAAAATCTAAATAATTAATTTTTTTTAGCGTATTTCAAATATGGAACTTTTCTGCCATGGATGTGTGAAATTTAGATATTTTTTGCAATAATCCAGTAGATATTAACTAGATGAAGTCATATACCAAGTTTTATTTGGATATGTTGAGAAATAAGCGAGATACAAAAAATTTTCTATTTCTCATAAGGTTATAATTGGGACAACGTACTGTGCGATATCTCGGTAATCAATAGAAATAGAGCAACAATTCAAAATACTAGATTATTTGTTTTTTTTTCAACCTGCATTCAAAGATCCAAACAAAAACTTGATAATTTTTTTTTATTTGAAAAAAGTTCCAAAACTCATTTTTGAAGGGGTTTACCCCCTCATACCCCCCCCCCCCTCCAAATGGTGAGACCAGGCTGGTTTTCGAACTCTTCCGAGTAATTGCTACTTGACATTTCTGTGCCAAATTTCATTCAGATCGGGCAATTTTTACGCGTGTTACACACACACACACACACACACACACACACACACACACACACACACACACACACACACACACACACACACACACACATATATATACTATTTATATATTATATATGTATAAGATATAGATATTTAAGACCATTATACAGATATTTATATAAATGTAAATAAGATTTATCCGTCAAAGATAAATATGATTTATATAGATATTTAAGACCATTCTTAAATTTTCATACATATAAATATATATATATATATTTATATATGTATGAAAAAAAATATATATATATATATATATGAAAATTTAAGAATGGTCTTTTTGCCATCTGGGACCTCAGAACTAAAGTTATTATGGTTTCGGGCTTAGGTCTTATCGTTAGACCTATGGTAACAGCTTCTTCCCTAAAGGGGAAATTCGCTAGAACTGTATATGATTAAACACTTCTAACTGTTTATAATATTTATAATAATATTTTTCAAACTTGGACTTTATAATATTTTTGAACTGCTTCAATGTAATTGGTATTGTATACTGTATTGGAGCATGCAAATAAATGAATAAATAAATAAATAAAAAACCATAAATATACCTTCATGCAGTCAAGGCTGTTGCTGAAATATTCAGGTGCCTATAGCCGATTGTTATTTCAATTTTAATTTTCCTGAACAGCATAGAAAGTATGAAAGAGACGGTTGAAGAGCATAAGCGTGATTTACTATCTCAAAGAATCATCTTAGGGTTGATTTTTGTTTAACGTTTATTGAGTAAACCGCTTTTTAGATCTGGATATATCTAGTGTTAACATTACAGGGTACAATAGTGTTTTGGGTGACGAGGACACGACGCTGCCACTGTAACATGACTTGCTAAAAGCACCATTTACATTACATAGCCGCCTCCTATCTCTGAATGTTTATCGTACATAGTTTATATGTTTATCTCTAGCCTGTTAAGTCGAATTGGAGTATTAAACTTTTTACGATGTAATCAAAGTACTAGTTAAAGTCTGAACCACTGTGTTAACAACTTGGACGGCATTTTTTACTGCACTTTTAGTATAAATGGTAAATTGGTAATTCAAAACCACTATATATATGTAATGTGCGTATGTGTGTGTGAAGCGGGAGGGAAAAATGAGAGATTCGAAGGACCAGGGAATTTTCTAAAATTGAATTCCCAAAAGTTTGTTTATAGAAAATGGATAATTAGTAAAATGAAATGTTTATGTAAAAATATTTCAATTTCACTGTCACACAAACGTAAATAAAACGGTCAGTACCTTTGTCCAAAAATTCCGTGGGCCAGAGTAGAAGGGACGTGTAGCGGTAGGGAAGGCCGCGCTTCTGGTGACTTCCTGGGGCCGTGCAGCGACGACACACACATAGTCACAGTTCTTTCACGCGTTTCTTTCTTGACGGGACCGCGTGATGGTTCTTGACGCGAGTCACGGAAGAACGGAACAGAATGTTCACATCTGCCACGGAAGCACGCACAGGACGATCTGGACGATCTGGACGATCTTGGAGCACTGACTTTAAAGTGAATTTAGAGAAACACTGAATTTAACAAAACAACTATTTATTTTGGGTCGAGAGATAGTAAGCCAATTGTTTGAGAGGATTAGAGACTAAGGGATAAAGAGATATTGAGATAGAGATATTGAGGCAAACTAGATTTTTAATAAGAGAGAAAATATAATGAGAAATATGCGTGATGCTACAAGGAGCAAGGCAGACGCTAGACAGACCGACGCCGAGACTAGGAACCCAGGAACCGCCACTAGTAAGTACGTTTAATGTGTTTTCTAAGAAATTTTGTGTGAGTGAAATTTCTGTTGAATCTTGGATGAATGTAAATTGTATGTAAAAAAAAACAAAAAAGTAGGTTAAATAAACATAAGTAGGTTAATGTAACTTTGAGTAGGGTCACTTAAAACGAGAGGAGTTTCAATTCCTCTTGAATTGTACTGTAGTTTAAACACTAGAAGCCATAGGAAAAGTCCAACAAATTAAATAATAATACAAATCCTTCGCTATTATGAATTTTAAAAATACAAGAAATAATAGTTTTTTGTGTGTTAAGTTGTTGTGACCCATTATTTAGAATTAGATTTTTCCACTGATTACAATGCCGCAATCAGTTTTTTAATATATCAATTGGTTCTCAAGATATGGGTACTTTTAATTAATTTATTTTCAACCAATTTAAACATTTCAAATTGATAAAATACGTCCATAACCACACAATAATTCTAGATAGTGAAGAATAACCACCATCAGACATTGTTGAGCGATTTACACTTATTTTTCACCAATTTAAATTTTTTGGCCGCCATCTTGGATCCGCCATTTTGAAATGAGGTAAGTTATTTAAAATATTAAGTTGGTATTGTGACCCATCATTTCAAACTAGTTTTTTACGCCGAATTCAATACCGCAACCCGTTTTTAGCTATAAAACTTAGTTTTTGAAAAATTAATATTTTTTTAGATTTTTATTAGAAACTTGTCAATATCTTGAAAACTAAACACCATAATTTAAAAAAGAGTTGCGGCATTAAATTCAGCGTAAAAAACTAGTTTGAAATGATGGGTCATAATACCAACTTTTATTTGAAATAACTTACCTCATTTCAAAATGGCGGATCCAAGATGGCGGTCCAAAAATCGATTCTCGACTTAACTTCTCAAAGCACATTGATAAGGTTGCAAGCAAAATGAATAGCGGAATTTTCACTATTCGCAGGCTAGCTTTGTTTTCTGATAGGAAGGTTCTTCTCACTGCCTATTTCGCTTGTGTGTTTCCTCATATGTGTTATGGTGTACCAATCTGGGGAGCCGAAACTGTCAGAACGAAGAGGATATTCATATTACAGAAGAAAGCTTTAAGACTCATTTTTGGTTTGGGGAGGGTTGAAACTTGCAAGGGTGTATTTTCTGGTAATAATCTGTTGACGTTTCCTTGCATTTATATTTTCGAATGCCTCTCATTTCTTGTTAAAAATAAACATCTTTTCCAGTCTAATCTCTCATCTATGTATGAATTTAGAAGGCGAGGTCTCCTAACTATTCCCCAACACAACACCACTTTTTTCGAAAACCAAACATTTTATTCTGGAATCAAATTATTCAACTCCCTCCCATCCCACCTAAGATCTGTTACTGATCCGGTCACCTTTAAAAGGCTTCTGAGGACCTTTTTGATTAGGAAGGAGTTTTACAGTGTATCTGATTATTTAAATGATACAAGTTAGTTTTAGTTACCGCATTTATCTTTTCTTTATATTCTATTGTACTAATTCTTTGTATTTAATGTTCTGTGAACATTTATTTTGTGACGTTTGTCAATGCTGTTTACAGTCGGATGACAATAAATGATTGATTGATTGATTGATTGATTGATTTGAATTAACAATGGTGAAAGTTAAGTGTAAATCGCTCAATAATGACTGGTGGTGGTTATTCGTCACTATCTAGCATTATTTTGTGGTTATGGGCCTATTTTATCAATTTGTAGTGTTTAAATTGGTTGAAAATCAATTAATTAAAAGTACCCATATCTTGAGAACCGATTGAGATATTAAAAAACGGACTGCGGCGTTGTAATCAGTGAAAACATCTAATCCGAAATTATGGATCACAACACCACTTTTACATTTGAAAAAATTATTTTAGATCCAATATGGCGGCCAAAATTGGGTACCCCCTCAAATTGAAGTATTAACTACCCAATAATGTTTGGGGGTGGTGTGGAATTGATATTTGAAAAAATATAGGAAAAAATTAGGGGGGGGACTATTATGGTTCACCCGGTATATATGTATATATTGTACTGAAACAGATGCGTTAAGAATGATGGAAGAACAACAGTTTAAGATGAATTAGAAATGTTTAAACCTAATACCAACTGCCAGGACAACAGTTGAAAGTTATGCGTTTTATGCTGACGAGTGCATGACAGCGGCGGACCGCCCATGCGAGCGACTGTGGCATGACTACCACAAATATTTGGCCTTTCTTTCCATGGACGCTGCCGTAGTCATTAAAGCTGATTAATTAGGACCGACAGGGTTTTCTTATCGAACTGGCATGATTGACACAACCATTAAAAATCTTTTGTGATGTTCATTAGTTTATATATAATTCAAGGTAGCTGAAAATTCAGAATAAATCTCATTTTTTAATTTTCCCATTGTAAACCGCCATTTTGAAATCTAAATTTATGAGGTTTCCTGTGGACCGATTTTGTCCGATTTTGCATATGTTAAAAACTATTCTTTTAATAATCCTTAAATCCAGAAAACACTTTTTTTGCAATTTTTTTTGTTAGTTGTTAAGGGTGTTTTTCGTAGATTTACTGGACCAGTTAATAAAAAAAATGGCGGCCGTTTCAAATCATTATATCGAAATACTGGAAAATCTGCACGTTTTATAAAAAAAATATAGAGAATAAAATCTCGCCTTCGGCTCGCTGGGGGCTCCACCCCCAGCCCTCTACAATGAATTTCGCGGTTTTGGGATGCTCAAAATTCACTAGACAAAGTTAAATAAACCGTTTCCAATTCTTAGCACCCGGTATAAATGGTAATATTCAGGGGTTTAGTTGATTGGGAGGTGGGGTTTTGGGTTCTAGGGAGTTTTTTTTTGTGGGGGCCGGCTAATTATTCAAACTAATTATTTTAAGTGAAAGAGGGTTAAGCGGGCTCCCGTGGAGTTACAATATTGAACATTTACTGGACAAATTTAATTTAACTGTTTAAAAACCTCAGAACAAGGTATATTTTATAGTGTTCAAGAGGATAGTTTGTGGTCGGGGGGGGGAGGGGTTGTTGGTTGTATGGGGAAATAAATTATTTGAAGACGGGTAGGAACAGTGGGTTATTATGAAAAGTAAAAAATTGGGTTTCATAATTACATAATAGAAAATACAAGCAATACTGAAAATTCAAAGAAAGTTCAACTTTTGAGGTTCATTTGGGGTTGAAACGGGGTAGAGTTTACGAATGACCTCTGATTAGCCTCTGACCTCTGATAATGCCGGGCCAGGGGCTGAGGCAAAAGTATTTTTTTATAAAATCGCCAACAAATTGAAAAATGCCTAGTTTGCTCCATTTACTGTTCGGGTTTAGGGATTGAAAGGGTTTATAAATGGTAAATCACTTCAGGTAAACGTTGATGGGGACACTGACCAATACCCCCCACAAAAATTGCGCCTCTAAATAGTAATTAAATTATAAAAAAAATTAAGTCAACATGAAAACTGAAAAATTAATGAATGTTCAACTTACAGGGGTTATTTAAGGGTTGAAACGGCTTATAATTGGCAAATGATCTCTGATAAATGTGAATGGACAAACTGACTATCTCAATCTAAATATATATCCCTGACGAAAAATAAATATCACAAAAAATACGTGGACAATTAAAAACTCAACAGAAGTTCAACTTAAGAGGAAGTTTTTTAAAGGATTGATTTAGGAGTTGAAGCGGGGTATAATTTGGAAATTAACCTCAAATAAACGTGATTGATAAAACTGGCTATCTTAATGTTAAACAATAAATTCGCTCAGTAAACAAATAAATTTGACACAAAACAAAAAACTGAGTACAATTTAAAATTTTACGAAAGTTTAACTTTAGTGGGAATTTTTAGGGGTTGAAACGGGGTAAAATTGGCAAATGACCTGCGATAAACCTGGAGAGTCAAATTGACTATCTCCATGTAAGTAAATTAGGGTCCTCAGTCAAAAAACCTATCAAAATCTATATATATATATATATATATATATATATATATATATATACTAGTAGATATATCCGCGGCTTCGCTCGCTTAAAGTATAACAAATCTATAGTATAATAAATCTATCTTCGGTTGAAATATACGTTATTTGTAACGTGCAATTTTTATAAATTTCCAAATAGACTGATGATTTCAATAATTTATCTGAATTGTACGTTTTTGAGCGCTTAATTATAAACTTAAGGTTGCATCTCTATCCCAGGTTGACATGAGGAGATGAAACGTTTCCTCGATGAATTTTCCTTTTTCCCTTAAATGGTATGAATTGGCTACCATTCGCTAACACATTCTAATTTTTCAGTCATATTGGAGATTAGATTACTCGTTTAGCAGATTGAGGCAAAAATCTACCGTTGAAATAGTATATTTGTTTGAACTTAGCCTAAATCGCTTTCGGCCAGTACGCGAACCCTCCTAAAATATTTATGCAGATAAACCCCGTTTCTAGAAAAATAACGAATGATATGTCCATGCAGAGTTTCAAGATTCTAGTTCGATTACTTTGAATTACATAGAAAACGCGAGTAGTCTATGTATATGGCCTATGGCATCTGCCAAATATTAATATAATATCCGTAATAGTTTTGTACAATTTACTCTTTTAGTAAATGGAATTTCTATTCTTTTGTCTCTTTAAAATATTCTAGAGACCTTCTATTGATATTTTGTGATCATAGTTTTTATTAAAACTGAAAGGCCGCCATTTTGCATTTTTTAATTTATCTTATTTTAGGCTTTTTAGGGAAAACATTTTAAAATTCTTCGTTTTTATGCATTTAGAGCCTATAAAGAATATTTGAGCCAAGATTAATGGTCCAAAGCCCTACATTGTTTCAGAAAATAAGCTTTGAACAAGCCCTACATTGTTTCAGAAATGGTCGCCATTTTCAAATTTATAATATACCCTATTTTAGCCTTTAGAGAGAATATATTTTAAAATCCGTTCTTAGTACGCATCTAGAGCCTATAATGATTAAATGTGCCAAGTTTCATGGTCCAAAGCCTTATAGTTTTTGAGAAACTGTGATCAGTGAGTCAGTCAGTCAGTCAGTCAGTCAGTCAGTCAGTCAGTCAGTCAGTCAGTCAACCGTTTTGGCTAAAACTAAACGTTGCAGACCCTTGATCTTGGTATTAAATCAAAGCTTGAAATCTCATGATATGCACTGTTGTAGTTGGGTTTAGATATCTTATAGGGTTTAGGCGCAGGATCGTCCTAAAGGGACCTATGTCAAAGATCTTGTGAGTACTTTAGGTTTTATTTGCTTATATCAATACATAATAAGTACCTGGTGGACTGAGCCTTGCTCGGTGTTATTTCATATTTACCAGTTCATCCAGTTACTATAAAATATTTCAATGTCATAAAATTAATAAATAGAAACCGTTTTTATTGCTCCATGGACTCTTCATCCCACTTGCGGCATTTTCCCTTGATGGCTATAGATTCCAAACAGCTGTTATGATTACTTCATTTGTTTACACTTTCCTTGTTTATTTTCGTTGCTGTCACGGCAACCCATAAGGCCAATGTTAAAATTTTACGACTTTAAAATTCGATTTATTACGTTATTAGATTTTCTCAAGTAATCTGCATAAAAGACGTTTTCGAGTCATAAATTACTTATTTGACATAAGACTTTGAAGGAAATCCTCGGAGCCGTTTTTGAGATAATTGTGCAAGCAAGCATACAAGCAAGCAAGCAAGATAACATTATTCATATAAGAGTATAGGATATGGTTTTATTTGAAATGGTTACCGTGGTTACAGTGGTTGCCAACAGAATGCAGCACCTACAATTATTTTTGTACATCAGGTGAATACCATCTTATTTTTAGCAAATGTGTTATTATTTACCTTGCCAATAATTTCGTAAATTTTTGCTGTTAGGCTATGTTATTAAAAACATAAAATGCACTAAAATTTAGAGTTACATATGTTTTGGTTTTTGATTCAAGGTTAGTAAAAAAAATAAGATGAAGAAGTGTCAAAACATAGGAGAAATTGTTTTTAATTCCGTATCTTATCTCATAGACGATGATTGCAAAAAAATGAAACAACGAAGGAAAAACACAACTAAGAATATCACAAGAAAATTCACAGTGGCATCAAGGAACACTATCGTTACCGATTGGAACAGAAAGGGAGACAGACGCACAAGGTGATGTAAGAAATAATCAGAACAGAGATAACGGAGAACCTTCGAAAAAGGGATCAAACAGAAGAAGCTAATTTAAATTAAACAACTTAACAAGCAGTTTGCAAAAAGGACAGGGTACTACAATTTGGACAATGGAGATCACATTATTCCAATCAAATATAGATTTTTGCAATCTAAACAAAATTTGTAGTTATTGCATAACAAAGAAATCAATTCAAAGTGGAAACGCAAATTATGTGCTGTTTGAAAGGGTAAATAAGACTGCTACCACCAAATATGCCACCTCCGGCTTTCTTAAATATATGTATGGAGAAACATCTAGAGCTCCGGCCAAATCATTAGGCGGGTGAGTAAGTGCGCTGCTGGCGTTCAAAATATGTTTTTGGCAATTTGAAGTTATAAACAGTTATGCTCTTTGTTTATATTCTCCAAATCAGCTGAGTAAGTTCTCCAAACATACCCAAGTAAGTGTGCTTCTATCTGTTAGAAAAAATATTCAACTACTTAACTGTGTAGAGGAGCGGAGGTGTCTTTAACATGAAGTCATTTATACAACTGGAATTTCCATTTCTCGCCACCCGCCTAATGATTTGGCCGGAACTTTAAAAATATTGAATTTATACATTACATTAAACGTTAAAATGCTTGCTTCCAAATCACGTCCAGGCCTTCATAAGATTTTTCAACCCAGTGAAGCGGGTTACCAACAGCTAGTTTAAAACTAATAAAAAAAACTGAAAATGTATAAAATTGTAAACTTTAGAGTTCATTTTCAAGGGTGATGGAGGTGTGATAGGGAAAAATACTTGTGCACCAAATTTATGGGAAATTTGACTTTAAATACAGTAAAGGAGGGTTGACACGGTCCAATTAATCACGGACCAAGTATAAACTCGGAAGATCACTCGTACGCTATTCGGACCGTGCAACAATACATCCGGATAGCTCTTATGTAAATAACTCGGTCCGAGTAGTTCGGATGGAGATATTTTCTTAGATAAGAGTTTAGATTTTAAATGGAATTAACATTGGATACATTTAACAATTAAATCCGAGTGCACTTGTTAGCTCACAATCCACCGATTAAACTCGGGCTGAGTAGGCTCGGACCGAGCGCGAGCGTGCTCTACATCGGACCGAGTGAAAATCAAGCTCGGACTGAGACCGTGTCAACCCACCTTAAGTGATCTTCATTTTTCAATAGGACCTTAAGTTTAGCCACAATAGTAAAAAACGGAGTGTACTTTTTTGGAGATTCAAATTTCCCCCTTTTCCCCCTCTTTCGGGAAGGTTAGGGGGGAAAAGTTTTTGTTCTGAGACTTTTCCCGGAGTTTACTACCCAAGGAATGTTCGTTCTAAATTTCAAGTTACTAACTCATCCCGAAGTTGAATAGAATTTGAATACCTTAGTCAGTCAGTGAGTCAGTTATACATGCGGCTGTATATTGTATAATTTTTAGTATATTAATTTTCCAATCTAATAACACAAAAATGATGAAAATCAGTAAAAACAGCTGAGTTGTGATCGAATTTTAGCTAACGAGGCAGCATAATTAGGAGCAAAATTGTTGGGCTAAGCCGTACGCTGCAGTAGGAAAACTATGCAGTTTGTAAGCTAAATTCGTCGAAAACTCAGCTGTATTTTATAATTTTGATGTAATTAGATTTGAAATTAAATGTACTAAAAATGGGGTTTTCACTATTATGTTTCGTAAAACATACACTTTTTCGTTATTTCAATTTAAAGATTTTAAAAGACCGCCATTTTGAAATTTACGATTCGATCATGTTGATTAGGTTTTGTTTTCAAACTGGCCATGTTTAGATATAGGTATGTACTGAATTTCAAAAAAGCAGTTAAAATTTTTAGAGATAAAAAATGTTGTGAGAAATACAAAATGGCGGATATTTGGGTAAATATACATTTTAGAAAATATCTTCATATCAACTTTTTTCTTAGTTTGGATGTACGAAATCACCTCCTGAAATCCTGAAACCTTTTTAATGGAGATTCTGTATTCACCCTATCTTGTTATTCTAATAATTTTATCCTGAGTGAATATATGTTTCCTTACATCGCTTAATACACGGAACTAGGAACAACGACGTTGATAAAAATGTTCACCTTACATTCTTTGGAACAAGCTCCTATACACTAATTTCATCTTAGAATATGTATAGCGAATCATTTTTAAATTTCAAAATGTTTAAGTATATGTAATGAATCTCTGAAGAATACTCAATCACAGTATCTGAAGAATAATAATCAATAGTTTCATTAATAACCCTCAGAACTCCTTAAATGTAAGCTATTACTTTTTGAAATACAATCAAAATCTTAAAAAATATCCTTGATCCTATTTAGTTGAGGGTAGTAGTTTAGGTGTAAATGCGATCCAGGCTAAATAGTTGACATGATAAGTTTACATCTTAATGTAGGAACAATACTTTAGTCGTCTATTTTAACTAAAAACTCCTTTTACGATAAAAAACTTATTATTTTTATTTTACTGAGGTAGAATGTGTTTCGAATAAAAAATCCGAGAGAACGGTTATTCCGTAAAAGAATTTTTTCTCCTCTTTTTCGTGAATATTACTATTAAGTGATATTTAAATACAGGGTGATTGAAAATTCTGGGTACGGCTTAATATTTTGAAAAATAATAAACGTAGACCTACAAAACTTGGAATCAAGTTATAAGGCATATAAATCTATCTTAACACATATCCAGTGATCCGCTACCTCCTCAGGGGGACGGCCCGCCAGGAAAAAAACAATTTTTATTAAATCTTTAAACAACCGTAATTTTTAACGGATGGTCCTTTTTGAATGCGGTTTGCGGCATTCTTCTTTGCTTAAAAAGCTCTTTAAAATGATATAAAAAATGATAAAAATTAAAATGATAAAAATTGTTTGTATTCAAAGAAATTGGTATTTATTTGAATCTTTGAACAGCTGCCATTTTGTACTGGGTCAACCTTTTTGAGTGCGGTTTGCGGCGTTGTATTCTACAAAAATAGACCTTTAATTTGATGTGCATATCAACCTATGCTTACATTTAAGATTTTCTCCTGACTCCTGGCGGGCCGTCCCCCTGAGGAGGTAGCGGATCACTGGATATGTGTCAAGATAGATTTATATGCCTCATAACTTGATTCCAAGTTTTGTAGGTCTACGTTTATTATTTTTCAAAATATTAAGCCGTACCCAGACTTTTCAATCACCCTGTATATGTGTCTATGCCAGGCATATGAATACAATCATATAAATGCCAAATTTCAGTTGTCAATGTATATCATGTAGTTTTCATATGTTATTGTGCATTTTGTTATTGTGAAGAACGAAAATAAATGAATGAGTTAGTGTTCGTATTGGTAAAATCTCATAAATAGTGTAGTTTCTGTTTTGAAAGTGTTATTAACTTCGATAGTTTAAAAGAAAATTATCCCGTTAAAACAATACTTAAAACGTTAACACAATTAAAATTGATCCACAAGTATTGATGAATTATAGGTATTTCTTTTAAAGATCAACTGTCATTGTTTGATCATACAAGTTTCTCATACACTGCAATTGAATGTTACGATTTGCAACATGTTCAGTTGTTGAATGAAAAGATTACTTAAGGTTTAAACAGAGTAGAGTTAATGTCAATGTAGTTTATGAGCCCCACCGGTGACGATTGATTCTTGGAGTAGGATAGGAAGTTTCTTGTCAGAACTTGCTTCCTACTTGTCTTATGGTAGTATAAAAGACAATAGTTCTAGAGCCCGTAGCTTAGTAAGAAAATTACATTGTTGTACTTTGGGGTGGAACAAGTAACGTCCCTATTAACTGTGATTGACGGCTAAAATCATGTGTCTTGGCCCTGCAGGTATTGGCCAAGACAAACGTTATTGTTTTAACAGTACCAAAGAGGTATGATACACTAAATTGGAACAATGGGATCTCTCATATCAGTTGTAACCTTCAGAGCCAGGTCGCAAATTAAAACTCGATGTTTATCTCCTTCTATAGATTTTATCCTTACACATCATTAAGCAAGGTATAGCCTGCACTTTAAAGATGATGGGGAAAAACAAATATACAGGTGGACACTTGGCACCCGTATGGAGAGCACGTTTCCAGACACCTACAAGGTAACAATTAACTGCTGTACTCAAATGGTAAAGTGGAACTGAGTTTAGGAGAGGATAAGCAGAATACATCTTGTATATATAAGCCTACCGTAACAATAGCACTTCATTATTATTGACAGAGTAATTAGTTATTGGTGTATAATCAATAGACCGGCAGTAGTGTTATACTAATCAATCCAACTACATTACATGTATATACTTTAAAATATAGTGAGACACATAGAGCATTCAATTGCTGAAGAAGCTCTATAATTATGTATGAGTTTGTAATTCATTTCAAGTTACAAAAATGTTATCTGAGCAGCACCTAAAAATAACCCCTAACACTTTTAATAAGGCAATTCAATGTTGTGAAACATTTTAAGTTAGTAGTATGATTTTGTTGTAGTTTTTATACTCCAAATCGTATACCTTCCACCGTAAACGATAACGATAGTAGGTCCATATCAAAGCAATGTAAATTTGGAAATAGTATCCACTTATTTTAGTCAGTTATTTTTTCTTGTAATTTACTAGGAACTGTAAAGTACTATAATTTAAATTTATGATAGTATTAAATATGTCCGTTTTTGACATGTACTACCTTAAGCCAATAATTTATTTTTGAAAAAAAAATTATGGGAATAAATTAATAAAATGTTGTTTTTTATGTTTTAAAACAATGTATCTACGTGTTTGAAGGAATTTGTTGTATATTACATAGTGAAATCATTGGTGTATGAGAAGTTGAAATTTTTAAGCTTATTTAGCATGGTTTTTTTCACACTTTACGTCGTTATTAAGCTTTTAGTAAACAAGTTAACTAATAAAGGTTTGGTACAGAATCGATTACAACAATAACACTTGTATAAGGAGGTACCTATCAAAAACATTTTCTTAAGCAGTTACTAATTTTTACTTTTAACATGTAGTTGTAACGTTGACTCATCTTACTAATTTAAAAGAAAAATAGCTTTTACATGACAGATCTTTAAGAATTGAGATAAATCAGCCTGGCAAACTAACTAGTACTGTATGTTTTACATATTCTATATGTTAAATCCTCTCCCAGCTAGGTACGTAAGGGCAACTGCGACTAGACCTGTTTAAAGCTCTATTTCCATTACAGAAGCACCACGTTCACCTTCTGTTTATCTTACATGACTACAATTTAACATCTTGTATACCACGTCTTTTAGCGAGAGATGTCATGAAATAAATGTAAATCGTGCTAGCCAACCTATTTTGCTATAGAGCTATGTACGATTGAGCTATACTTTAAGAATTCTATGACGTTGCTAATGTGTTGGTTAGCAAATAATGAAATCGATAGCTAATATAACTCAGTTAAGCCGCTTTCAGGCCATGGAATATAGTAATTACTCTATCCAAATGCCGAAATTAAATTTATTCTAAAAGATTTACTTTAGAAACTACTTTACTTTAGCCTTTTTTTACGGGGAAACTCTGGGACATTTAAATTGTCACACATTTAAATTGACACAAATAAAGTCTTTAACGCAACAAACTCTTTTGTAGCAATTATTTCCCATTTCGATTTTAATTTTACAGGTGTATTTAATTTAGCGACGGTGTAGCTCCATAAGCGGTGGTATTTGTTTTAAGAGGATGTAAGCTTACTAGGTAGAGAATGAAGAGCATTAAGTGAATAAAAGACAATCTTTGGGTACGGATAATCTCGTCAAGGTCAAAGTGAAAGGTGTTTATATAATTAACTGTCTACAATATTTCAGTCAAAGAAATATTATTTTAGTCAAAGAAATTAATTGGTACGCAAATTTAAAGGGTTAATGGGATTTTGAACCTCGTGTTGCCTTGCGAAGCTGGCTGCGCCTCCTTTAGAGGCGGTCATAAAATTTATGTTATTGAGCATAATGCAGTGCAATAACATTTCTCATTATCAATCTCACCGACATATGGACTAACTTCTTCTGAGTCTATCTACCAAATTCTGACGCGTACATCCTTCTACCTCCAGCTTTCCCTTTCTTACCAAAAAACTGACATTTCTTTAACGAACAGCCATGTGGAGTAATTTTACAGGTTACTTCGTAGTAGGGTGTCGACACTGATGCACTAAACCGGACAGTGGACACAAAGGAAATTATTTCAATGTTACAGCCGTAGAGTTTAAACTAGATTTCAATGTTGTGATTTCAGAGTGTGTTACCACCTGAAAGTATACTCATTGATTAGTTTACAGATAGGCTATAAATACAATATGAGGTTCTATAATCAATCAATCAATATAGAGAGTTGTTTGTTGGTATATTTCGGGCTACAGTCAAAACTACACATCCTAGATACTTGATCTTGGAGTAAAATTAAAGCTTTCAATGTCATGATGTGCACTATGGTGGTTTGGTTTTGATTTCTTTAAAAACTTAGACACTGGATCGTCCGAAAGGGAACCATGTTAAGTTGTTTGAAGGTTGTGGAGGTGCTTTGAATAGTTACTACGGTTACCATTTGAAATAGCTACTATGGGTCTTCTGAATGTAGGTATGGAAGCATTTTAGGGCCTTTGCTTTTCATCTTTTACATAAATGACCTAGCTGCAAAACTGCCTATGACCAAGTCGTTATTCTATGGTGTCAATTCAAAGCTTGAAATCTCATGATGTGCACTATGGTGGTTTGGTTTTTTAATATATTTTAGAACTTAGGCACATGATCATCCGAAAGAGACTCATGTCAAGGATTTTGGAAGTGATTTGAATCGTTACTATAGTTACCATTTGAAATAGCTTCTAGCGTTACCAACAGAATGCAGTAAAATAAACATCAAGAATATAACAACAACAACAATCTACCGGGGAAAGCCAGTTAGATCACAATAAATTATCGGAGGTAGGGTTACCTTCAAAGACCCCCCTCCCAAAATTTCAAACTAGATCTATATTTACACAAATCACAATTTTATGGCTGAGGTGTAAACGGTGACAATGCGTGGGGTTTTATGAGCTTGTGACCTCTTAATGCATTAAAAATCATCCATTTGAACGTAGCCAGCTGCAAAGGGAACTGAATGTGTAGCAGGAAACATAGCGCTTAGGCATATCATGGGAGAAACCATGCCATACTACAAATTTATATAGTTTACTTGTTTTAAAAAGGGGTATATTAAAACAGCCATATTTTTAGGTTTGCCAAAATTGATCTGGATCTCTAACATCTTTTATTTAGAGCCAAAGGAAATCCAGTAGCATAATGTTAACTGTGAACAGAAGGCATAAACGTGATTCGAGTACAGTCTAATTTTCCAGAATCTCAAACTTCCCCTAACCCCCCTAAAGGTTTAGAAATTTGTCAAAACTGTTATTTGTAGATGCTTTTACTCCGAAAGCAACAGTCACGTAAAACTTCAAGGATCTATTTCAAGTAGTCCAATGATGTTGTATGCGATGCGACAATGCGTATTACAGTATAAGGAAAATTCAATTTTTCTTCCATTGATAGTGCCATATATTATAAAGTTAGATTCACTACCTCTCTAAACATATAAACAAAAAAGTTTAAAAGTTTAAAGGTATTTTAAATAGCTTTCTTTAATCTAAGGAAACTCAGAAACACACATACAACTTGAGTAATGTTATTGATCGATAGTGCCAACAGAAAGAGAGGTGCGTAACCATCGCGGAGTTGTGAGAACAAGAGTGTGATGGAGATGGATTCCAGGACCAACCAGGGAACCAGCATGTGGTAGCTCTCCAACATCAGTCCTAGCAGCATCACCAGATACACCAGCGTCGATATCGTCCCGATCATCAGCTGTTTAACATTGAGTTATATAAGAAATACTGTGATGGGAAGGGTCTCCTGGAACAACCAGGGAACCAGCATGTGGTAGCTCTCCAACATCACCAGGTACAAGAGCGTCGATATCGTCCCTATCATCAGACACTTAAAATTTTGTTATGTTATACGGGTAAGACTAGTCTAGAGGTCCAATACGGCCTTTAGATTTTACTTTTTATTTCCTTTATATGACGGTTAGTCGGTTATAAAATCATGCATTTAAAAACAAAAGCTAAAAGACAAAGTTTACTTTAAGGTCTAGTTTAGCTACATGACTTGCTAATATACTCAGCCTTTAAACGTAACCACCAACAAAGAAGCTTTTTTATTCAAGTAGTATAATGTAAAAATCATTTTCTGTGTTATTAATGATGAAGGGTAGTAATAATAAAATCAAAATCTTAGCCAACGAAAGACTCCTCACAAAGGGCCGTATAAGTGAGAAATGCAGTTTTGATAAGAAAATATGAGAGATGTAACCAACATTTGTATCAACCACTGAAAGCATCGAAAGGCACCTGCCGTTGAAATAACAGATAAAAATATATTCCCGAATAATAATAGAGGAAATATCTTCCTGTCCTGTATTATGTGTTAATTTTAATGCCTAGAGTCGTGATTTAAAGGAAAATAAACTGAATTAAGAAGCTTCAAAAAACTGTTTTCCCTCTTTAATATTTGAAATTAAGCTATAAATTTGTACAACTTAAATTTACAATACTTAAAGGTATTAAAACAAAAAATCCTTGTGTGACAATGTCATCTGACCCTTATAAGGATTTTTTGCTCCTCTTCTGTTTCAAACATAATCTAAACGTGAATGAAAATAGTGTCTGCTGCAGACATTTTATGTCTAACTACAGTATAATATTTTTCTCAGTGTAATGTTGAAAATCATAGGCTAGTAAATAGGGTCCATTTATACACGATTTCTGACAATAATAAGAAGAGAGTCAATGAAATCTTTGTTTTTAAAGACGTGGTGCTATGGATATAAAATTTAATAGAATATTTAATTTAAAATTTATTTGCTGCAGGTAGTTTTGAAATAATGTTTAAAGTGACAAAAGTATTGGAAAGTCATTATTTATAAGACAAATCAAATTTGAAATGTTGCTAATAATATTTTAATTTATGTCAACATTATAAATCAACAGAAATATGAGAAACTATTAAGAAATCTATTAAATAGCTTTGGGGAAAAATAGAGCCTTTAAAGTCACAAGAAGTTTTCAAAACTATCATATTAAAGTTGTTAAGCATTTATTTATGAGGATAGCTTGTGGAGTCCTCAGAGCTTCTTATAACTATCATTCTAAAGCTACAATGTTGATCTATACAGAACAAAATCGGTATACAGTTGCTTTGGTGATCTTTTAATAAATAATTACTTGTAACTTTCTCTTCCTTTAATTAATGACTGGATATTACCCCCACAAGCTAATGATAGATCATGAATTTATTTATAGTTTCCATTTATCAGTTTTTCCATATCAACCTTTCGACTCCTAAATTTGTATTACTTACAAGGGTATGAGTTTTTTCATGAGGCTAAACATTTCTTGGAATAGTAAAGGTGTTCACCACTGTGAATAAGTCTTATAAAGTAAATAATTATCATATTAGGTTAAATAGTTACTTGGAGATCACGATGTAGCCTCGGTGCTTTTAATCTTTCTTCGCTGTAAGGTGATATAAGGCAGTAGATGTCGTAAAGGGATGCAGCAAAACCTAAAAATGCCACACATTCACCGTACAAAGCACTCCCAAATGTATTGGACCGGCATTGGTCACACATGGACCCAGCTGCTATCTTCGTCCAATAAAAATAATCCACTTTAAACGGAATCAGCCAAAATTCCGGTATAAGCGTCTTGCAGTAGTTAACATAGGCCCCCATTTTTCAACTTACGTAAATTTTGAAATTACTGTAATTTGGTATATTTATTTATTTATATACGTTTGGTTACCATAGAAATTTTGAATCGTTATACTTTATTTCAAACTTTGGTTTTTTCCCTATCAGCAGAGATTTAATAAAATTACCTACTTTTTATAAGGGTATTACCATTGTCTTTGTAAGTAATGGTAGGCCTATGGTAGTTGTTTCTTTATAATCAATGATTACCAACATGTTCTTATCATATTGCCAGTAAAGTTTGACATATATAGTCAAACTTAAACGAAAAATCACTTTACTTAGAAAATTATAACAAAGGATCTTCTCCAGCAACTTGTTACTTTTATCTAAACATTATAACCAGAGGACGTTTTGAAAACAGAGGCTATTCATATTAATGTAAAAGATGTAACATTATACCTCTAAAGCCAGACAAAACACCATATTAATATTGTAGTGGCTACAGTATGGTTATCTATATAATTAATACGCCAACACGAAAATTGTCTTATGAACTCCTCCGTCATTTCTTAACCGATTTTGATCATTGACGGCTCATTGGAAAGAGCGTGTCGCGTAGATTTGCAAACTGGCCTTACATTTTTGAAAAAGTCCCTTGGGCTCTGCCCCAATGGCTTTTAAAGTTCCCATGTTATCCTTATGAAGAACATAATTGTTTACATTTTGATCAGCTGGATAATTTAATTGCTGTTATTTTTTAATTTGTGTAAACATAACCCTCAAGACGGATCGTGTTAGCATGATTGTGTTTTAAATTTGTCGCCATTTGAATTATCGCTCTGCTAGAGTAGCGCACGATTCCGTGCGCTCGGATCCACGAGTTATTAGTTATTTGAGCCCAGCAAACAATTCATTACTAAGCATAAGATTTTACAAAATAAAGTACTCCATCAATTATTTTCTTTGTCATACTGCTAAGGAAACGGCCGTGGCTGTTTTAGTACATGCGTGTCATGTTTTTTTTTTAATAAGATAGAATGATTAAGATAGATTATTATAATTCTTTATATTTTGACAAAAGCAAAAAACAAAGATGTTTGTAAATAAAAATAATATAACAGTAAACAAATAATACCATATGATTTAAGACAGGACACAATATTCTTCCCAGTCTTATAGTGAATGAATGACTTCAGGGAAGAAAAAAATCCTTTAGGTGACCTGGTGTCTGGCGATGTCGTGTCGATCGGCGAAGTGGTTCAGGAAACGTATCCTCATGGTGTCGAGGTTCATCCACAACATCGGCAGGATCGGCAATCTGAGGTTCATATGAAGAGTTTGTAGGTGTTGGACGGTAAGTAGAGGGATTGAAAAATGGAAATGGTAGTAACATAGATCTAGTGTGGTCTGTTGTGACTTCACTTCTTGTCATAAGTGGATCCTTGGTCTCCTTGTCGGTAAAGTCTTGAGGTGGCATATCAATGACTGTAATAGTTCGTCGCAGTTGGTTCGCGTGTCTCTTCAAAGTGTAACCATTCTCAAGTTGAATTTGGTAGTGAATATTCCCAAGGACCTTCATAACTTTCCCCAATTTCCATGAATCTTTATTACCTGAGTACCAGCGAGCCAAAACCTTATCACCGACTTTAAATTTTCTGGATGGAGACAAATTGAATGTAACCCTTTTGTTATATTTCGGGATTGTGGGTTTGAAAACATCGAGTTGACAACGAATATTACGGTGTAAGTACATTTCGGCAGGTGTTTTGCCATTCTGAAGAGGTGTGGCTCTGTATCTGAACAATATTTCACGAACCTTAGATTGAATAGGTCCGCAATCTGTCATGCGACTTAGCTTGGATTTCAGGGTTTGAATGTATCGCTCAACCAATCCATTAGTGGCAGGGTGACCTGGTGCTATGTATTTCTGGATTATACCACTCTGCTTACAAAATGTCTTAAACGCTTCGCTTTGGAAAATCGTGGCATTATCCGAAACAATGATTTCTGGAAAACCATGAGTAGAGAATATGTCTTGGAGTAATTCGATGGTAACTGAAGTCGTTGGAGCATCCCTGATGATTTTTACTTCTGCCCATTTAGATTTAGAATCAACTAAAACGAAAAAGAAGTGGTTTAGAAAAGGCCCGGCATAATCAACGTGGACCCGTTCAAAGTTTTGTTGAGGTTCGTCCCATTGGTGAAGGGGAACCTTTGCTGGACTCTTCTGTACAAGAGCACACTCCCTGCATGATCGAACCAACTGCTCAATGTCTTTGTCAATGTTGTTCCAGTAGTACCACGTATAACAGTGTCTCCGAGCCAATTGTTTCATTTTTACAATACCAACATGAGTACGATGAAGTTCTTGAAGTACTTCTTTTTGCAAAGACTGGGGAATGCAAACACGGCTGTTTTTTAGAATGACCCCATTTGACGTACTGAGTTGAGGGTCCTGATTTTTTCCCGAGAGTAGGTCATTTAGTAAGTTTGAGAGGTGAGGTCATTTAGAGGTTTGAGAGTTAACAGATTATCTTTTGCTGTTTCTGCAGTTATTATGGAGCTGGTAATTGTCTCAGTAGACATTTGGTGTATGGTCTGATCTTCCATCGTTTGAACTTCTTGATCGAGAATTGACTCGACTGAATGAGTAGAGAGTAACGTTTCATGTGTTCCTCGAGAAATACAGTCAACATGTGCATGATGTTCAGCTTTCCGGTGTTCCACTGAGTAGTCAAAGTCTTGAAGAAAAGTCGCATACCTGAGGAGTCGAGCTGATGTGAAAGACGGCAATTTAGTGTCAGGGTGAAAAATCCTAGTCAGTGGTTGATTATCCGTAATCAAAGTAAATTGTCGACCAAACAAATACATGTGAAGGCGTGAAACACAAAAAATAATTGCCAGAGCTTCTCTATCTAACTGAGAATAATTTCTTTCAGTCGGTGTCAAGGAGCGCGAAATGAATGTTATCGGCCTTTCAACCCCATTAATCACATGGGAGAGGACACCAGCTATTCCAGTGGGACTAGCATCGCAAGCTAACGTAACAGGAAGAGATTGATCGAATGGCATGAGCACTCTATCGCTCATTATTTCATCTTTGAGTTTCTGAAACGCTTTACGACACTTTTCTGACCAAACCCACTCACTATCTTGACGAAGTAGTTGACGAAGGGGAAACGTCATTGTAGATAGATTTGGAATGAACCTAGAATAGTACGTCACCATTCCAAGAAAACGATGGAGTTCTTCTGGATTAGTGGGCTCTGGAAGTTTAACAATTGCTTAAATCTTTTGAGGAGACTTCGAAATCTGGTTATAGCTTACACAATAACCCAGATATTGGACCTGAGTCTGGAAGAAAACACATTTTGATTTGTTCAAGTGTAAATCATATTTCTTGAGTCGCTCAAGACATGCAATTAATCGCCCCTTACATTCATCAAATGTCGAACCGTGAACAATTATGTCTTCGAAATAAGACATTATCCCATCTAAGTTACTCAGGACTTGGTCTAAAATCCGGTTTAACTCATTAGGAGCAGTCTTAATTCCAAATGATAACCGGTTTACATGGTAGGTACCACGATGTGTTGAGATGGTTTGAATAGCCTTGCTTTGATCACAAACTTGTATATGTAAATACGCCTTAAAAATATCAAGATGGCAAAAATATTTTGAATTCCTTAAGCTATTAAAGATGTCATCTACTTTCCTTATTGGATAATGAGCTGACTTTAACTGTTTGTTTACGGCAACTTTGTAGTCTACGCACAATCGTAGCGATCCATCAGGTTTGGGAATTATCACTAGTGGTGACCCCCAATCACTGGTTTCAACTTTAGTAATTATTCCTGATTGTTCGAGAGTATCGAGTTCATGATTTACTTTGTCTAGTAGAGCATATGGGACAGGACGTTCCTTGATAAAAACAGGCTTCGAATTTGGGCGAAGTTCAAGAGAGCATGTGAACCCAGGGACACGTCCAATTTTAGGTTGGAATATTTCATCAAACGTAAGTAAGATGTCCGAGACAATGTCTGATGAATTTACTTCAACAAAAGTACGATGTTGATTTTGTTTGTCTATGTCCTCCAGACTGATCTTAAGGTGTCGAATCCAAGTTCTGCCCAAAAGCGGGGAAAATTGATTAGGAACAACGAATAACAATTCGTTAGACTTGACTCCATTATACTCGACTAAAACGTCAGTCACTCCCAATGGCTTGAAAACACCGGAGGTGTATGAACGGAACTGGACATGGGTTGGTCGCAGAAAAACATCTTTAAGGTCCAATCTTAAGAAATCATGTTCAGGAAGAAGTGTGAGTCCCGCCAGAGTCCACTTCAAAGATTTGAGGGTTTCCTGCAATCAGTACTTCAACCAAATATTTGTCACCAGCGGAAAGAGAAGACTTTTCGAACACGTCAATCTTTTGATTAATCGACTGTAAATCTTGAAAGGATGATATCTCGATGAAGTTTGTTGAATTTGAATTAGCATTTGATGATTGTTTCATCAAGGTACTAATGCAGACAGAAGCAATATGACCGGTTTTACCACATGAATTACAATGGAGTCTAGCGGGATTTGTTCGACAATTTTTACTCATATGATTTAAGCGTCCACATCGGAGACAACGGTTGTCGAGCCCTAACTGTTGAAAATCTATGTTGTTCCTTAGTTTAGCAGAAGGACTGCGATATTTTTGGGAGCGATGAGGACTACTGGAACGCAAACCAGAGTGATTTCGGGTAGTATTAACGGTAGGGCGTGATTTATGCTGAACTTTGTTTACGTGTTGATCATCTGACGATGTTTGAGAGGTTTCACAAACTGAATTAAGAGTAGACGGCTGGGTTAAAAACTCTCGACAGTCATTCTTACTTGCTTCGAGGGATAGGGCTTTGTCAAAAATGTTTTCAAAAGATTTATTTTCTGATTGTAAAAGTTGTTCTCGAATAGAGCTGTCTCGTATACCACGTATAAACTGAGCCCTCAAAAGCAATTCAGAAACGCCAGATTTGCATGTTGCTACCGGACAGACGAATTCACAGTCGATTAAGCTATGGCGCAAATCAGCAACATAATCAGCAATTGATTAATTATCTTTCTGGTACAATGAAAGAAACCTATGTTGAGAAACCAGAACGTTTCGTTTCGGAGATAGGTGTTTCTCTAAAATAGTGATCAGGTCATCGTATGACCTCTCATTTGGTAAACTTGGCGCAACCAAAGACGCAATTAAGTGGTAATAAGTTGAACCTGTGGAATTTAGCATCATGTGAGCACATGCCGTTTTGTCGTGAAATACACCTTTCAACGTCAAATAACTTTCAAATCTAGCCTTATACATACTGAAATTACCTTTTGAAGGGTCAAAACTTTCAAACAGGGGAATAAATGCACAATTACTTTGGGATGGAACAGAAGACGTATTTGATTGTGGACCTGAGGTCGTCCGGCTAGTAAGTGTTTCAATCAAGGCCCGTTGTTGAGCGGTGAAGGCATCCAAAATTGTCTGGAACTGGGCAGGGTCCATGATCAATAAATGCAAAATTCGATTACAAATAAGGAAATAACTGAAAACTGAAATAAATACCTGGTATTCCAAGGTTAAATTAACATGACTAATTGAAAATCAAAATCAATTTTTTCCCAAGTCGCCACTTTGTCATGTTTTTTTAATAAGACAGAATGATTAAGGTAGATTATTATAATTCTGTATATTTTGACAAAAGCAAAAAACAAAGATGTTTGTAAATAAAAATAATATAACATTAAACAAATAATACCATATGATTTAAGACAGGACACAATAATGCGAAAGCATTTTTTCCGCCTAAGGGAGGAAACTAACTAGGTAAAAACAGTTCGTATTTGTCAAACATAAGATATACAAAATTTGCTGTTTGGTTAAACAAATATCTAGGACAAGTAAGCCATTTCAGGAGAAAAACCTTCAGAGGTAAAAAACAAATGGTTTTAAATTACCTGTTCCGTCTCAGTCCAATGTTTTGACGTTTTTATTACGACCTAGGTTTCAACTCATTTTTGTGACATAATCACGTTATCAGTGGAGACTAGAGAAGCTGTCATGATGACGGCGTTGTCGAAAGTTTATAAAACACGCTCAAGTTCACATTATGAAAGCGTATTTTATGAACATTCGACAACGCCGTCATCATGACAGCTTCTCTACTCTCCTCTGGTAACGTGATCATGACACAAACAATGTGTTGAACCCTAGGTCGTAATAAAAACGGCTAAACAATGGACTGAGACGGAACAGGTCATTATAAACCATATATAATCCCACCAGTCCTGGGGCAAAAATCTAAAAATTAATAAGTAAAAAAACAGTGAAATATTTGATTTGTGAAATTGTTAAATTCATATTGTACAGAACGAAAAACATATAGTTCATGACATAGGCTTAAAGTTTCCTTTTCGTAATTCAGGAATTTTTCAATAATCAGTAATATTGTGATTAAACAAGTTAAGATTAAACACACTAGAACAGTATATTACGTTATTAGGCAGCAAAGTATTGTTTTATTGGACGAATATGATAGTTCCCGCAGTATTGGAAGCGAGTGCGAGATTCTCATGCGAGTACGGTAAATCTGATAAACTAATGAAAATTATCGGCCGTGTAACGTACGATACTTTCCATCATACTTCTAAGAAAAAACATACTGTCAACCATTACGTATTCCTTGCATAAACCAATATCTTTATCAATCCTTCAAACCTAACCTATAATAAACAAAACATTGCTACCGCTGCCATTTCTCTAAAAAGTAACCAATAAACACGCATTAAACGTCGGTTTGCTGCAAATCAGCTGATTACTTACTTCCGTTTCCTGTAATCAGAAATTTACAGGCCGGACTGTCTAAGCCGGAAAGGTTTTCTGGTCTGGTACGGCAATGGGTACCTTTTGAGCCAACAAAAAAGATGCTTCTGTGTCAGTATGATGAAAATATCTTTTCAATCAGCTGAAGTAAACAATTAGCTGATTCGCAGCTAACCGACGTTCAGTACGTGTTTATTGGTTACTTTTTAGAGGAATGTAGTGGTAGTACTGGCAGGAGTAGAGAAAATTAGTTTTGTTTATTGTAAGTTAGGTTTTAGGGATTGAGGAACGTATTGGTCTGTGCAAAGAATGCGTTATGATTGAAAGTATGTTTTTCTGAGTTGTGTGATGAAAAGTATCACCGTACTAGCATGAAAATCCCGAACTCGCTTCCGCTCGCGCGGCAACTATCATGCTCGTCCGGCAAAACAGTACTTTCTGGCCTAGCAGCGGAAAGTATCACGTTCGCGGCGCGGCGGCACGATTTTCTGTGTTCCTCGCCGCCATCCTGGTGCTTTGACTTATAGTTACTGTAACTGCCAAGCCTATCGTAGCAGCAGCACTGTCCAGTGCACAGAATACAATATACTACTGCGCAGTGCTGTTAAAGTTTCATATTTCAAGCTCAGATCCTGGTTTAAAAATAAATCTTATTGTAACGCTTTGCAGTTTGGGAGCGATCGTGCCCACCAGGATGGCATTAGGGTTCTGCATGGGATAGCTCCCACGTTCCCATACATGTAGCACAACACATATATATTACATATATAACACAACAAAATATAGCAAACATATAATATATTACGTTACTAGACTGGTAAATACTGCTTTACCGGACGAGCATGATAGTTCCCGCACGAGCTAGAGGCGAGCGTGAGATTTTCATCCAAGTACGGTATAATTTAGCGGTCATGTGACATGCGATACTTTATATCATTATACTCAGAAAAAAACATATTTTCAAACTATTACGTTTCTCAATCCTCCAGACCATAATAAACAAACATTTGCTACTACTCCCACTGCTGCTACTACATTTCTCTAAAGTAACATATAAACATCCATAAAACGTCGGTTTGCTGCAGAAGGCTGATTTTTTTATTGTTTACACCCGTTATTTCTGTTCTCTCGTGCACTGTAAATTTACTGTGCACTGCAAAGAAACTTTACTGTTCACTGCAAAGAAACTTTACTGTGCACTTATTGGCAAAGATTCATTTTCCAACTAAGGCACAGGAAACAGATTTTTCTGTGTAGTATGATATAAAATTCTCAAAAAAATAACAGAATTTTAGAGCAAAATATTTGCTGTCTGATTATCTGATGAATTAATTAAAATTTTATGACATAATTTTTTGTTATTAGGACCGAAAAATGCTTCCGTATTAGGTAAAGCTTTTTTTAGTTTAACAATATACGAAAAACATTTCAAGACGTGACTGATGAACTTCAATTTCAATACTTCTCAATGTATTACCCTAAAGATTCTATAACTTTTTATACCTTAAGAAGAATAATTTCTTCCAAAGAGGTTTTAACTTTTTCGTACTATTTAATATAATCAATCATCTGACAATCTGCTTAAGTAGTGTGAAGAGAGTTGTAAGACTCTCTATACAATAACCAACTATTGATAATATCGAAAGCATTGAACCATGGAGCTGTAAATGAGGGAGTGTCGCAATATCGATTAAACTTACAATAACAACAATGAATTACAATAGTAATAAGAAATTATCACTCTAGATTCAGTCTCTAACTTACAATAAACGACTGCATAGAGGTTTGCGATGTTAACTGAATTGTAAAAATGACCGTATTAGGAAAACTAACACATACTTTCTATATTGTAAAAAAATTGGTATCAGGGAAACTGACACATACTTTCTATATTGTTAAATAAACGGCATCAGGAAAACTAGCACATACTTCTCTCTATTAAGGCCAGTTAAAGCAGGAAAAACAAAAATTACGTAAAACAAAATACATACTAAGTTTTATTTAAATTGGTTTGTAAATAAGGGAGATGTCGGTTTTAAATATTTTCCATCATTAAACAAACCACCAAACATAGATTCAACATACGAGGTACGTTCGGAAAGTATGTTCCGTTTGGGAATAAAAAAAATTCTCAATGCATTTACAACACTTTTATTAAATATATCTTAGAGCGTACCTTTAACTACTTTTCTACATAGTTCCTACAAGATTTAGGCACTTGGAGAAGCTTTTCAATTTGTGTTGAAAATTAGTAAGTTCCGTTTGGAAGTGAAACAGTTCTCAATGCATTTACAACATTTTTATTATATACATCTTAAAGAGCATACCTTAAACAACTTTTCTACATAGTTCCCAAAATATTTAGGCACTTGTCATATCGAGGAAAAAGCTTTTCAATTTGTGCTGAAAAGAATTCTGCCACCTGTGCACGCAGCCACCAGCGGACGCCATCTTTAATTTCATCGTCATTCACAATCCGACAAAGGTTACAATGGTGTACAGAAGAGTTCGTGAAATTCGTGGAAAACACTCAAAAAGATCGGAAATTTTGAATTTCCCTTTTTTCCCCAACTGTATTGTTGATTTTGGCAACGAGATCGTCAGTAAAGACAGATGGTTGGCCACTCCTCTCTTCATCGTGGACGTTAGTGTGACCATCTTTACAGTTCGGGAAAAAAGGAAATTCAACATTACTGATTCCTCTGAGTGTTTCTCACAAATTTCACGAACTCTTCTGTACACCATTGTAACCTTTGACGGTTTGTGAATGACGATGAATTTAAAGATGGCGGCAGCGGGTGGCTGCGTACACAGGCGGCAGAATTTTTTTCAACACAAATTGAAAAGCTTCTTCCTCGATATGACAATTGCCTAAATACTTTGAGGTATGCTCTTTAATATGTATATAATAATAATGTTTTAAATGAATTAAGCACTTTTTTACTTCCAAACGGAACTTACTTTCCGAACGTCCATCGTATATCCAATTTTCTCTGCAAGCAGTTAATGTAGACAAATAATGCTAAATACTTTTTTCCAAGCCAAACCTAATATTTAAAGACATGCGGGTGGTGTCGTTTTGTTCTGTATCGTAAGCACTACAAAACATGAAATTGTCATAAAAATCATTATAGCCGTTTCAGAGATATTTTAATTTTAGTAGTTGTTATGGCTCTTATGGGATGAATACCCTTAAAAATAAAAAATAAAAAACATGAAATATTACCTTGAGATATTACGGTTTTTTCATACATGTGACATTTCATGAAAATCTGACCACTGGTGTTGTCTCAAGCTCTGTTTACACACACAGACACACACATGAGCGCGCGCGCCCGCCCGCGCCCGCCCGCGCACGCACACATATCCACACATTCACACATCCATATGAATGAATGAATGAATGAATGAATGAATACGTTTATTTATCCATAAGTACACATTACAGAGAAAAAATACATACAATTCAGCCATAAACACTGCTTAAGTCATAAGAACCATATACTAACCATATACTAATTACAACATAAAGAACATTTTCAGTTGCTTTGTCTAAACAAATAAATAATATTATAAAATGAAAAATAAGTACCTGTAATTACTACAATTCATATTGGCTTTTTATGGATAAATATAGAGGCCTCTTAGGCATAGCCAGTTTTGAGGCATCCATCATACAAAATTATTACAAAAGGCTGTCATAGGTTGGCTACATATTATAAACTTAACCATCTTAACTTAAAATCAAATAACAAGAAAAAAAATTAATTTAACTATTTTTATTTTACAAACATATTTCTTTCTGCAAGTGACTGTAAAAAACAATGAATTTCCATTCTTAATAGGTGAAAAGTGAGAAAAAAGAACATACTAAGAAATTCAATTCAATTAATTAACACATACAATAAAAGCACAATAAATACCACTAACACTCTACTTTTAATAGAAATTCTACATTCTCCACTGAACTTAACCATGTTTTTAGACCTTTGATATATTTTGACCGTGGATTTAGATTTTTCAACACAGATTTAGATATATCCACACATTAACACGGACATACATTATTTTTCAGATAGACAGACACCACTATTTTTTTGGGCCGAAAACCATTATTTTGGATCCGGGGAGCACTAAAACTATTTTTTCCACTTAACAAATCAAATCCGAAAATTTTGACGAAAACAATACTTCCTCTTTGAACTATGTGTAGGGGAGAGAAAGTAAAAGATCAGCTGACGACCTTAAAGTCAACTGATTCTTTTACTCCCTGGCGATGGATACTTCTCCCACCCTGCAGCGCAAGTAATATAATACAATATAGTAAAAACTGCCATTTTCGCAGCCGTTCGACAAATTAAACTTCCTAAAAAACACACGAACCTCAAAATAAATAATTAAATCTTAAGTTAAAACTCGTTTCTTATTTATTGATTATGTAAATGCCAGTGACGAGCTTCTTTAAGCTGTTTTCATGGGTATTTTTTAAGAAACTTGCAGGTTTCTTTTAAACCTAATCATCCGTTTAAAACACTATAAATCTATTGCTGAGTTTAAAGTGTGATTATTTATTTGTGTAAAAGATGGAAAAATACTTTAGTTTTTGTAAGGCGAACTTATTTTTACACCACATCTGCACGAGGAATGGCTGTGCTTTTTTTTAAATGGGCTATCGGTTGATAAACCTATTTTATTTGACAAGAAACAAACAATGTTATGTTACGATCAAACCCAAGTCACGTTGAACTAAGCACCCTGCTCGATAATAAATCATTGTGTTTATCATGATCTAAACAGGTTTGTGCGATACTGGGTATGTTCATAATAGACTTTTAAAACATAGAACGTATGCACATAATCACATACAAGACCTAAATACTTGGAAGACCATATAAAAGAAGTCTTGGTGTCCCTCATGCTGAAACCCTAAGAAAAAATCAAGCCTAGTAAATCTTGTCATTCTTTCCTCTTATCGAAGAGCTATTCTACAATTGAAAAATCATTTTGAGTAAGAATATTGTAGAAAATTATTCATGATTAAATGTGCTTTCGAGTACAAAGTTGAGTCACATTTAGCCTACTTATATAAATGTTGGGTACAAATATTTAAATGTATTTAGTTACTAAATAACCCAAAAATCAAGTACTTAAGTCGTATATGTAAGTAGTATGCACACTTTTGTAGTTCTAAAGGTGTTTTGAAAACGGTCGGTAAATTCATTTTTAAGTGTTAATAGTTTTAGATATTTTCAAATATTTATTTTTATTGATACAGCATGTAAATTAAATATGACTTACAGCATTTACATATTAAATAAATGAAATATTATTAGAATAGTATTAGTAATTCAAATTTGTGGTATGGTAAATATATTCAATACTGTATTCACATACAAGATGGTAAATGCACAAAAATGGAAAATTGCCATTGATTACACCAGTCATCATGATACCAGATGAGAGGCTGGCAGTTCCATCATAGCGTTAACGATTCATTATTAATTATTGAGATGATACAAAAAGCTGATTTCAAGCGAGAAACAGTATTAACTTTGGAGACAAATAGTGTTGATATCTGGCACTGGTTCCAATCTCTGCATCATGATTTACGGTCCCTATTCGCGAATGTGTAGTCCCAACAGTAACTGGTACAGATATGTTGAGGCAGTTTAGTTTTTGATTACTGTGGTTATGGTGCATAAGGTAATTGGTTTTGTAGAAACGTACTAATAGATTCTGGGACTAGGTAATTTTAGTTTTAATTGTAAGCCTTTGTTATTCCAACAAAGGTTGGACATCTGTCGAAAAATTATTGCTGGAAATAGGTATCTTTAAGAACAATCAACATAAGGTCTTTTCTTAAGTGTAGACGCTGTAACTCATTTTACTTTTGTATTTTAGCCATTATAATTTTTAAATCTCTATAGATATTACCAATGAGAAAGATAACTTGAGATGAATGGAGGGTCTACAATTATGATTACGATTACTATTAATCGCGAATGTCTCTTCCTTAGCTCTAATAGTATCAATTCAGCTAAATATAAAGCTTTTTTGGCTCTAAATAGAAATAATGAAGATTTCCCTCTCTTTATTAATAAGGTGTATCTTTACTATAAAAAAATGAAATTCAGTGCATGATTAGTTATCTGTTTTGAGTGAGTAAAGAACGACATTGCCTCACGAGTGAGACAATGTGCTTTCCTCTCGAAATACACACGTAATTTTTCGGCCACCTGTAGTAATAAATACCCAATCAATAAACATATACCGGGTGTTTCACCTAAATTGAACCAGTAGCTAAATTTTTTATTATAAATCTGACAAAGTACTTCTTATGGGGGACTTCTCTTTATTTTTAACGCTGCTTTTAGGAGTCACTTCGAAATTTAAAAATTTGGCCGCCATTTTCCAATATGGTGGACAACTTTGATTTTTCTTAAGGATTTTTTTTATTTATGGCGTTTTTTGATTCTACGTTCAATTTTAGGAACTTTTTAGCGAATTTCCTTAGAAATAAACTATTACCGTCGCTTTAACAGAATGGACAAAAATATCCGTCCAGGGTGCCCTCAGCAAACACATAAATTTGTATATCAATTGATAGATTTTTATGTCTACTTTCTGGATATCAAGTGAGTTTAACGCGGAAATTCATTTTTACCTGCAAAAATCACGATTTGATCCAAAATGTAACATGGGCTTATACGGGGAATAAAATTTTCATTTTTTTGAGTGTCTGTAAACACGAAAACTCTCGTAAAAATCGTCCGATCGTAACCAAATTTGGTACACACATGTAAAACTAGGTTCTCTTGGACGAGTTCGTAAACCGGCCAGATTGACATATCCAAAGTGGGGTAAAGGCTGCTTTTACCCCCCAAAAATGGGTTTTTTGGCTTTTTCAAATAAAAAAATTAAAGTAATCAAATTAATGTTTTCACCATTGGATTCAGCTTGAAAAAAAGCAATTTAGTATCTTGAATCGTTGCTCTAAGTCCATTGGCCTGCGAGTTATTAGCGAAAATACCTCTGGAAGGCTCTTTTTTGCCCCTCAAAAATGGGTTATTCAGTATTTCAAATTGAAAAATTAAAATTATCAAATTGTTGTTTTCACCATTGGATTCAGCTCAACAAAACGAACAATTTGGTAGCTTGAGTCATTGCTCTAGGTTCATTGGTCTCCGAGATATTAGCGAATTTCCTTAGAATTAAGCTATTACCATCGTTTTAACAGAATGGACAAAGAATATCCGTTCAGGGTGCCCTCAGCAAACATAACAATTTTTATTTCAATTGATAGCCTTTTACGTCTAATTTCTGGATATCAATTGATTTTAACGCGGATATGCATTTTTACTTGCAAAAATCACGATTTGTTTCAAAATTTAACATTGGCTTAAAGTATTCAAAGTGGGGTAAAGGCTGCTTTTACCCCCCAAAAATGGTTTTTTTGGCTTTTTCAAATAGAAAAATTAAAGTGATCAAATTAATGGTTTCACCATTGGATTCAGCTTGAAAAAAACAAACAATTTGGTATTTTGAATCGTTGATTTAAGTCCGTTTATCATCAAGCTATGCACTTTTTTGTCAAGTATATTAGTATCAGGGCAGCAGAATGTTGTCCTTCGAAACCTGCAGAGTATTTTACGAGTTTATCAAAAGTATTTTTAGTAGGATTTTTAATTTGTAACTAAATAAATTATTATCCAGCCTATTTATTTTAAAGAAATGAATATTTTAAAAATTAAACTTATTTATCAATATTTTTCACATGTAAATCAAATGATGGAGTTTTATTTTAATATTTAAATATATTAAAATGTTTTTAAATGTTTTTGTAATATTTGATAGATTATTGTTTTTTATTGGAAATCAGCTGAGTACGCAGGTTTGATGTGACGCACAGTGCACTGAGTAAATGGACATAATGGACAAAAATATAATATTTTAATTTTCGCCATCAAAACCCTCTCTAAATTTATTTTACAATTCAGAACAACCTGCACCATAGTTATAAAGCCGTAAAATATGTATTTCAGAGTGTCAGACAGATTAAAACCTCATCCTACCATAATTTAACAAATTTAATTTTGTCAATATATGAGCCGTAAAACAACTATTATCTAATTAACCATAAAAATCGAATGTTTTAACTAAAATTAGAAAACTTGAAAAACTTAGGATCCTTTAATCTGATAAGCTGAATTTTAAAGCAGATAACTTATATAAATTACATTTAGAAAAATATTGAAGTAACCAGGATAGTTAGAGTACAACAGACTGGCTCTTAAGAACTCAAGAACAAATGTAATATCAAGATGTTTACATTACCAAGTATACAATTGTATTTGTTGAATTAAAAGCCAACCAGTGATTATTAAATTCAAATTTATGTTAAATATAACAAATAACTTTATGTTGAAGTGTGTAAAAAAGAAATTATAATACTTAAATAAACTTGAAAAACTCTCTCAGTGTGAAAATTGAAATGTTTCAACATTTTTAAGGATTAAAACTAAAACAGACTCTGTTATAGATTATTAAAATGTTGATTAAAAATGATGTTTCAAGAGAAAATATCTTAACAAATCTTAGAAAATTAACAAATGTTCATGAAATAATACAACTTCGTAAAATATGCCAAGTAAGTGAAAAATGACACAATATTCACAGACTTAAAGCACAATAAATTTGATTTAAAGAAACAATTCTCAATCTGAATCTTCGTCACTGCTAAGTTCTAAATCCTCAAAGTCTTCAGTACACTCCATATCTTCCGAATGTAATAAATAATACTCAACTTCTTTGTTGTCTTTCTTCCGCTGCTTCCTCTCAAACACTCGTTTGGCCGCAATCTTTGGATCTGACATCAGAAGCATCCTTTTCATTAAATCTGTATTTGTATTTACCCTCGATGTTTTTCGTGTGTGTGTTAATCGAGTTTTGCGAAATACTTTATGTGTAGCTTCTAGAGCTTCTTCAGTCATTTCCCCTATGGCGAGTGGGAAGTATTCTATAATATCTGGTCCATGCACCAGCAGTTTGTGGACGTTGCTGGGCATATAATACCAGCGATATAAGTTCAGATATAAATCCCTTGTTTCAGAAATCAATTCTTTAAATCGCTCCTTATTTATCTGCCTTGTACAGGAGATGAGCTTCAGAATCAATGCGAACTTTTTTATCAAAGTCTCATCCAAACCTGTTATCTCTGCGCTTACAGTGGGATTGTTAAAAAACCTTCTCGCTGTGTTGCCATCATTTGAAGAACCAAACCCTTGCTTTGGTTTGTCGACTATTAGTCCAAGTTTGTCTTTGAACTCAGTTTGTATGCGTTGTTTTTCTTTCTTAAAGATTTCTTTGTGTTCAGGATTTCGAACCTGCCAGGTCTTGAAAGGTAGCCTGTATGCAATGTGAACTAAACATTCGAAACATCTTATCCAACTGTGCAATGATGATATCCCAAATCTGTAAAAGTTTTCATTTGGTATTTTATCACAAAGCCGATTCATTTCTGTTGGTTTTGCGCCACATATGAAACAATTTGTCGTCGCATTTGTTTCTGATAGAATATTACACACGCTGCCATCTATCATAGTAAAATGAAATTGAAAGTTTGACGACAAAGTGAAATTTCCAATCCTGCTATTATAGTTTACTAATTCCTGTATTTCATCACGAATCTTCTTCTCCTGCTCCATGATTAACTCCGCATGTTCTTTGGTAAAAATAAATTCAATGGGTCTGCAGTAAACTGTTGACCCTGGATACTCATTTATCCACAAAGCTTCTCCTGTGTGTTCATCAACAAGCTTAAGAGGAACGAAGGCAGTCAAGAATAAATATTCATCTGAGCTACTGCTATCGGAAAATACCTGCTTATATTGACTGTGGTTTCCGCTGCCATCAAAACCCCATTTGCATACCAGCATAGCTGATGTGTCTTTATTTATCGTAATAGAACTTGAAATACTTCCAATAGTTTTATTTAAAACATCTTGTAATTTTACTTTTGCCGATACTTCTGTTGCTAAAATAGACTGAGGAATGTACGATTTTCTAAGATTACTTAAAGCATAAAGGCTGGGGAAACAATTTTTGTGCATATTATTAACAGCCTTTCTTAGTATTTTATACTTCCTGTCCGAGAGATCCAAATCAAAGCTTAGAGCTAATGCTTCTTCAGTGGTGAAACATTTCTTAGAGGATTTATTGTCGTTAATATCAAAAATTCTTTTTGACGTTGATGCTTCTGCAGCAAAGCAGAGTTCCTCTGGAGACACAGTCTTGATTAAGTCCTCAACTCTTCTTTTTTTGTCTTGGTAGAACAGTCTTGAAAGTTCTTCAGAGGCCTCCCTCGAACGTTATTTTGCATTTCAGTATTTTCAGGAGTCTTGTTTTGTAAAACATATACAGGAAGATCTAGTGGAGAACTTAGCCAGTCCTCGTACTTCTGCAAAAAGCGACCATGAGTGCGATTGCACTTTTGCCAGTTATTTTCAATTTTTAGACACAGTAAGTGTGAAAATTTAACTAGGCTATTCTGAAATTCTTCATTTAAATCTTCATTTGGATATAAGTTTCTCAAAAATTTTATTACATTGTTTTTTTTTCTCGCCAGATTCAGAAGCTATCCACTTATCGAATACATGTCTGTATGTTGGCCTCGTTCGGCAATCTGAAAATAACTCATATAAACTAGAGGGGCAGGTTGGGGCAAGATTCTAGGGCATTTTTATAATCTACATGCATGTAGAAATCTGACTGAGGTATTCGCCCTGAGAGCATATTAGCTTTTTTGAGATATTGAATTTTAAAGTTGGAAAACAAGAAAAATCCACTTACCTAAAGTGTTTTTTTCTGAAGTCGAATCCATGCTGATTCAAAAATCAAAACCCCGTACAAAAGTGAAAACTTTTTAGAAGAAACATTAAAACTTAAATTTAACTCATTTTACAGACGATGTTAACATAACCACTGTTCTTACAATAATGAAGTAGATTAGAAAATGTTTAATGAAAATATCCGAATGAAAAGAATATTGCTGATAAGTAATTTCAGATAAGATTAAAGCCTGAAAAGGATCGCTGATATTGAAAGAGATAGTAGTTTTGAATCCAACAGCTTTATCTTTTAAAAGACAAATCACTATGAAACCTAATATTGAAAGTCGATTTTTATATTTTTGTCCATGGGACAGTTCACTGTGCGACGGGGGTATTATTCTTTCTTATTTTTGTTTAACTCAATGATTCAGGATATATGAGTATTTAAAGTTTCATTTTTCCCCATTTAAAATGCATTGCGTCCATGTACTGTGCCATCCCATGTACTTCTTATGGAGTTAAAGCATATTCAAAATGATTCATTTCCTCGAGTGAATCTCGACTAAAATTATTTTATGATTAAATTTCAAATAAACTCACATTTTTAGACACTTATATTCTTAGATATCTTTTATTAAACCCTACCATTTTCGATATACAGACTACCAATAATTTCCCGATGCATTTTAAAGGGGGAAAATCAAATTTTAACTGCTCATACCTCCTTAACCATTGGGTTTACAGAAAATTTAGAAAGAAAAAAAGTTCCTAAAACTAAGAGTAAAACCAAAAAACGCCATAAAATATAGGGTGTTCCATAAAAAAATCAAAGTTGTCGGCCATATTGGAAAATGGCGGCCATATTGGAAAATGGCGGCCATATTTTTAAATTTCGAAGTAACTATAAAAAGCAGCGTCAAAAATAAATGGAATTCATTCCCCCATAAGAAGTTCTTTATCAGATTTATAATACGAAAGTTAGCTATTGGTTCACTTTAGGTTGAGACACCCGGTATATTAACATAGATATTAACAAACTATTCATTCTGTTTAGATCTGCTATTAGTACCTGCATCCGATTAGCTGCAATAATTTATGCACCAGCGATCAGCTGATTGTTACAACATTCTTTCACGTTTAACTAGTTCTTAGATGTTCTTACAGATGATCGTTGATAATGTTATGTGATTATTCCTTTAACCAATTTAGCTAATATAGTTCTGGTCAGCCTTACTGGCGGGTGGCAAAATGTGGAAACTCTACAAATCATCTGCTACAACTCATGATTATGTCCATCTGTCAAAACACTGTTTATGTTTTTTAGGCACATCAACACTACGAAATTTGTCTTACAACACATTAACGAAAGTTGTCTTGCGCAGTACGAAACGTAATATTAAGTATTGCCACTGTTTAACTATGCCTAGTTAACATAACTAATACAATTATAAAAGTAAAGAGAATTATATTTCAGTTCAAGAAATTTTATAAACTTCCATTAATAATAATAATACAGCAACATAAATATAAACAAAGATATCATTTCATCATCTGTAAGTATAATTTATCCAAACATCTCTCCCTTCATATTGATTATTAATTTTATAAATCCAGCCTCTGCGGCTTTATATCATTCTTCGGGGTCTTGATGTTATAGCTTGATTTTGTTCTGATAGTCCAATGCTAATAGGACTTTGAGGTGATTGTCCAATGTTAGTCGGAGGACTTTGAGGCATCACAGTTTCAGGTTGCAGGGTTTCTAAAAAAAAAAAACAGTGCTATAATTTAATTATATTAAATATACACTATTATAAAGAAGAGCTGGTTTCTGTATGTATGTTTAGAAGTGGCAAGTGAACGTGAAAAATACTGAACCGACTGGGTTGAAATTTCACATAGTGGTAGATCTTGAACCTGGAAAACACATAGGCCTATTACTTCCTTAAAATCCCTTTGGGCTACACCCCGTGAACGTCCGCAGTTTCAATGTTTACATTTTCTAAGGATGTAAACATTCAAACACGGAAATGTAAACAGCTGTGGGTACTAATTTGATAGTTCTAAGAGCAGTGGCAAAATCAGCTGTTTCAAGTTATCTATCGTGAGTTGCTTATCCACGGGCAGCTGCTTGTATTTATTATATTACCTATATTACTTTTTGATATTTTATGTGTGAGCATTATATTAAAAAGGGTTATGTTTCTAAAGATATTTTTATTGCTAAATTCGATTTGTTTCATACTTTGGTAGTGCACGTTACTATGGTGTGTTGTAGGAAGGTAACATTTTTTGGATGGATGCAGATAGACATGCCATAAGTTATGTGGGTATAAAATATCAATATCCTGTCCATCCAGCATTATAAGGCTTTTATACAAACACACAAACCTAAATAGCCAAATCAATAGCTCTTTTTCAAAACTCGATAATATTTTATTACACTATTCTATGGATCCAATAAGAATTTAATCTGCCAGAAACGAGAAAACAGTTTATCATTGGTGATCGTTTATTAAGTAGCATAATGGTCGCATGATATCCCAATAAATCATTTGATTTAGATTGGTACCTGGCACCAAATGTTACGCCCATTCATCTTACAAGCCAGCATAGATCCTATTTCCAAGCAATTTATTGTAAGCTAATAATCATACCATTTTTGTCGCCAAGTACTCCGGGATCAGTTATACATGATGTAAACATTATAATTCGTTTATCAGTTATTTACCATGTTTAAGTATGAATCTTTTTTATTTATCTCATTAAATAAAAAAATAGGGATCCTCTTGAAGTCATTAAATACATGACAATATTATATACTGTATAGTATACTGATACATTTTTCATCGCCCAGAATTGACCATATCCTTTATGAAAGTAAAATATTTTCTTTTGAATATTTTTCTAAGGAAATAACTAATTTAAAAAATTAAACGTAATACGCAAGTCAAGGAAAGGCATAGTAATTTAGTTTTACATTTTTAGGAAATTACTCCAATTAAATTTGTACAGAATATCTAAATAAGTAACGATTTAGTTTGTTGTTGTTAATATAATTTTATTTTCAAGCTATTTATACCGGTATATTTATATACCTTTATTCATTTTAACAACTTTAACATTTTGGAAACTTATAATCCCTTAAACACCTTTAACTAGTGACTCTTTTTACAATAAAAAATAATACTAGTTCAAAATCGCAAATAATGAAACATTTTTAAGAAGGGACGTAAGAATCAATCACGGGGTAAGAAGATTAGCGTCGTCTTGTCTCCTCCCTATTCAGGACTACAGCTTCGGTCTGTCTCTATCTCTTTCTTTGAACATTCACTATACCCTCTTAAAGCTCCGTCTGTACCTTTGATGAACATTTTGGAATTTGGAATTTGTCTAACTGTTTCTTTATTCGATTTATATTTTTTATCAACTCTAAATTATAATAAATTTGATTTATTTTACGATGATAAGAGGATCTTTGAACTCAAATCTATGAACTTATTTTAGTTAGTAAATAATTAACTATATACTTTTGAGTCAAAAGTATATAGTTAATAAAAGTTTTGACTATATAGATCTATAATACTAAATAAATATAACACGATTATTTACAAACAATAAAGAGAGAAAATGCAGAAGAGCAAACCCCGCTTCTTGTAAACAAGAAGCGGGGTTTGTGACCATCAGGCCTGGCCTTATGGTCAAAGCCATAAGGTGTGACCTTATGGTCAAAGGTCCCGCATTTATTGTTTCATTATTGAGAATATTTGTTGAAACAAAGTACAACATGAATATTACCGAACACATTTTATTTATGTTAAGAGTACGTTCTCCGTGATATTTAAATGAAAAACTGGATTTACTGGAATATTATGATGAAAATTATATAAGAAAATTACAATTATTAAATTATTGTTAGCAGGCTATAAGCCAATGTCATCGATTCAGTACAGAATAGAAAAATAAGTCCCCACGCAGTATTATAAAAATCTTTTATGCAGGGAAATGTTTTAGACTTTATATGGGAGGGAATGATTTTCCGAAAAAATCCAAAATGTGTAAATGTAAAATGTGCTTTAGATCCCTTATTAGATAGTGCTTGTTGTGTGTCGGAATTAAAAAGAAGTTGTTCCTTAAAATAAACTGTTTATATCCACGCAAGAGTAAACCAAATATAAATAAAATAAAAGTGCTCTTCTCTGAAACTCCCTCGCCCGTGGTTGAGATTTGCTGCAGAAATGCTTTTAACGGAGCTTTCCTCAGACCATTTTTAAAGACCATAAGTGCCACGTACGAAGCGTATATTTGTTTGTTTCAAAGCAAATACAAACTAATTTGGGGTACATCAATTTTGGTTTTAATCACATTTTAATTTAATTATTTCATATTTGTAAGGCCAAATTTTCTTAAACATTAGTGTTTACGGCGTGAGTTTTGCTATAATTCTAAACTTAAAAACTTCAAAAAATTAGAAAATGTTTTATTTAATAACTCCGTTTTCAATAATTCTTTGACATAGGCGCAGATTATTTTTTGAAAACTGTTTATTTGTTTGAAAAACAATGTAAGCGATATTTTTAAAGGAATTTTTCTGCAGAAACAAGTGACTTAAAAAAATAAATTGCACTCGTGACAAAGATAGATTTAAAAGAGATTTATCTTATTACATAGTTTAAACTATAAAAAAACTACTAATTTATTATTGACTTCCAGGTTTTATGTTTAAATTCACTTGAGTAACGGAGGGATACATCTAATTCCCTTAACAATTAACAGCCCAAAGTAAGAATTCAGTATAAATTTGGAATCAGATGCGGTAGGAATTTTTGGAAAGAGTTTTGAATGAAGTTAGCATTTTAAATATTTTCAAGCCATTGTATTTATATTATAGCTTTTATAATATTTTCTACATAATTCATGAAGCATTGAGGTTTTAGGGGTTTTCAAAATAAAACATTCACATCATTAATAAGCTATCATTTTATTCATAGATTTATTTCATGGCTTGCAGTTTAATTCATACATCTTTCCTCCTTTTTTCAAACTGCTGTACCAATAGAAAATACTTTATTTTTTATATTATTAAGCTGGAACACATACATTAAAGGCATTAGGACGACGCCAGGAGACAAATCACTCCGCGGCTGTCAACACGGCTTAGGCTGTCTGGTCGACGCGACAGCCCAGGTGACGCCATACGTGCAGACGGTTTGTATTACGTTAAGCCTTCGTAACACGACCGAAAAAATCTAGGAAAACAGTGGAAAAAATGCCCGTACAGTGTATCATTCCATATACTAGATCGTACAAGAACAAGGTAAAGTTTTCAATGTAGACTTTTAAAATTGTCAGATTTAAAGTAAACATGTAAACATATATATTTAGTAGCTTAAAAATCAATACACTGTATATATATATATATATATTAGCAGAAATACCCGCAGCTTCGCCCGCTGATTTTAAACAGCTAATTTTAATTTAATTATATTATGCCTTGTGCAATTAATTATTAGGAATAATTAACAAATGGACTGATTTATTTGCGCCATGGGCGTGCAATTACACCCTTAAGATACAGCTGATAATTCCACTCTAGATGAAAATTAGAAAGTATAACGCTTCCTCTAATAATGTTCCCCTCATGATCAGCAAATGGTATGAAATAGCTTCCTCCCATTTCCAGAGAGAATGAGGATAACACAGAATATAAGACAAATAAGACGCTAAGGATGGATTTTCTACTTAAAATCAATCTGAATTTAGCATGTTTTTGACAATAAACCGACAACTTTAAGAAAAAGTAGAAGGTAAATATCTTGACAAAAAGCCTATTGTCCCAAAAGGTTTTTCATTACATTTTTTTATTTTATTCTTTCAGTGGATTGGTTCTCCTACCTTTTCTGTTCCCTAAACTAAAATTGGCCGCCATATTGTATTTTATAATATACCATATTTAAGCTAGAGACAAAATATTGCAAAATCCTTTCTTAGTACGCATCTAGAGCCTGTAAAGAATATTTGTGCCGAGTTTCATGGCTCTAACCCTTATAGTTTTTGAGAAACTGTGATCAGTCAGTCAATGGGTTTTGGCTTTTATATATATATATATATATATATATATATATATATATATATATATATATAAGTCCTCACAATCAATTTAGAGAATGACCCAAAAGAGTATAGATGAATGTAGCTCCTCCAGTTCAGGTAAGTGATTAGGATAACTTCGAAAAGGAGCCACGAAGTTTGCAGCTTAAACAAACTTCGCAAACGATTTGTCAATAGCACACAGCTAACCTTCTAGAATCTTGTAAAGTTTTTAAATAATTAACTAGGATTCAAATATGTCAGTGTTGAACTAAACATCATAAGCATAATGTATCTTAGTTTAAGTTCCTCAAACTAAGTATTGAATTAAATTATTTCATAGTTTTAAGCAAATCACACATTTGTACAAATTATGTTTTTCCAATTTGCTTGCCTCTATGTCAATGTGATCCATAATAAGAGATTGCCGAATAAAAAGAAAATGTAAACTGTGTGAACTATTGGACATGAGCGGGTTCAAAGTGCCGCGGACTACCAACTAATACTTTGGTCTATTGCAATACCCCTGATGCAGCAAACCTGCAAACTCAGTGAATTTAAAATATTTGAAATACATATCGACCTAACATAGCAAGATGACATTTTTTATATTCTTCATAAGAAACTTATGAGTGATAATAACGCTGGTCTGCTGCTGCAGGAATGAGAAAATCGAGTGATTTTAAATCAATATCCAGAAAAATTCAACTAGAAGCTGTATACCGTGTTTTACGAAGGTAAAATATCCATTTGATACATCAAAAGAATAAGGCATAAAATGTAATTTTTCCCCTACAAGGATAGTGTGAATAATGATTGTGTAGGATTGCTGCCTCAGGTTGGTAAATGAGCGAGATATGACCTTTACACTTGATTATTGCTTATCCCCTTGGACCACGTAGATTCGGAGAGCACACATATGACGAGGAATTTGTATTGTTCATTTGATTTTTCCTTGTCTTTACTAGCTAATCTGTACATCCTTCAACATATGTTGACTTATATTTAAACGCCGTAGTAGCATCTGTCAATTGCATATTTTTCTTCAACTCGATTATAAATTTACCAAACCTGTAATGTTTTTAGGGTCGCAGATTTGTCTTGATAGAATTTGTAGCGCATGTAGTCCGGCTTTGTTTCGGTCTCTGGGTTGTTTCTATGAGTCTTTTTATTTTTTTCGGCTTTTAACTTGCAAAAAATTTCAAAAAATATAATGAATGTGTCAAACAAATACATTCATTACCATTCTAATATTTTTTTACTTCTTTATTTTATTATTCATTTGCTTTTGTTTGTCAGTCTTTTTTCTTCAGGTTTAGCAGATTGATTTTGGGATTTGAACCCGATTAACAAACAAATCAATTACTATTATATTTAAAGAATGTAGGAGTCAAAGCTCCTGATTATACATAGGAATTAAAAACTGAAATAATTGTTTTATTGTACATATTAATACAGGTAAGCTAGCTTATAGAATATAAATCATAATACGAAGTTTAAAGCGAAGCTTTAATACAAAATGTTTGAAACTGGAGACGTTTTGAATTTCATTTTTACAGTCAATCTTTAATATTGTTTCTCTTTGGCGCTCTGTGGGTAATGCCACTATTTTTCTCGTCTTCTTGGGATCAAGACCTTTAATTCGAACCCTTTACAATCATTCCATGACTGGCTCAACCCCCACATTTTCAATAAGGTAAAGAATTACATATACATCGATTTAATGCATACGAAAAGGAACCTGTTGTCGCTTATATGTTAAATTATATGGCTGCCAACTTCAGGTCCATAATTATATTCATTGACTTCAGGTTCATAACATTTGTATTTATAACCTCCATTATATTCATATTACTTCTATAACTTCATATAACTTCTATTATATTTCCCGGCGCAATAACTTCAGGTTCATAATAATTGTATTTATAACCTCCATTATATATCCTTCATATTACTTTCAACTTCATATAACCTCTATTATATTTCCCGGCGCAGGTCTGTACAGTACTGACGGAGTAGTCGGTCGCATCACAAAATTAGCCTCCTCTGACATCAGTCTGTGGATGAGTGAACTTGTACAAGTAGGAGAACATACATATCCGTACTTGGACAAAACATATCCGTTCCGACAGCTTATTTCTTTCCATCCCTCCGATATTCTGCTTTCCGGCTCCAGGTCTCTCAGCTTCTCACTAGACTTGTTTGATTTTAAACTAAAAGTGGAGATGACATAGCATATTTTTAAATTAGATTTAAATATCTAGTTTCAAGCTGATATTTGAGCCAAATTAATTTCTGAAATTTTAATAATAAACATTCACTAAACTTCTAAAGTTTGTGTGGTTAATTTCTCGAAACCTCCGTTTATATAATCACGAAATTAAAATACCCCCGTTGCAGCAGACCTGCATACTCAGCGAATTTCAAATGCAAAAAACATATATCAATCCAACATAGCGAGATTTGAGATGTTTTTGAAAGCTCCATAAGAATAACATGGGGAAAGAGTATGCAGGTTTGCTGCTACGGGTATATTAAAACTGGGTGATTTTAATTCATTATTTAGTAGATGTGAACTAGAAGTAGCCATTTACCAAGTTTTATCAAAATATGTTGGGAAATAAGCGAGATATAGAATTTTACTTATTCCCCATAAGGTTAACATTGGGACAACGTACTGTGTTTACCATTTTCAATATCTCGGTAACCAATGGACATAGAGCAGTGATTCAAAATACTAAATTGTTTGTTTTTTTGAGCTGAATTCAATGGTGCGATCAAAATTTCGATAAATTTTGTTTTTCTATGTAAAAATCTCAAAAAACCCATTTTTAGGGGGGTTTACCCCCCTTTACCCCCCCTTTCGGTAGTCCGATCGGGCTGGTTCACGAACTCGTGCGAATAATTACTACTTTACAGGTCTGAGCCAAATTTCATTCCGATCGGGCCATTTTTACGGCCGCTATCGTGCTTAAAGACACACACACATATATATATATATATATATATATATATATATATATATATATATATGTATGAAAATGAACGAATAGTGTTTTTTGCTTCTGGGGGCCCCAAAACGAAAAGTTATCATGGTCGCGGGCTTAGGTCTTACCATGAGTACTACGGTAACAGCTTCTTCCCTATAGGGGAAATTCGCTAAAAGCAGTAACTCAAAGAAACAAATCATAGTATTAGAAATTATATGTCAAATGTTTCACCGTTCAAAAGAATCTCACATTGATAAAAGTTCAAAACCGAGAAATAGCGAACGAAGTCCCTTTTAATTTTCCACGCGATATGCATTACAAACTTCTAATGACGCAACGGGAGCGATCTCAGGAAACAACATGGCATAATATACGTCTGTTACGTCTGATCCAAATAAACCACGAGGGGATGAATGTGTTGATGTGGAGAAAATGATCCGGCACTAGGCCAGATCTGAATGTCATATCATTTTAAGCCGTTCACTGGAAGGGAACACCTGCGTCGCTTTCGAGAATGCGGCTTGATATCAACTAAAATCTCGGATATATGTTCTTCCTAGAAACACGAAAAGTTGTCACGAAGATTAAGAAATAATGTTTGTAACCGTGCGTGATTTTTTAAATTATTAGGATTATGTCTTAACGGAAATATAAAAGAAAAAAGATTTTAGATTCTTTTATTTCCAGGGTTGACAGTTAAAACATAGTGGGTCCTTGGGAGCAATCTTCTTAGCTATTGTAACTCATGTTTCAATTAAGAGTCATTTATGATATATCAATGGTAACATGAGCTCAACATGAACCTTTGTCAGGCCTTACACTTTACAGTTTTTTTGCATCCTGTAGTATCGTAGAGTCGACAGACACGAGGATATTGAAAGACAGTTTTTAGACTTATGAAATGCAAATATAAATATAGTCCGGACGTCGTGTGCGTAGCAAAATATGCTAAATGCTTGGACTTCGAAAGGCGGCATTTCTGTTCATTCAAAAGAAGTAGTTAAGAGGTAATGAGATTTGATTGGAAATCATGTTAAAATGTGAATGAAAAACCCACCATGGCTAGCCGTTAACCTGGGTTACTATTAGCCAATCAACGGACAGCAGTGCAGCGAGCAGGAGTTTCAGGAATTGAATGTTAGGAGTCCAAATCGACTAACAGCACCAAATCGAACGAGAGGAGTTAAATATATGAGATTTTAACTGTACTTTATGCTAAAGAATAAGTGTTAAGAGTTATCTCTTGTGTTTAAACTGTAATTTAAATTAATGTGAAAGTTTATCACAAATTTTTTTATAGCTTGTGGAATGAATGTCAGTGAAGAGTAAAACTTGTTTCACACCTGATACAAGGGTTATCATGCAGCTGTTTTGTTGCAAAATGAGCGAGATATGACCCTTGCCCTCATTCTAATGAGTGAGGTACGCAAGTCTTAATGTATTTGAGTTTATGATTTTAAGAGTCACCAACTCAAAATTAATGACACTGAATAGTTCATTGTAAAAAAGACTACAGATAGTAATAAATGTTTATCTGATAATTATTGCCTCAACTACTTGATTATTTTGTTTTTTTATGTGGAAGTGAATATGGCTGCATAAGGAAAATGTTTAAATGTTGTTTTAAACTGAATATTGAAATTTAATTTGCCAGTTGGCAATATCGCTTAAGAAATTGTTAGCTTATATCATCTGATATAACACTATGCTATAATTTTTTTGTGGAAGATTAGGTTGTAGATGATTATTGTTTAGGTTGAAAATTACAGATGTACTCTGTCAGTGCTGATCCCTTAATATCCAATATTTTTTTGGGCCTTAAGCCAATTTATTAAATTAGGGATGGCACTTAAGCCTGCTTCCACAGCTACTCATTTGGTCTTAGTAAAGGTAGTAAGTTACAATTGGACCGAACATGCACATTTAAAAAAGTTACTACCGAGCTCCAAATGAATTTTGCATTACACTTTCCTTAATATAAAATATTAACAAGGTTTGAACGAAGGGTTTGATTGAAAGGATAAGCAATAATATTGCAACTGGAAGGATGGGGAATTAATAGGAGTTTCTAGCACTCGCTTTTTATGTCTATGTTTGCCCTCATTCAAAGCTAATTACACAGTATTGAGGGGTGTCATTTGTATCTGTCAAATTTTTTTTTTCCTTACACAGGTCTATATAATTTTTATTTCGAAGAGCACTTTCTCGGGATTAATTTACAGGACGTATTTTTCTCGGGACTGGTGACAGAACGTAGCGAAATTATTATTTGTGAAGGAGAAACATTTACAATATTTTATGTACTATTTGTATATTTTTTAGCTAATTTCCCTTATAGAGAAGAAGCTATTGCTGTAGGTCTCATGGTAAGACCTAAGCCCAAGACCATGATAACTTTTGGTTTTGGGACCTCCAGAAGCAATAAACACCATTCGTTTGAATATATGAATGTATGTAAAAATATGTATATATTTATATATTTATACATTGAAACATTATAAAAATATTGTGTGTGTGTGTGTCTTTAATGAAGAAAGCGCTCGCACATCTGGTCATATCCTTATCAAACTAGGTACATACATGGGAAATAGCAATTATTAGGAAAATTTCAAAAATCAACCTAATCAGAACTTTAGAAGTGGGCTTAAAAGGGGATAAAAACCTAAAAAATTGGGGTTCTGGACCTATACCAGAGACAGATTTTAATTATGTAATTTTTTATATTATTCAATCCATTTTGAAAGAAAAATTTTGTGTTTTCAATTATTGCTCTGTGTTCATTGGTTGCTGAGATATCACTCGTGGAAAACACAGCACGCTGTCCCAATGTTACCTTAACGAATTTCAAAGTTCACTGAGTTTGCAGGTCTGCTGCAACGGGATTATGATTTATATCAAAGAGTTGTTACTAAGTAGGTGCGGTCTTTGGTTTTAAACATTTTGTCGGTCTCTGGTTTTCCATATTCACGATCCTTGCACATTTTTTATATGGATCAGAAGCTTATCCAGCCCAAAAAAACTCTACTTTCATACGGTTCCATCTCTTCAATTGAGCAACACATTAGTTTACCCATTTTATTGAGAAATTAATTCTTTTTTATAAAACTTTCACTAAAACATTAGTTTGTCTTAAAATGTTTGTTTTTATTTATTCCATAGAGAAGTATGTATCCATATAAAATTAAATGTGAAATTACTTTGAAAATGTTAATAAAAAATACCACGTGAATGGTTATAAATGTAATTTATGTTGAATAGCCCGAAATTGACCCTTTTAACAATTACATATAGTTTTTTTTTGTATCCCTCAAAGTGGTATTCGATTAAAATTTTAACCAGAATATCATATATTCTGCTGGAATAGACAAACAGAAATTCTATTAACAATAATTAACTACTAAGAAAAACTTAATAAACTGTATAACGGGGTATTTTATACCGATAAGATATTCCTCTGAAGAGTGAGTGATATTTCATACCGGGCATTGTTGCTTCACAGTAAATATGTGAGGTATCCGTTTGTAGAGGCTAAGTCATTACACAAAACAGAACAAACTGCTTCACGAAAGGGCGATTCTTTGATCCCTAAGGCTTTGACATTCAATTGATCAGTTGATGTCGAGCAAGTTTACTGTCAATTGTTTGATATTTGTTATTGATCAATTCCCTTCTTGGCAATTCTCCATGGTGTAATCATAAAAAAATATGTATTAAAGATGTGACTGTTAAAATTGATTTCTGTGACTGTTTTACAAGTAGGGGTAGTTTATGATAATTTTAATTTGGAATAGACTACGTTATATTTTTTTAAAGACTTGAAGTGAAGGAGCACTAAAGATTATGGTTCTAAATGAAATGTTATACCCATTGCTAATTCATTTACAGATTTCTTTCTATAATAGCAGTTAGATATTTACAGAGCAAATCGTCTTACACATTCTGTACAAGTTATCGACGATGCGCGCACCATAAAAAGTTAACAAAAATTTTACTAGCAAGTACCAAATCGAAACCAGATAACGAATGGGTAAACACTCGGAATTTGGAATTTCACCCCAAAGCCAAAAAAAAACATGAACCGTGTGAATTATTAAATACCCCCGTTGCAGCAGACCTGCATACTCAGCGAATTTCATATGCATGGCAACATAGCGAGATTTGACATGTTTTTGTAAGCTCCTTAAGATTAACATGGGGAATGAGTATGCAGGTTTGCTGCTACAAGTATATTAAAACTGGGCTGTTTTAATTCAATATTTAGCAGATTTGAACTAGAAGAAGCTATTTACGAAGTTTTATCAAGATATGTTCAGAAATAACCGAGATTTAGAATTTTACTTATTTCCCATAAGGTTAACATCGGAACAGCGTATTGTGTTTACGACTTTCAATATCTCGGTAACCAATGGACATAGAGCAGTGATTCAAATTACAAAATTGTTTGTTTTTTTTAGCTGAATTCAATGGGGCCCACAAAAATTCGAGAAATTTTATTTTTCCATGTAAAAAACTCAAAAAACCCATTTTTGGGGTGTTTATCCCCCTTTACCCCCCATTCCGGTGATCCGATCTTACGCTGACATATTTTTGCGGCCGCTATCGTGCTAACAGACACACACACACACACACACACACACACATACACACACACACATACATACATATATATATATAAATTCGAACAAATGGTGTTGGTGTTTTTTGCTTCTGGGAGCCCCAAAACGAAAAGTTACAAGACCTACGGTAATAGCTTCTTCCCTATAGGGGAAATTCGCAAAAATGAGAAAAAAACAAGAAAAATAAACAAATCAGGCAAAAAATAAGAAGCCACCTAACCTTACAATGAGAGGTGATATATCCATGAGTATAATACTCGTAAAATAACCAATATTTATTGTAAATGTCTACAACTTACAATACACTTTTGTCATCTAAAATGATAAAAGTGTATTTCACTTTACGCTGACATGTCCTACTGTACATTTGTATCTTGGTTTACTCCAAAAGAAAAATAAAGGTGAAAAATAGAGTTTTTTTGGTCAATATATAAGGGTTTTAAAAAATCTATATTCTGAAGAAAGTTCTTTCTAGATTTTTAAAAACTTTGATGTTTTTAAGGCAATTGCCTATACTTTATAGTTTGTTAGATTCATAATAATATCTCCGATACTTTATTGCGGTTACATATAATTAATATAAATTTATATTTAAAAAAATAATTAAAGCAAAAATTATTTTTCAGTACCTAATAAAATTAGATACCTAATTATACGTAAATATTTGCATAATGTTGTCTAGAATAAGTAGTAAACTTATCATTAATGTACCTCTAATGGTTCTCAAGATATATCAAAGTTTGTCTTAAAAAAACGTGAAATTTCAAAGTTGCGGAAAACAGCGTTTAAATAAGGTATACTGTAATCTATGATATAAATGAAAATAAACTGATAAATAAAGCTAAACACTTCATTAATTGTTATATTACTTTATTTACTCACATAATAAGTAAATAACCATCAGGCCTGCTTCAAATAAATATTTTTTGCAACACTACACTAGTAAGTTGCCGATTTCCGCTTCCGTTACAGTATGGGAAGTCGCCGTTTACAAAAGAGTACGGCAAATATCAGCTGTAGTGAGGTAACAAATCAGCTGGAGTGCGGTAAAGAGTTTGCATTGAGCATTTACCGCACGAGTGCGGTAAATGCTCAATGTTGCCATTTTAAGAAAAAAATAGTATATCACACAATTTACATACATTATACATAAACACAACAGACACATTTTAACTATGGCGACCATATCTCAATTGTAAACAAACTGGTTTCCCAGGTTGCGACTCTTTTAGCGAATTTCCCCTATAGGGAAGAACCTGTTACCGTAGGTCTCATGGTAAGACCTAAGCCCGAGACCATCATAACTTCTCTTTTTGAGGTCCCCAGATGCCAAAAACACTATTCGTTAATTTTCATATATATATATATGTGTGTGTGTGTGTGTGTGTGTGTGTGTGTGTGTGTGTGTGTGTGTGTGTGTGTGTGTGTGTGTGTGTCTTTAAGCACGATAGCGGCCGTAAAAATGGTCCGATCTTCGTGAAATTTGGCATGGACGTGTAAAGTAGTAATTATTCGGACGAGTTCGTAAACTAGCCCGATCGGACTATCGGAAGGGGGGTAAAGGGGGATAAACCTCCCAAAAATGAGTTTTTTGAGTTTTTTACATATAAAAATAAATACCCCCGTTGCAGCAGACCTGCATACTCAGCGAATTTCAAATGCAAAACAACATATTTCAATCCTACATAGCGAGATTTGACATGTTTTTGTAAGCTCCATAAGAATAACATGGGGAATGAGTATGCAGGTGTGCTGCTACAGGTATATTAAAACTGGGTGGTTTTAATTCAATATTTAGTGGATCTGAACTAGAAGAAGCTATTTACCAAGTTTTATTGAGATATGTTGAGAAATAAGCGAGATATAGAATTTTAGTTATTTCCCATAAGGTTAACATTGGGACAACGTACTGTGTTTACCACTTTCAATATCTCGGTAACCAATGGACATAGAGCAGTGTTTCAACATACTAAATTGTTTGTTTTTTTGAGCTGAATTCAATGGTGCCCACAAAAATTGGATAAATTTTATTTTTCTATGTAAAAAATTTTAAAAACCCATTTTTGGGGGGGTTTATCCCCCTTTACCCCCCTTCCGGTGGTCCGATCGGGCTGGTTCACGAACTCGTCCAATTGATTACCACTTTACATGTCCGTACCAAATTTCATGAAGATCGGACCATTTTTGCGGCCGCTATCGTGCTAACAGACACATAGATATATATATATATAGATATATATATATATATATATAGATATATATATATAAAAATTCGAACGAATAGTGTTTTTTGCTTGGGGGCCCCAAAACGAAAAGTTATAGTGGTCCCGAGCTTAGGTCTTACCATGAGACCTACGGTAATAGCTTCTTCCCTATAGGGGAAATTCGCTAAAATTATAAAATTTTTTATATGTTAGCACCATTATATTCAGCTCAAAAAAACAATTTAGTATCTTGAATCACTGCTCTATGTCCATTGGTTACCGAGATATTGAAAGTGGTAAACACAGTACATTGTCCCAATGTTAACCTTACGGGAAAACAAGAAAAATTCTATATCTCGCTTATTTCTCAACATATCTTGGTAAAACTTGGTAAATGGCTTCTTCTAGGTCAGATCTACTAAATATTGAATTAAAACCACCCAGTTTTAATATACCCGTAGCAGCAAACCTGCATACTCATTCCCCATGTTATTCTTATGGGGCTTACAAAAACATGTCAAATCTCGCTATGTTGGATCGAAATATGTTGTTTTGCATTTGAAAGTCGCTGAGTATGCAGGTCTGCTGCAACGGGGGGTATTTCTACCTTCCTCTGTTTTTATTCCAGTTTAGTCTTTCTCAGTTTTCTTCTATACTCAGTAATTTGCATCTTCTTTCTTGTTCGAGCAAGTTTCAGCCTCTTTTGGTCAAAATTCTCTTGATGTTGGTCTTCCAGGACTTATACCGTCTGATCACAGCAGGTCAAGCATGCCTTAGTTGTTTCAAGTATTGCACTGGCACATAAATTCAATAGCACCGATTTCCAGTCTTGTTCCAGATGAGAAAGAAGTCTTAGGACATTTTGTCCAGACTACTCCGTGGAGCGCCTCATTCGCGTTTTGCGTTTTTCCTGAAATACACCTCTGGAACAATTAAGCGCTTGAGAGCCTTTGGTATAAGGGGAGGATCTTAGAAACAAATATTTCTGTCTATTTTTATATTTATTTTGTCCCTCTGGTATTTCACCTTTAGCAATAGCCCTGTTATAAAAATTCCTTGAATCTGATCCTTTTGGACATTTACCGAGCATTGGTTTTTCATCGGTTGACGAGCAATGAGGTAGGGTAGCAAAATTTGCTGCTTGTTTTTTTTATATCACCTCAATTGCCTTGAGTGACATTCCTATAGTAGGAAGTCAATTTGTCAATAGTGGTTCCCTTCAAGCTTTCATGCGTCTTGCCATCCAGAGGCTTGGCCTTGCCGGAGTAGTCTTTTACAATGTTTCTGAGACCAGAGCCAAGGCGCTTTGTCACATAATTCAGACATTCCACCTTTTCAATTGCTTGATCTTTGTAGATATAATACTGCTCAAGTGGCTGAACGTTTTAGAGTCACCATCAGAAACTAGAGTCGTTTATTGGAAGCCGTGGTTCTCCGAGTGCATCCAAATTCGCGCGTCTGCCTCTGTCTCCGTTGCTGGTGATGATCCATTGTAATTCTGTGGGCAATTGGGCTTGTGACGGGCAAACCAGTTCCTAAAACTGATAGAGTCATTACCAAGCTCTTTTGTCTCCCGTTCGCAAAGCCTACAATATTTGGGTGGGACTTCGTAGTCGATTACAAGACCAGTTACGACATCGATGCAGCAACCCACTCCGTTTTTCGAGGTAAACCCCCGTTTTTGCCAACTCCCATCAAAATAGACGGAAATGTTTTTTACCGCTTTTCTAGCTTTCTCCAACTATTCTCTTGCTACGTTATTGTATTTGGCATGTATCTGCTTGTTGTTCATTGTTTTCATAGTCATTATCATACTTAATGTTACAAAGAGTCTTATGCTACATATCTTGCCGGTTTGAGAGCTGAAAGTTATGAACGTCGTTTTGTACGTGAAGTTAAAATTTCATTCAGAACGGACCTTTCATAAGATTTATCGTCCATGAATACCTAAACAAAACAATTATTGTTCCGGAGTCCCTAAGGACCTTAAAATGACAAAGTAAGATGTACCGGGCGAAACTTTTTTTAAGGCACCTACGGTGTTAGCCTATTCCTTATTATGAAGAAATTATAAGTTCACAGAAAAATCAACAGCCTTTTTTCATAAGGTATGAAACTAAAAAAAAATACTTTATAAACTATTTTCAAAATATAATCTGAATAAGATTTTTGTTCAGATTAAATTGTTATAATATCTTGAAATTTCTATTCACATTAGCAATTTTCGATAAAATACAAACACATGTGAAAACTAAGATCTTCGTGTTTTTAAGTGTCTGTAAAACTAGATCCTTGCCTTAAGTATGTGAATAAATGTTTCGTTCATTTATTTCATCAACTGCAACATCTCTAACACTAGCACACTCTACCTCTTTAAATCTTGCCATAAATCAATTTAGATAAGTATTTCTATTCACATTAGCAATTTTCGATAAAATACAAACACATGTGAAAACTAAGATCTTCGTGTTTTTAAGTGTCTGTAAAACTAGATCCTTGCCTTAAGTATGTGAATAAATGTTTCGTTCATTTATTTCATCAACTGCAACATCTCTAACACTAGCACACTCTACCTCTTTAAATCTTGCCATAAATCAATTTAGATAAGTACCTATATAAATATACAGCTTGTTTACAAAAAAAACCCTTCAAAACTTCGGAATATGGTTTCTTACATCAAAACTAAGAAAAACGTTACTATAAACATTGGTCCTAAAGTGTTCGGTTATTCGAATGACGGTATGTATGTGTTTTTAACATGATTTTGCATTACTTTGGAACCACTGAAGATATCAACTTCAAACTTGGTGCGTATATGTGACATATTTTCGTGCGGAGTATCAATTTTCTACTTTGAACCATTTTAAAATGGCAGTCATTTTTATATTTTAAAACTTAACAATATTTATATCTTAAAAACAGTAAATTTTAGAAAAATTGTACTAGAGACAAAAAAGTTGCTCAGTTTTACTTCCTTAAAAGTTATATAAAGTTTGAACCACGATTAACGGAGTTATTAAAATTTTTATTGGAGCATTTGATATAACTGCCACAAAAAATAATGTATTTTGTTAGAAAAATAGCAATAGCTCCGTTAATTGTGGTTAGATCTTAACAATCTTTATAAGGCTTTTCAAGAAATAAAAAGTTTAAAAGAGTTTGTTCTGGTGATGTGGATTTCAATTCCCAAAAATAGACTATTATTATAATAATTTTGCCTTAGCTGAGTGAGCCGATCTTCGATTTCAATGAAAAACGTTCGGGAAACAGAGTTTTGGCAAAAAAAAACAAATGGACTGATTTTTCTTATGGATAAGGTCTATATTCATAATCGTGCTGAATTCAGATTGATGTTAAGTCGAAAACCCGCCTCTTTTTGGTATTATATCTCAGGTTATCCCTGATTCTCTGTGTTGGCAAACGGGAGGATGCTAATTCTTGAAGGAAACATTTTTAGAGGAGTCGTTGCACCTCATTTCAATCTAGGGTGGGATTACCAGCTGTACCTTAAGGGTGTAATTGCCCGCCCATAGCCCAAATCAGACCAGGTCTAAGTTGTTCCTAATAAACGGGATCAGGAAACAGACACATACTTTTTCCCTTAAAGTCATTTAAAACCAAAAAACTTATATAATAAAAAAAAGACAAATAAACAATTAATTATACCTCTAAAATACATGCCAAATTTTTATCAAAATCCGTTAGAAATTAACGGAGATATCGGTTTTTGAATATTTACCATAAGAATAACATTGGACAACGTACTGCGTTTATCGCAAAATAAATGAAAATATAAATTATCTCCGCAACTAGTTGACGTAGACTAGTAGTTCAAATTACTGCATTATTTATTTTTTCAAGCTAAATTTAATGGTTGCAAGAATATTTTCTTTATATATTACAGATTTTGTATAAATTTGAAAAAATGAAGTTTTCAATACTTGAACTCCCATAACTTCTGAACCTTAATTTTTACATACATCCAGGTGGTGTCGTTTTGTTTTCCATCTTAAGGACTAAAAATCATGAAATTTTTATCAAAATCGTTTGAGCCGTTTTTTAGAAATTTGGATTGTTGTCCTTTTTTATGGGGTTTAATGGGGTAAATACCCTTAAAAATTAAAAATTCTAAACATTAAAAAAGAAATCTGGAGATATCATGGTTTTGTACCTATATGCTAAATTCCATGAAAATCGGACTACTGGTGACGTATCTAGCTTTGTTTACATACACACACACGGACGAACACCACTCCGAAAACCACTTTTTTGGACTTAGGGTACACTAAAACGAATATATCCACTAAAACTTAAATTCGAAAATGATGACGAAAAAATATTTTCTTCCTCTACTATGTATAGGGGGGAGAAAGTAAAAATTGCACATGGCATAATTTGATTTAATTAAAAAAGCGAAGCTGCAAATGGCGATATCAGGTAGTATGCTATAAAGGTGATAGTATCTTTACCCAGTGATTTATTGTGTTTTTTATCTGACAGCTGAGTTGCAACTGAATTGTATTTTGCTTATTTTTTATGTACATTTGAATGTAAACATCTTTTTGATTTATATTATGGCATAAGAATAATATGGAGCATTGGGCAGGGTATGGGGTGGGGTACTATGGCGGGATTAGGATAAAAACCACTTAGTTATTTTATTTCATGCCTAAGGAATGAGTATACAACATTTTAGCTTCCTAGGTTATTGGGAGGTAGGATAATTAGTGATATCTGGAGGAGTAATTGAGTGAGGACTTTGCCTTTTATAGTTGAAGACACAGATTTAATTAACATCCTTTAATAAAAAATACACAAAGATAGAATTTTGATGCCAGGCATTGGCAATATTTATAATTTTTAAATTTATACCTACTAATGTACAAAACCACTCTTTAACTGGCTGTAGAATTAGTCGTGGTTGGAAGAAGCGTAGTGACAGCAGACAAGCCATTTGTCTCGCCGGTTTTGTTGCCAGGACATAAATCTCAGTTGAATCTATCACCTAGTTTTAGCAGAAGATCCTCTAGAGCCAACACACGGTTTCCTGTCGTGTAAGGCCACACGTAATCTGCAGTTAGTTGTTTACCGGGTATCCCATAATAGTTCCCCCCAATTTTTCCCTATATTTTTTCAAATATCAATTCCACACAACCTCTAAACATTATTAGGTAGTTAATACTTCAATTTGAGGGGGTACCCATTTTTGGTCGCCATCTTGGATCCGCTATATTGGATCCAAAATAATTTTTTCAAATGTAAAACGGTGTTGTGACCCATCATTACAAGCTAGCCTTCTTCACTGATTAAAATGACGCAATCTTTTTTAATATCTCACTTGGTTCTCAAGATATGAGTACTTTTAATTAATTTATTTTCAACCAATAAAACATTAGAAATTGAGTACCAAAATTTTTTACCTCCTCAAAAGTAAGTATTAACTACCCAATAATGTTTGAGGATGGTTTGAAAATGATATTTGAAAAAAAAGGAAAAAGTTGAGGGGGGGACTATTATGGGACACCCGGGATAAGGAATTAACTGATGCAATTTTAGTTCACGACGTACTGTACACAATACTTTTAAAATTATCATTCATCTTGGCGAACTCGTAAAGTCAGTCCTAAATTAGTTGAGATTAGGAACGAATATTTGAAACCTATGGGCTGAATAAGTTGTTTAATTTAATAATATATTATCATCAATACATAATGCTCTTTAGTATTAAACCAAATAATAAAAATTACCTTACGAAAAAAGTAGCATTAGTGAAATAATTTAATAGCACATTATTCGTAGGAAACAACAATTTAAATAGAATAAACAAATAAATAATTTATTTTGGTCTGTAAGCTCAAACGATTTAAAAAGATCCTGATTCGATCTTTAGTGACTTTACAAACTGCAAGTTCTCAATATCCGTTCCACTTTTATCTGATCTTCATTCTATCTGAGGAAGAGTAACAAAAAATATTTCTTAGCCTATTGTACGGAAAACTGCCGTTTTTGGCTCTCTACGTGAAATATATTTATTAGTACTAATACCAGAAGGTTTGCTGTGATTTTTAAATGCGCTAATTACAAACATTTATATTGTTTCATTCATTCGAATATACATGCTGAAATCGCGGTTCGCGATATTTAAAGTTTTGACTGTACACAATGAAATGTAAACATTAAAAATAATATCAAGAACTACCTTTAATATCAAGAAATACTGTAGTAGTTGAACAATTACTTGTGTTCATTTTATCAAATATCGTCAAAATCTACTTTAGATAGATTTTGCGTTGTAACACGAACGGGAATTACATTGAGCCTGTTTTCCTGTTTTGGTATTCGATCAACGACACTAAAACTAAATATATGAGTTGTTTGTGTTATTTTATGCAGGCTTAAAAATGTGTATGTGTTTTTAGCAACACCCTCTACTATAAATTATTTTCTACTCATTAATGAGTTAAACTACAATTTATTAATTAAAAAAATAATTAAGTTAAAGTACTTTCAACGTCATCATGTTATATACTAGTGAAACTACATCAGCCGATACTAGTCGCTTCCACGCACGTTTATTCTCTTGCCATATAGACCGACCTTGGGTTTTAATACTATAATACACATGTGGAGATATCATGGTTTAGAAAGAAATAAACAATTTTTTAAAGGAACATATAAATAAACGGAAACGCAAATTTAAAGGTTTAAAACCTTTGAACCTAATTGCAACTAACTCCGACAGGAAACTAATTTTCAATGCATTTATTGAAATAAGAAACTTGTCTATTAACTTTAGCGCCCAGTGTTGCCTTTTGGCAACGCCTTGTTTCTGTCGATTTTTCTCTAAAATTATTTTGTTTGAACCTCAAAAGCCCACAGTTGCCTTTTGTCAACACCCTTTAGTTCATAAAACAGCCACTAGATGGGAGCTTAGTCCAGTTGTCTTTGCATTAGAGAATTTTCTTCAGAGCGACCACATGGTTTGGAGGTTAGTGGTAAGTTGTGCTTTTCCAAGCGATCTTTTACTATAGTTCTAGACATTTCGTATTGTGGGAAAAAATATCTTATCAATCCTCAGTTATTCTAGTTTATGTTTCTAATAAGTTTTAGTAATTTAAGCGAGTATTTCCATAATTTATGTGAGAAAATCGCCGTGTTGCCAAAAAGCAACTATGGGCGGATGTGACATTAAATTTCAATAGTTTAATTCAGTTTAGTTCAGTATAACCCCATGCTAATATTAAATTCACTTACAGCTAATATTTTGTGTTAATTATATGTTTTTGGCCATATTGTATAGGACATGATTTAAACTTCACAATGGACCAAGAAAATTTGGAAAAGGAAATAGAACGGATTTTATTAATACCTGATGATAACGTGTCCAAATTGAGGGACATAGTGGACATTGGCATTAGGGTCTAGCCCCGTAGTTGCTTTTCAGCAACAAAAAATGTTTTTTTAACCTGTGAGGGAAAATTTGAAAAAACTGTTTTAATGTGTTATTTAGACCCTAAATAAAAGAAAAATAGGAAAAAATTATTTTTTTCCTCGGTGCATCATAATTTGGGTTTCAAAGGGTTAAAGAACAACCAAACAAATTAAGTAAGCTTAAAAAAAAATTGAAATAGTTTTTGTAGCCTTTAATCATAATCGTCTAGATATTTTTATTAAATTTCTAGCCTTTGTTTTTGATACCACACAAGCAAAATTAATATTAAATAATTTTTTACGAGGGTGAAATATTGTTTCTTCGTAATATATCTGTATTGTCTATTTACTTTTATATTAATTAAGCAGCCAGATTAAATCCTACACGGGATTACTCGTTGTTGGAAAAATGTATAGTGACAGCAGACAAGCCATTTGTCCCGCCGGTTTTGTTGCCAGGACATAAATCTCAGTTGAATCTATTACGCAGATCCTGTAATGATAACACTCAGTCTTTCCTCCTTTCAACAAGATATATATACTTAAATACTTGTTGCATTACCAACGATTTGTTTTGTTATATTTCAATTAATAAATAGCCTACATAACCTAATAATAATAGATCTACAATCTACATAACCTGAAAAGCCGAGTTACAAAGTCATATTTTTCCCAAGGCAATCCTTTCAGGAAAAGTAATTCTTTTCTCCTAATTTAAACCTCTTTGCAGTTGGTTTTCTATCATGCCAAAACTGTATATCTATATATTACAGTCCATTTAAGTTAAAAAATAACGTAGGAAATCTTTAAAAGATACAACAAGGCCGATTTCGATGAGATTTTCCTTAACAGAATTTGTATTTCAACATATCCATAGTTGGCCAAAATCGAATGATAGGAAACACCCCAAATCAATTTAAAAAATGAAGGCTCTCTCCAACAATTGAAAACTTTCAAACGAGTAGCTTATCTGCAGTTTTCTTGAATTTCTTTCCCCAGATATTGACTTTGAATCGCCACCGATTTTTGTTGAGGGACTATGGCTTTTATATTGGATGGAGGTCCACACTTCACTACAAACTTAACTGATTAAAATGATTAAGGACTTAAATGAAAGCCAATAATTTACAGTTTAGTAAGGACCTAAATCAGTTCAGATTTTCGGTTGGATTTTGATGCATAAAATATTAACTATATCGAATTTACGAAAGTAAAAAGATGTTATGTTAAATGATGGTTCAGAAGTCAAATAAAATTAAGTAGGACAGATTATTATAAGCGATATCTTGTGTAAAAGCTTAAAATATTATGAGGGATTTGATACAAGAACGAACTTTTTAAAGGAACTTTTTAGACCCTTGTGAACCTGCGCTATAAGTCTTTGACGAATAAAAAACAAATTTAAAAAATCGTATTATCATGTCGTTGTTAGCTTTATGGATCATCCAACACTCGTCTGATTTTAATGATCAATAGCTGAAATAAAAGCCCTCAAATCACTGAGTATTTAAACCCAAAATAAAACAGAGAATCCTAATCAGAATAGCATATCTAATCTGAAATAATAAAACAACAATTAAAGAATGAAATGTTCTTAAGATATTCATAGGGATGATTTTTTGTGTTGGTTAGCTTGATGATCGTCATGTACAAAATTACGGTAACATTAAATATCTGTAAGAAAAACTGCTTGAGTATTTCTTTAAAATGACTTATCAATTGTAAGGTTAGTATTGGTGGACTTAGATGGAGGCTGTTACAATTTTGTAACAATTTTGTAAGATAGTGGAATACTTATCATAGGCGTAACCAGGGCGACCCAAAAGAGGGGGGGGGCTTACACTGAGGAGGTCTGGCCTCCGAAAATAAGATGCATAAATTAGCGTTTTTGGCAGTCTAGAGGTATAAAAAGGAAGGTGTGATGGTTGCGGGTGTTTTGACTGAGGGATTAAATAAATGCACTAGTTTAAAAATCCTGAAACTGTCATAATTCGATACATTTATGTATTTGTAATGGTTGTACAAATGGATGTAATTTCAGTATTTTGATTGGGGGGCAAGATTTTCAGACCATTGCTCTATAGCTCAATGGAAACCGGCCCCCACTCCTAGAAAACTTGTTAGACGCTGAGTTTTATCTAAAAAGCTTTGGCAAATGACTGCCGCAAAATGTCCGACAGATTTACCGACAGTGAAACTGCTGAGAGATTTGACGGACGATACCAACAACAGATTTGACGACCGCGGGGTACATCCACCATGATACAATAAATTAACGGTCTCGATACAACCGATAAAATTTAGTACCGCAAGAAATTTTCCGATCGCTGCAAATATTAAAGATTTATTTAGTTTTGTAATACAACCAAAATTTGTCGGCTACAAGTATTGTGGTATTTGTTTTCAAATACGACCAAGATTTTCCACATGCAATACAACAGTACAACCAACAGGGTTGACGGCCGCTTCAGAACCGTCACGGCCACTGTACGATCAGGAGCTTTGTTTGCCGCAATACAACCGATGCGTTTGTATGCCACGATACAGCTTGACCATGAGCTGTTATTGCCATAATATGACCGAGAAATTTGCTAACCGCTGTAAAACTAGGAGGGTGTCTACCAGATTTCACCTATGAAATTTACAACTCTTTCTAATTTTTCCTGACTTAAAAGAGATTCCTAAAAAGTTCAAAATAACCCCATATTGTTTCCTGAAACGAACATTTGAACATAATCTTTATAAGATACAATATTATTTGACAGCCACAATGCGACCGAGGGATTTAGCAGCCACGGAAACACTGAGCGATTTTTCTATCGCAATATGACCTCGAAATTTGCACAAATGACCGCGATTTAACAGCCGCGATGTGACCAAAAGATGTACAGTTCGCGCATTATATCTCCGGATAAGGGTGAGACAACTGGTGATTGCATGGTGCGGATGAAGAGGAGGTATTTTTCTGATAAAAAAGTTTCTAAAACTCCGCTACCTTGTCAAACGTTGTGTTTACCAAAATCATATGTTCAAAATGTCATATGATACGGTTATTAGCGAAGAAGCCATCATCGATGGTAATTGCCACGAAAAGAGCAAGCGGTTTACCAGTCGCAATGTGACTGAGGGATCAGCCATCCGCGCAAGAAAGATTAGCTATATGAATAAACGTCAGATTTTTCGGCCGCAATGGATATGACGACCCCGAAAAAGTGGGAGATCTGCTGGTCGCGGACCAAGCGAGAGATTTTCTGAACGCAAAAGGACCGAGAGGTTTTCCGGCCGTGATATAACAAAAATATTAGAGTTGCGATTCGATCGACAGATTTGCCGGTCGCGAACACAATAACAACGATTAAGACGATGAATGGTTATTTCGTTTTGCGTCATCACCAGTATTGACTTTCCTGACCAAAGATTAAAATGAATAGTTTTTTCCGACTTTTCCCGAATTCCTGACTCACTACAGTAACCCTCCGATGGATTCAGAGGGATTTGATGGCCACGATACAACCAAGAGATTCTCGGTTACGAAACAGCTAAGATAAAAAAGACGATAAGGGAGCTTTGACAACCACGAGATTTTGGTTTAGCAGGCCTGGACTGAAATACGTCAACCCACCATTCCTGGATTTCTGAGTGCAATACGAGCTAAACGCGTCAAAAGCTCGTGCCACTTTTTTGTCGGCGACATCAATCTTTTCAAAATTGTGTCCACCCAAAAACCTATCTTCCGTCGTTTTTTCATTTTTTCTAAGGTTAAGGGGGGTTTAAACCCCGAAAGCCCCCTCCCACCGGTACGCCACTGATATAAGTTTACTTAGAGACTGTTCGTTTCAGAATTTATATTTACATCTTTTTATATTAAGCTTTAGTTGCAATCACTTTTTAACAGTGATTTTTCTAACCTGTTTACAACCTTTGATAACAACTGCCATCCTGGCCTTTACGCCCTCTGACGCAACCCGCACTTCACCTCTGAATTTGCACTGTTGTTACTAACTTGAAGGGGCTACGCTACGGCGAATTGCAATGCGTTCAATTTGTGCCAACACAACACTTACTCACGTGTGTAATGCACGGAATGGACCTTTCGTTTGAAGGTGTTGTGTTTTGCTTGATTTTATTTCCGTACACTACTTGACACTTGGAAATTTTAATTAACTAAAAACGGAAGAGATAGTTATCGAATTCAACCCTACACATACCGAAAGTGGCTTAACTGACATACTGGCTGAGATATGCTTTTAATTAAACCGATTGATGACTGATCAACCTGAGGAGAGTACAGAAAAAATACTATCTAGAATCCAAACTTTGGTTTGCCGTTTTGATCTTGCTTTGGCTGAAAATGAGAGTAAGAGCTTAGCACTGGAAGATCTACAACAACACATTGCTGAGCTGAGCAATAAACTTGACCTCGAGAGGACTCAGAGACGCAATGACCTGGACCAATGATAAAATAAAACCTTAACAATTTTCAATAAAATTGTTCTCCGGAGAGCGCTGAGAAGGAGAACACCTCACGTCGAAAAAATCCCTCTCCTTGAGAAGAATATCCACAGACATAAACTTCATCAACCTTTGAAAACCTCACTGTTGATTAAGATAAGCTTGACTAAAGTAATATGTTATTGGTTGAAAAATAGTGCACTAAAAATATATATCTTAGAAAACAAATTAAAACTAAGAAACCAAATGAGTGGATTAAAAAAAGTGGATTAATGACACATTAATGGACTCATATTTTCAGTCGCTGTCTCTTAGTTGTAAGGAAACATACGTGTTATTCTTAGGGCGATCTACTACCTAACTTTTGAAACGTAATAGGGTCTATATACTTTACATAAAGTAGTTAGAGACGTACTTATTGTACGTTTGTCTTCTTCCGTATCTATAATAGTAAGGATCCAATAAATGGTGATGGTGGTTGTAACTGGAGCCCTCTGCAAAAAAAAACTCCAATCATGCCTTTCAGTTTGACTCCAATAATCGCCTGAATTCCAAGAGCACCTAGCAACTAACTGAAAACTTAGACATACCAATTGATATCAAACTCTGTTGACATTAGATGTTATTAGCAAAATATTCAGTTTGAATGTGTAATTAATGTTTTGGAAAACTTAAAGCACATCTACAACTATTTATACTGTAAAGAATTTTCGAGCATGGTATGATACACCATTGAGCCATCTTAAAAGCGCACTTAAGTCTACGTAGACTTCTTGTTCAAGTACTTGACCAATGGAAACCATGCCAGTAATTACTTCAAAGGAAGTCTATGAAAATAATAAGAAAATTGTGCAAACTAATAAAAATAAAATGTGAACCTACTCAATGGACCCCCATTACTTTCATGCTCGAACAGGTTATGCGTATTATCTGTTAAGGAGGAAAAAAACACGGAAGTGAAAAAAATGAATTGATTGAGAAAAATATATTACCAACTAAGCTAAATATTTCATTACCGACTAAACAATACACCAGTCAATGAAGCGTAAAGTCTAATCCTAAGCCTTATAAAAAAGTAAACTTGTTTGAGGTTGAGCATGTGGTTTCGGGTCCATTTCGCCCGGCCATGTTTGAAAATCAACATTTCAAACATACCACGATTTAGTACTCAATTAGTACTAACTAGTACCCGAATACTAGATTTAGTACTCCAAGGATTATCGAGTTATTAACAATAATAGTATGATGCCGGCCAGGGAAATGCTAGCCCGGCCATGTCAGAAAACGCGTATTTCAACGGTGCCACGATTTAATACTCAATTACTACTATTTAGTACCCAAGTATTAGATTTAGTACTTTAACCATTACCAAGTAATTAGCCGAGTTATTGGCACCGTTGAAATCCGCATTTTCTTACTTAGGGTTGGCATTTCCGGCCCTTATAATACGTTATGACTAATAACTCGGTAATGGTTGGAGTACTAAATCTAATACTTTGTTACTAAGTAGTACTAATTGAGTATTAAATCGTGGCACCGTCGAAATCCGCATTTTCTTACATAGCCGGGTTGGTATTTCCGGCCCCCATAATACGTTATGGCTCATAACTCGGTAATGGTTGGAGTACTAAATGTAATACTTGGGTATTAAATAGTAGTAATTGAGTATTAAATTGTGGCACCGTCAAAATCCGCATTTTGTCACATAGCCGGGTTGGCATTTCCGGCCCCCATAATACGTTATGGCTCATAACTCGGTAATGGTTGGAGTACTAAATGTAATACTTGGGTACTAAATAGTAGTAATTGAGTATTAAATCGTGGCACCGTCGAAATCCGCATTTTCTTACATAGCCGGGTTGGCATTTCCGGCCCCCACAATACGTTATGGCTTATAACTCGGTAATGGTTGGAGTACTAAATCTAATACTTGGGTACTAAATAGTAGTAATTAATTATTAAATCGTGGCACCGTCGAAATCCGCGTTTTCTGACATGGCCGGGCTAGCATTTCCCTGGCCCGGCATCATACTATTGTTAATAACTCGGTAATGCTTGGAGTACTAAATCTAGTATTCGGGTACTAGTTAGTACTAATTGAGTATTAAATCGTGGTATGTTTGAAATACTGATTTTCAAACATGGCCGGGCCTGCGAAATGGACCCTGTGGTTTCTGTGGATGCAAATAATACTCAAACACATTGAGAGACACAAGAAAAAAAAACTTGTACATTAAAGACGCCAGAAAAAGTAGAGTCATTGTTTTCTCCGACAGCCATGGTCGCTTGCTAGCTCAGAAATTGTTTGAAAAGAGCCCGATTCTTGTTAGTGTAATGGGGATTGTAAATCCTAGTGCCAGAATGGCGAATGTTGTGAGGTACATTGGTAATATCACAAATGGACTAAACAAAGGAGATACTGTTGTGGTATTTGCTGGGACTAACGATGATTTAGTTGATTTCAACAGTGATGATTTGAAGAAATCTGCAAACATATTAATAAATAAAACTGATCGCACAAACATTGTACGACTTGGTTTTTGCCTTCCAGATTTTATTAACCTTCCCCTAATAAAGCTATCTTTAAAACTAACGAGAGAATATCCCATTATGTGGCTGTTGTTGAACACGTAACAACCGTCGTCGCCCAGCCATTGGACTTGCGTTTTCGTCCTGGCTTTTTCAAGGGACTTTTCACACAAGTAAGTTCCTCAAATACTGTCGTCACTAACGTGTCTAACTTATTTTTTTTGGGGGGGGGGGAACGAAACACAAATGAATGGCCCATAGTTAACTCGTCCTCTGCCCTACTCGCTCGTCTGCTTCATGAAAATGTCTCAGGATTGACTAAGGTTGGAAGCGATGTACTTTGGAGCATCTCCCCTTCTGCCTTGAGTACTTTTCCAAACCTAACATGAGAACCATTCCCAAGTAGCATTTGTGTTGGCTAAAATAGTTTTAAAATAAGTTTCATCTACATTTTAAATGTTGAAAAAATGTTTTTAAAATGATTTCTTTTCAAACAAATTTCCTAACTGACCAATTTTAATACCATTCAAAATGAGTTTTAAAATTATGTTAAAATAATTTTGAAATGTTACAAATTGTTTTAAAATCAATCTTAAAGATCAATTTATATTATTTTTAATAACTTTAAAACTAGTTATAAATACTTTAAAAAAATGTTCAAATTATTAAAAACTCATTTTATATTTTGTTTTACACCAAATTTTAAGTAATGTTATAATCATTTCGTAAATTGTTAAAAATTGTTTTAAAACTATTTATTTTCAAAGAATTTTCCTATCTGACCAATTTTATAATCATTTAAAATAATGTGTAAACTTATGTTAAAACTATTTTAAAGTATTAAAAATAATCCTGAAATAAATTTTATAAATCATTATATATATTTTAATGAGTTGTTTACTTTATAAATAGTTTTAACAAATTTTAAATTAATTAAAAAATTATTTATAAATTTGTTTATGCCTCAGTAGTAAAATTATAAAAAAAATTTTAATTGTTAATAAAAGTTACAAAAATATTCTTTTCAAAACATTTGCTGATTGACCAATTTTATAACCGTTAAAACTGATATTTGAACTCGTGTTAAAACAATTGTATAATGTTAAAAAATATATTAAAAATTTTATCTACGGCCATTGCAATAAACACCAATTACAATATTACACCACAAAAAGGTACATTACAAAACCTAAAACCATATGTAGTTTTATATTTTCCATCTCACTCGACACTTAATGGCCTTCAGAATACAATCGTTGCATAAACTACTATTTATAGTTTGTATAGAAATTGTATAGAACACATTTTTTACACTTACAACTGACAGATAATAAAGTGATAGTGACAATGTATTAAAACAGGTTAATTAAGTAATAAAACTTGGTTAAAAGCAAAAATCTATATTCACAAAGTAATAATATATACAAAGGTTCAAGAGTTAGTTGTTGATCAGATTCTCAGTGTTGATGTTCTCTTCATGATTCTCGTCATGGACATCTTCCTGATGCTCCAAGCTGGAAACAGAGAATTGTTGGTTTTAACACAATTTTGAAGTTACCAAAAACAGCACAGAACGTTAATGGTAAAATTAACTGTTTTCTTGGTATTAGTATAAAGTTGGCAAAAATGTAATTATTACCTTCTAATACATTGATTATTCCGAGGATATTAGGATATTAAAATTTAATTGTATCTAGGTGAAATAGTTATGGCTTAAAGTTTTATTGCCTGCCTTTAAGTTTAGTTTAATTGTACAGAACATAAATCTGTAAAGGGATAAAAATGTGTTATTACCATGCTCAGCTCGGGTCTCCTAATACTCTATATTGGATAAAGAAACACAAGAAGATTTGCATTGTGTTTATTGCATTAATCACATCTTTGAGTTTATATATATACTTACAAGATTTCTTTATACTAAAGTAGATGTATTGTAATGAACGCAGAGGTACAAAAAACTTTAAAAAAATTCATTGAAATTTCTTACGTTTACAATGGTTTCATGCGTAGTTATTTATAATGAGAACCTTAATGATATATACCGTAATTGTAGTGAACCCTTGGAATAATTTAACATTATGCCTTAATGGACCCGTAGTTTCAAAATTTGCAGGGAAACCAAAATTTGCCATAGGCAGAGAAACAGATCGATATATTTACATCCGTTTTTTTAATATTACAAAATTAGTTTTTGTAATGAAACTAACTTTGCTTTTATAAAACAATACCGAATGTAAATATTCCAAAAAAACTCCAATCTTTAATAATTAACTTTTTAAATTTTAATATAAGTATATACGTTTAAACTTTTGTGAATTTCAACCCATGATTTGTTGCTATTTATTTATGAGCTGCGCTTATAAAACTCGTTTGGCTTTGTCAACGAACTTTCAACATATCAAATTTAAAAAAATACAACTTTATTAATAATTACCTTACTCGCTATTTCATTTTGAGCTGAGTTTGAGCCAGCCAGCGACTTATGCTGTTATCCACCTTTCTTTTGACTGAGGAGGGGAACCTTTTCAATACGACATCTGAAACATCAAGTTGATTGAAAATACTAAGTGTCCTATGGCATACCATTTAAATTTTTTTCAAATATTAAACCCAGACCACCGCCAAGCATTGATAGATAGTCAAGACTACTTTTTAACAGGGAGGTAATTGTTGGCTGCCATCATGGATCCGCCATTTTGTATCCAAATTTTTCGATTTAAGGGTATTGTTATGACCCATCATATGGAAATAAATTTTAATGCTCAATGCCTCAATTTGTTCATTTATATCATTATAATACATGTTAATCAAAAAATAATGCCAACATTTTCAAAAGTTGTTAACAGCGAACAGCGAAACCCTTTATGTTTAACTAGTAATTCTTTCACTGAGTTCTAACAGGTGAACATAAGTTTTGATATGGAGAGGGCATGACCTTACTATGCACAGACTTATGTAGCATTTTTTATTGATGATTTTTTTACTATGATAGGCCTATTCATAATATCAAAATGTTTTTGAAACAAGTAGTTCCAAAATTAAAACAGTAGAAATGCCACAAATAACCCGCAAAGCACGGTCAAAACAAAACCTTTTTATAAACTTAATAGTAGACGTGTTTAAAAATGTTCTTATGTAAACACCTTTAATAAAATATTCATATACGTTTTCCAGATATTTTGTAACGCGGTATTGATAGCAATGCATCTACTGTACGTTTTTATAAATTAATAAATGGTGTATTCAAAATATTTTAACCCGTAACCACATTGTAGAGTTGAGCGTAGGCCTAATGTTCCCATCGCCGAGTATGGAAACGGAAATGTCATAGTTAATAGAAAAGGGCGGTTAAACTTTGAGTTAAACCGAACTGTTCTAAAACAGGTTCGGTTAAAACGATCTTTGATATTTAATCAGCACGGGAGGATAAGCCGATCGTCGTTTAAAGTAATAGTTTAAGAGGGGGTCTACTGTATTGGTTTAGAAAATTTACATTCTCTCTCCCTCTAAACATGACGGTTGATAGCCGGGTTTATGGGTTAAATTATATGATTTAGTTACTTGTTACCAAATGCAGACTAAACTAATTTTTAGACAATATTATAAAAAAATTAGTGGTATAGGCATACCGGTAGCTTAATTAACTAACCCGAAATATTGAGGGAGCGGTGCACCCCTTGTAACCCCCGTGAACCCACCCATAACTAACTGGTAAGTTAGGCCTATAGCTGTCTAATCGTTCTCTGTTAGATGTCGATCAATCTAACTCAATGCACTCTGGAACTCTGTTATGCTATTAATTTTTCCTGTTAAAAACAAATCACTCCATACCGTACTACTACAGTAAAAGCAGTATTTAATTTAGTTCCTCAACCACCCTATAAGAATAAGTAATTTTGGAAATATTTTTCTAGACGAATTTCAATATGTTATGAAATTTGTACTGGTATAAGTTTAGTCACAACCAAATAACTAGGCCTGATTCTCAAGAGAAACATTGATCATTCAAATGGAAGATGTAAACTGAATTATTTCAGTCTTAAAATTACTCAAGCCTAGCCTATGACAAACTTAAAAATGTCATGCATTTATAGTAAACAATAAAAAACAATATACTTTACTAATACTGTACTAAACATTTAAAAATATATTAATGTTAGATAAAAAATTATGATGAAGATAATAGATATTTGGTTTCATTTTTCATCTGCATATCCAATCAAATTAATTATCGATACAGTTTCTCTAAGAAGACAATCCCTTTTAATAGCTTAAGTTTTAAAATGAAGAATCTATAAAACTCACCTGTTCAGATTGCTGTTGCTTCTCAATCTGGAACTAAACTAAGCCTCTTTAAATTGGTCATCAACAACTTCACAAAACTTAAATAGGTTAACAAACACTGGATAACTTATAATCTACCACTTTCATGGAACTGATTCGAACTGAGTACAATCGAAGCGACCGCAGTCCGAGCACGGCACGAATGAAATCTTGTGACAACGTAGCTCGAATGAAGGTAAACAAATATGGCTACCTACCCTTAATATCCCACCCCCGCCCTACCGGCACACACGACTCTGCCACTCTCGGACCGGTTTTCTGTGGAGCGAGCGAAAATCCCTTCTCGGTTCTCGTTAGTGACAAAGGGACACCGCCGCGCCCAACTATTTAGCACACTGAACCCACCCCCTCAATCCAAACCACATAATACCTAACTGGTAGTCCACAAGTAATTTTTAACGCACATTTCCCTGACTAAACTCGGCGTCATACAATAGCTAGCTGCAAATACTTAAGTTTATCAGTAATTTTTTTACTGCTTAATTAGTAAATGTCCAGTAATTTTTATTTCATATATAAATTAATCGATTCCTCTACTACAAAATAACTGTCTTGATAGTTCATTTGTTAAAGTATAAAAATGGGAAAATTACCTAAAATGTAATATGTAGATGGCACTTTGGTTTATCATCGTTTAAATAATATATTTTAAAATATGTTTAAATTAAGAAAACAATTTATAAAAAAAGATTTGAAATCAATTTTAAATACTTTTAAAAAGTTGTGAAGCAGTTATGTTACTGATATAAAATAATTTTAAAACATATAAAGCATCAACCAAATTTGTTTAAAACTATTTATTAACAATTAAAATTTTTTTTAAATCATTGAAAATATGATGTAAAAATGTTTAAGAATATGTTTGAAAAACTTTAAAACAAAATTCAGCAATTATGTAACTACTTTTAAAATCTGTTTAAAACACATCCCATAAAACATTTTCCATAAAAAAATATTACAAATTTTTTTTAATAATTAAAAACAAACCCAAAAGTTATTTTCATACTATTTCAAATAATTAAGAATTCAAATATAATTTTTTTCAACTGTTTTTAAATTTTAAATAAAATATGTTTAAAAATATTTATAAAATGATTAAAAGGTTATTACAAACAAATTTAAAATACATTTTAACACAATTTAACCACAGTGAATTAAACGATTTAAAATAATTTAAGAATAATTTTACCGACATTTAAAAGTGATTTAAAAACACTTAAACCGCCGTGTGGATTTATTATGTTAAGATCTTTAAAAACAATTTTGTAATTAATTTACAAATAATTTTAACATTAAAATATTTAAAAATTCCAAAAAGATTTAAAACTAATTTTAAAATTATTATAAAATTCTTTTGGTTGATTTTAAATTTGAATACATTTTAAAATCTTTGGAAATAACTTTTCATCGATTAAAAATAATTTCCATGCTACTTGGGTTGTTGCAGGTGACATTAGCATTGAATTTTCATTTTTTTCTGATTCATCTTCCATGAAACTCTCCGAAAATAGGTATGCTGTCTTTAAAAAAAAAAAAAAACACTAATAAAACATACGTCGTATTAGTTTCTACTACCATATCGGGTTTGAAGAAATCACCTCAGGTCCTTAAAAATAATGGATTAATATGTGTAAAATACATACATTCGAACAGTCGGGAAACAAGGCACTGGAGGCCTCTTAAATGATATGACAACATTTGTTTGTCTTAATACAAGGAACAAACCCACATAAGGTCTCTAGAAAGTTTGTAAACTCACTATATACTGTATTACTAGTTTTGGTTTATAAAATAAATGCTGCAGTTAAGTTCTGTTAATAAATACAAAGTAAACTTTGAAAGAGTTACACACCTACGAACTCGGATCCCTCCCAGCAATGAAAGAATAATCCAGACAGTCATTAATGGACTGCAAAAACTTTTATTTACACTGATCTTGAATGAGCCTGAGTTTCCTTTCCGCTGTTAATAATGAGAGGTTCAATCGGAGGGAATATATTTTAGCCTTAAATAGCATTGAAAAGAATCAAGTGAAATTCAGTTTCATACCATTGCAATGAATTTAAAACATTTTATTTGTTCTTGTTTCATGCAATAACAAGTTACATTACAATTATTGTTATTGTTGCTCTTGTTTTGAAGATTAATAACAATAATTATATGAAACTATCTTGAGTTGGTAGAAGTTTTATTTAATATCAATGTAAAATATTTTGTCTGAAATGGCGTCAATAAGAAAGTGGGACAGTGAAATTAGGAAAGCATTTAAAATACTTCTGAATTTTAAATATTATAGTGTATTGGGAGTCTCATGTTTTCCATATATACCGGTGTGGTATCGATTAAATTTTGGGTGGTTCAGTCTTATTATATATGTCATAGTCGCAATTAAAATTACAAAGAAATACAAGTTTCCATATTTATTTCCTGGTTTCAGTCTGATCTATGCTAAAATTAAAACAACTATAATAGGGAGAAGGAGGGTAATTTGTGTACTTCTCATTCGCCAACGACAGGCCAACTCCACGAAGGCAGACGGAAGCACAAGAGGAATTCCGATATCTCTGTAAAATCATTAGTCTCAGTTTTTGTATCTAGCGGACAATCAATAAACTTTTAGAACAAGATAACAACAACATACCAATTCATTCATGTATTGGGAATCTACGTCGTGACAAAAAACATTAATGCTGCAGTCAGTGACGTATTTGGCGGGACCTTGCAAACGTTACTCGCTGGTTTTCGTTTGTTTACGTGACGGACATACTTGTAGCTGGTGAGAGGTAAGTGAAACTTCACTCCCTATCGCGCTGTATAGTAGTATTAATTATACTATAGTTAAATAATCATCTTCAATTGAATGCATGTGAAATCAGGTTATTGTTTTCAATCTCATAAGGAACATCTACATTATCGTTTTGTAAACTGTGATTTATCCCTTATAAATGAATAATGGAATCAAATAGAAATGATGGAAAATCATTACTATCTCTTACCTACCTCATAAAGCTTGCAAGAATGAAATTTTGTCATATATGTCATCCTTTTTCCACAACTAAATGTTTCAACATATTTGCCCAGTTTTATATTATTAAAATGTATACACAATGCTTTTTATTTAAAATATAAAAACATCAAAGGCCACAAAATATTAATTTGTCAGATTGTAGCTTAGGCTTATTTACATGGTACTATCTGTTGATCTCTTAAAATAATGAGGCAAAAATCTTATTATTCTTCTTATCATAAAATAGTTACACAAGCTTCAGAGTTTGGCATTGAGTATATAATGTTATATTTATACATGCATTTGTCGCCTGTTGCAAATAAGTTTCGTTTGACTTATTAAAATGACATTAGTTTTTCTTTTCATTTTAACAAAAATTTTTCTAAAATCCGTGGCATTTTGGGAAAAACATGTATATGATATTTTAGTTCCTAGTAATATAATGATGAAATTGATATAATGTATGGATGGAATGAGCTTAAATAATGCGGTAATGAATAACCTTTTTTTGCCAAAATTCCTTGCACTGTCCTTCAAGAAAAAAAAATGGGTAAAATATTGCCATATCGGGAAACTTAATAGTGTGATCTTGTTCACAACTTTTGCAGCGGTGTGAATGGGTTTTGGCTGATTTCTGTTACTTTGACCGAAGTTTATAGTTTGTAGGATCATACTACAATCACAATGATTATGTGTACTTAGACATTTATAAATCCATAACATATTTTTACAGTATCATATTAAATTATTGTCACGTGGCGATGTTATCTGATGTGAAAAATCAATCTCTGTCTTCACTGTCCAACTCATCGCACAGACCAAACTACAAAACTAGGCTTGATTTAATCGGCGCAGTACGGTGGTTTCCCCGCCTCGCTTCTAATAATCAGATGAGTGAGGGTGGGCAGGTCGTGTCCTGGGGGATAATTACAGTCGACCAATCACGAGCCGCTCGGCGCTGGCTGTGCAAGAGCTCTCGCGGTCCAGTACCGTCGCGTCGTTCTTCTCAAATGAGCCTCAAATCCATTGACAGTCACTAGGGGACACGCACTGCTCAGTAGCTTCTAAGTTTTCGTTTATTCACGGTAAGCGCACCGGTACCTTACAGTTTAAGAAATGTGCACTTAACCTGTGGTTTGGTAAAAATAGAAATTTAACCAATATTATTTATTTCACGTAATTCTAAATTTAGTTTGTTTTACAAATTAATCGCAATAAAGGTTTTTACTTATATTTTCCTGTTAAATTTCACAAATTATCAGCTGTTATTTGAGGTTTCTATTGCCATGCTAAATCTTATGGACGAATACTAAACTTTAAGGACGTCTAAGGCTCTTCTCTCAAGTCTGACTTTTATAAATTTTACCTCCTTTAAAATATCATGCCGAGCTTTATCTCACGACAAATTATCAAATTCGGTTCAGACAGAGGAACTAGTCTTGATCTAAACCATCCATTGCTTATGAAATAAGTATAGATAGATACTATTACTTTTATGCTTACAGGAGTTATTTGTTACGTCTCTCAAACTTAAGCGCAGTTGTTAATTTGACTTCAGTTAAAACATTTAAGGAGTTGTGCCACTCATTATACCAATTATTCATTATTTTTCTATGGCAAAAACTGACTAGATCCTCTCGAATTTAATAAAATGAATTTACGTAAAATATTTAATACCAAATGCGGTTTTTATTTATTTAATCGGCTCATACCGCTTAATAACTGAATTATTGATAGAAAGAGGCTAAAGGACGGATATTATGGGTCATTTTATGTGAAAGAGGTTTTAATTGTGTATTTAAAATGTTTTTGAAAATTTAATAAAAAATCTAAAACTTTTTTACTTTTTCTGCCCTATTCATAGTATATGGAGAAAATATTCTTTCCGTCAATATATTCGAATTTAAGTTGTTAGTGGACCTATTCGTTTTAGTGCTCCCTGATTCCAAAAAAGTGGTTTTCGGAGTGGTGTCTGTCCGTGTGAATGTGTGTGTGTGTGTGTGTGTGTGTGTGTGTGTGTGTGTGTGTGTGTGTGTGTGTGTGTGTGTGTGTCTGTGTGTGTGTGTGTGTGTGTGTGTGTGTGTGTGTGTGTGTGTTGTGTGGATGTGTGTGTGTGTGTGTGTGTGTGTGATCCGATTTTCATGAAATTTGGCATGTAAATGTAAAGCCGTGCTAACTCCAGGCGTTTTGATATATATATTTTTTATTATTGATCTTTAAGGTTATTTACCCCATAAAAACCCATAAAAATGACAAATATCCAAATTTCTCAAAAACGGCTCTAACGATTTTCATAAAATTTTCTTAGTTTTTAGTGATTAATATTACACACAAAATCACACCACCTGGATGTCTGTAAAAATGCAAGTTCAGAAATTATGGGGGTTTAAGTGTTCAAAAATTCATATTTTTCAAATTTCACAAAATTTGCAACTTCTAAAGAAAATATACTTGCAACCATTGAATTTTACTTGAAAACTAAATAATCAAGTATCTTGAATTATTAGTCTACGTCAACTGGTTGCAGAAATAATTGATATTTTATTTCGGTGGAAAACGCAGCACGATGTCCAATGTTATTCTTATGGCAAATATTTAAAAACCAATATCTCCGGTATTTACAAACCGATTTTGATGAAATTTTGTATGTATTTGTGTAATAGTTAATTGTTAATTTGTTTTATTTCACTGTATACATTCATTTATTTCTAATTTTAAATGACTTTAAGGGAGAAAGTATGTGTTAGTTTCCTGATACCGTTTGTTTATTTAACGAACATAATTATACGCAGGCTCAATAAAATGCAAATCAAAAACGGATTGTGGTATATTATAGAACTCACTTTAATCATAAATAACGTTTAAGCAAAATAACCTATTATCATTTAGTGTAAAAAATACATAAAATTAACAGAATGTTTTATTACTTCACTAATCTTAATGCATGCCCGTTGTTTTTGTTATGTTCATTGTTATGACATCAATCATTGGTTTTAGGAAGATGCTACTCATTTGAATCTATTTTTTGAGAAACGAGATGACTAAGCTTGTCAGACCTCTTGTAACTATAAAAATATTACTTATTTTAACAGTTTCATTGTTATTAGTCAGCGTTAGACCTTTAGAAACTATTAAATCAGCCATACTATTCTCAGGTCAAAACATCTGATCTCAAAGATCGGATATTCCAAACCAGCAATGTAGGTGACTTTGAGCCACTAAAGATCGTATCACCACTCTTAAACTTTTTATACGTTAGTGCCACAGAAATACCACATACACTGGGCTTATTTAAAAAAGGTCAAATCTTAGTAAAGACTCTTCGATCAAATTAAAACGCATTCCCAAATTATACAGGGTTAGTAAAAAGTACGGATATACTACCCACCTAACCTCCAAACGCCTTATCGTAGTAAAACTAAGCTCGGCATACGTTTACAACCTATGAAACTGCACTTCTTGATGAGAGCCACAACTTTGCCCCTACCCGAGAATATGATAATTAAGTGGCAGACCTTAATGTTTAAATATAATTCCCTATTGAGTGACTCTAATTTTAAAGGAAAAATTAAACAACATTATTTGTTAAACTAAATGACTAAAGGTCAATATCATACTCCTGACCAAAAGGCGGCCATGAGCTCGTATGTTGGTGCTTGAGGCTTTGCGGCTAGTTACACACATTAACATTTAGCATAATTATTACGATTAAGTCCGTGAAAATACGGTACTTGGAAGATAAGTTTGTAATTCGGTACTAGAAAATAAACATGTGGTCTAAATAATAGTCCAGTAAAAATACTGTTTAACCTAGAACAAATTGCAACACGAGCGTTTTTGACGGTATTCTGCTCCAAAAAATGTGCATATTAACATATCCAAAATCGGACAAAATCGGACCATGGGAAACCCCTTAAAATCACGTTTCAAAATGGCGGCTTTTTTAAACATTGGAAAGTTTTTGAAAAAAGCCACTCGGTTGCATTTTTTATCTACATTTAACAATATATTGAGTTGGGACCACCGCCAATAATTTTTGAGTGGCTAGTCGTGCATTTTGACAGGGTAAAAATGTTTGGCCGCCATCTTGGATCCGCCATATTGGATTTATTATATTTTTTTAAATGTAAAGGTGGTCGTGTGACACATTATTTAGAACTAGATTTTTACGCTGATTTCAATGCTGAAGTCCATTTTCAAAAATATCGATTCGTTTTTAAGATATGCTCAAAATAAATTCTTCCCTGTACATTTCTTATGGGGGCTAAATAAATAATAACATTTTTACGATTATTTTTCTTTTATCTCAGGAACCAAGCAAGGCTTTCAGTTCGTTTTGATCTTAAAATGATGAGTTATTTTTTGGCTTTTATTTGGGCTGTTGATTACTAAAATCGGACAAGTGTGAAACGAGCTATGAAGCTAAATGCTACATGAAAATTGGGTTTTTAAAAATTTGTTTTTGGTTAAAGATTTATATCTCAGGTTTGAAATGAGGTAAAAAGTTCCTTCTGGTGTCAAATTACTCGGTAAAGTATAAGCTTTCATATGAACTACAACTAATCGAAATCTGACTAATATAAATTGAGTTATGATCCATAATACAACTTAAATTCTTCTAACTTTCGAAATTTGTCACCACTTAAAGACTTATATCTCCAAATTTAGCTGAGACTCAGACCTAATTAAGGTCTTAATTAACTCAGTACATTACTGGCTTTAATGTAAGCTCTTAGCCATTTAAATAGGTTGAGTTAGATGCGAGTTATGGACCTTTAATCAACATAAAACTAATTTGTTTAAGAATTTTTAATGTAGTTAAGGACGGGTATCTCCAGTTTTGTTTAAGGAATATAGGTTTGAATGGTTTCAAGACACTCAGTGAGCTATCAGCTTTCATTTGAGCCATTGCTCATTAAAATCGGACAAGTTTGGAGTGAGTTATATTGTTTTTATTAATTTTTTTGTAACTATTTTTTGTGCCACATTTAAGGCTTACAGGGTATCAATAAAACCAACCATTTACCTATTTTAAAGGGGAAACTGTGTAATCCAGGAATGCTAAACAGAATTGTCCTCCACTAACTCAGATATGTAGAATTCATTGAAAATATGTTCATCGCGATTTATCTACAGGGTATTCCACAAATTAAGGCCAAGGGTCAAAAATCACAATATTGTTAAGTAAACCTATACCACGTTTTATATCATTTTACAGGTTCTGCTGAACGGAACATTTTGAGGAAAACTGAGCTAAATTATCTCTAGCCGTTTCTAAAGGCGGCAATTTTAGAGATATTTCCAACATTTTAGGAAAACATTGGATTTTTTTTAAACCACTACAAGTATTTTAGTTATGTTTAGAAATTCTAAATTCTTGTCAACACAGTTTTGCTATGGTAACTGCTATGACTATATTATATAAAATCAACTATAGTTCCAATGGAAACCAAATAAAAACTGCAAACATTATTCAAAACACTAGTGAGAAATAATGCATACGGGGTGAAACTTAAAGGGATATTAAGGACCTGGGTAGACCCATGTTTTGCCTGGGTAGATGATATACCTTGGTGCAAAATTTCAGCCTATTCTCCCCGGAAGTTTTTGCATTTACCTGAAACAACTTTCACAAAAACAACACCGAAACGACCTTTATTTCAAATTATATAAATAAATAAATAAGTAAATAAATACATAAATAAATAAATTATAAATATAAATATATACATACCGGGTGTCCCATAATAGCCCCCCTAACTTTTTCCTATATTTTTTCAAATATCAATTTTACACCAACCCCAAACATTATTGGGTGGTTATTAATTAATTTTGAGAGGGTACTCAATTTTGGCCGCCATCTTGGATCCGCCATATTGGATCCAACATATTTCTTCCAAATGTAAAAGTGGTGTTGTGACCAATCATATCAAATTAGATTTTTTCACTGATTATAATTCCGCAATCTGTATTTAAATATCTCAATTAATTCTCAAGACATGGGTACTTTTAATTAATTTATTTTCAACCAATTTAAACATTACGAATTGGTAAAATAGGCCCATAACCACAAAATAATGCTAGATAGTCTCGAATAGCCACAATGAGTCATTTGTTGAGCGCTTTACACTTAACTTTCACCGATGTAATTTTTTTGGCCGCCATATTGGATCCGCTATTTTCGAATGAGGCAAGTTATTTACAATATGAAGTTGGTATTGTGACCCATCATTTTTAACTAGCTTTCTACGCCGAATTCAATGCCGCAATCCGTTTTTAACTAAACAACTTATTTTTTGAAAAATTCATGTTTTTGAGATATTTATTAGAAAGATGTCAATATCTTGAAAACTAAACACTATAATAAAAAACGGGTTACGGCATTGAATTCAGCGTAAAAATTTAGTTTGAAATAATGGGTCACAATACCAACTTCATATTTGAAATAACTTGCCTCATTTCATAATGGCGGATCCAAGATGGCGGCCAAAAAATTTACATCGGTGAAAGTTAAGTGTAAATCGCTCAAAAATGACTGATGGTGGTTATTCGCCACAATCTAGCACTATTTTGTGGTTATGGGCCTATTTTATCAATTTGTAATGTTTAAATTGTTTGAAATTAAATTAGTTAAAAGTACCCATATCTTGAGAATTAATTGAGATATTTAAAATCAGATTGCGGCATTGTAATCAGTGAAAAAATCTAATTTGATATGATGGGTCACAACACCACTTTTACATTTGGAAAAATTATTTTGGATCCAATATGGCGTTTCCAAGATGGCGGCCAAAAATTTTCACCTAGACAAAATACACGACTATCCACTCAAAAGTTATTTGTGGTGGTCCCACCTCAATATCTTGTTAAATGTAGATAAAAAATGCAGCCGAGTGGATTTTTTTCAAAAACTTCCCAAAGTTAAAAAACCGCCATTTTGAAACGTGATTTTTGGGGGTTTCCCGTGTACCGATTTGGTTGGATTTTGAATATGTTTGAATAAGTATTTTCTTGTTATATTTTCATGAAAAAAGGTTGTGTTGCAGTTTGAGGTGTTGCAAAGGATTGGTTTCGATCTTATTTGGTTGGACGTCGGCAATCAGTTGAAATCCCATATAAAGAAAGCAATACTTTCATGAAATGTTCTTCTGATGTTCAGGTGGTTAAGGCTGGCGTTCCGCAAGGATCAATTTTAGGGCCATTGTTATTTATCATCTTTATAAACGACATATCGAGCTCAGTGTCAAGTGCCGATTTGTATTTGTTTGCTGACGATACTTCACTGGTTGTCAGGGATAGATGCAGGGAGGCCTTGGAAGTAAACGCTTTCATCCAATCAAGCAATGTTCTTCAATGGTTCAGTGACAATAATCTGGATGTTAACACGGATAAAACTAATCTTATTCATTTTAAAATATCCAGTAGGGTAACAGATGAAGTCGGTCTGCTTATAGACGATGCGGTCGTTGACTCTGTTGAAAATGTAAAGTTTTTGGGTATTTCTATAGACAGCAATCTGAAGTATTACTCCCATGTAAATGATGTTACTAGGAAGATGGGCTCAGGCTTGTTTGTACTGCGAAGGCTGTCATCGTTTACTGGCCCTGATGTTTTACTTGCTGCATATTATGCCCTCATTTATCCCCATCTGTCCTACGCTGTTCCTGTCTGGGGGTCTGAAAATACGCAAACAAAGCAGATATTTATTCTGCAAAAAAAGGCAATTAGAATCATAGCTCGCCTAAAACCCAGGGAATCTTGCAAATCTTTCTTTATTGCAGCAGGTCTTCTGACGTTTCCATCCATTTATATTTTTAACACTCTCAATTTTCTGAAGCAGAACCCCAAGCATTTTCAAGATCTGTTGCCTCGTTTACAGCATAAAACAAGGAGTAGAAATAAATTCAACATTCCCCACCACAACACCTCATTTTTCAAAAACCAGATGTTTTACAATGCTGTGGTATTTTTTAATGCCCTCCCTGACCACCTCAGGATTGAACCCAACCAAAATAAATTTAAGTTCCAACTTAAGAAATTTCTGGTATCGAAATGTTTTTATAGTATTGGGGATTTCTTGAATGACAATTAGAAGTAGTTTTATTTTTAATATATAACCCATTGTACTCTTATACTTGACTCATGCCAATGCTGTAAAATGTTATATATGGCAATAAAGAATTATTTGATTTGATTTGATTATTTGAGTTTGGTCTAAATTGGTGAGCATTTTAACAAATTTAAAAAAAATTAAAAAAATAAGTTCGTTATATCTTAAAAACGAAAACAGATTTTTGAAAACGGATTTCAGCATTGGAATCAACGTAAAAATCTAGTTCTAAATTATGTATCACATCACCACCTTTGTATTTGAAAAAAATAATTGAATCCAATATGGCGGATCCAAGATGGCGGCCAAAATTTAAAATCCTATGAAAATTAAGTATTACCCCCCTAACGGTTTTCTATAGCATGTCTAATTTTATATCTCTAGAGATGTAGTTGAAAACTAAGAGTAAAACTTAATTTTAAATTTTTCCATTGTAATCCGCCATTTTGAAACGTAATTTTAGGGAGTTTCCCATGGACCGATTTTGTCCGATTTTGGATATGTTAAAAAGCACATTTTTTTAGACGGATTTCCACCAAAAACGCTCGTGTTGCAATTTGTTCTAGGTTAAGGGTGTTTTTTGCGTAGATTTACTGGACTATAAACTTTGTTCGAAATTACGAATTGCTAGTCTCAACAGACTGAAACAGATTATTAAAAAGTTCGTATTAATACGGTTCTTCAATCAATATCTAAATAAATATTTTGTTTAATCTAGTTCCGTGGAAATTTCGGTACTGTAGGACTAAATTAAATCCAACCCAAAGTAAGCTAATTAGCTAATTTATTGAACGAAAAACTAATAAAATAGATACTCTAGCCAAGTGGAGTATGTAGGATGAACTATGTGGGGGGGGGGGCATTTATTAAAGTGAAAGATAGTTTCAATGTGAGGAATAGAGTACCTCCATAAGCATAAGGTTTGATATGAATACAGTGCCCCCTCCCCTTATTTTTGATGTAAAATGGTTAGTTGCAGATCATTTTACGTGTAATTTTTATTTCAAGCAAACGTATAATCTTCATAGAATGTTGAGTCTAACTTATGTTTTGAAATTTGTATGATAAATGTTAACAACCTTATCTGTATGCGGTAAGATAAAAGGTTTGAAGGAAAATGGTAAGTTACACATTATAGCTGAGTACAGTGGTTTTTGACTCCATTTGAGCACTGAATGGTTTTGAAGCATGATTGTATAGCCTTAGCCCAATCTAATATTAAATGTAAAAATATAAAAAAACACATGCAAGTACTAAATCAAGCGCATCAGAAAACAACGAACAAAAAATGTGGAAGAGAGTAAATCGTCATGAAAGCTGTACTGTCTCACTTTTAAAATAAAGCCATTTCCATAGTTTATGTGTTTAAATAGTAAAATAGTATTGGCAGAGTTTTCAAAAAATATTTAAAAAATTTTATGTCAACAGAGTTGGGAAATTTGAGCTGATAGGTCCTGCAACGTAAGTGCCCAATAATTTGCGTTATTATTGGTCTTTTGAAGTAAAAGTATCCAGAACTGCTACATTTTAGGTTACATTTTTAGGTTACAGAATCATGTAATTATGTGGGATAATTAATGAATTATGGATAATCAATGAATTATTAGTCGAGTAAATCCGTAAGACAACCTAAAAAAATTGCTTTAAATTGTTTTATTGGTTATTTTAACTAAGAATTATGTGAATTTGCCAGTAAAATAAGTCTAAGGAAATCGGAGTCTCGGAAGTCTAAAATTCAAGATGGCGTCCAATATTTTGTCAAACACTTGCACACCATGGGCCGCCGAAATTAAATCCTCCCTCCCCGTGGGAATTTTCGACACATATTTTTTTTACTACTGACATGTACTTTAAGGGTTTGGTTGTTTGCCTCTTTTAAAGTACATCATAACCCAGAAAAAAACAAAAAATATCATCGATAAATAGTTGAAAAAAAATTAACAAGGAATCAGTTTTCAAACACGTTTCCTCAAAGCATTTTTTATATGCATTTTTGAGATATTGAGTCGAGACCAACGCCTATCATTGCTGGGTGGCTAATCCTTTACTTTGACAGGATAATAATTTTCGGCCGCCATCTTGGATCCGCCATATTGGATCCGCCATATTGGAAATCAACTTAATCTGTTTTAATGTAAAGATAGTGTTGTGACACATCATTATGAACTAGATTTTTACGCTGATTACAATGCTAAGATCAGTTTTTTAAAATATACATTCATTAAATAGATATGCTCAAATAAAGATTTATCCCTATACATTTCTTATGGACGTTTCATATTTTAAATATTTTTTGGCTTGCATTTCTTATATCTCGCATTATATTTAAGATATGTAGTTAGTTTTGGTAATGAACACGTGCAAGTACTAAATCAACATGATTTAGTACTCAAAATGCTCAGTGAAATACCGGCTTTCATTTCAGATATTAATTATCGACATCGGACAAGTGAGAGATAAGCTATTAAGCTCAATTTAATTAAAAAATCTATTTTTCGGAAATTAGTTTTTTATTAAGTATTTATATCTCCAGTCCTACAGAAGGTATCAAGTTAATTTTGGTCTTAAATCACTCAGTAGACCATCAGTTTTCAAGTGAGCTTACGGTACTCTCAATAAGATCAGACTAAAGTTTATTTGACTTATGAGCTTTCACTCAACAAAATTAGTTTTACTTGCACAATTTTACATTTCTTGAAGGATTTCTATAAGCAATTTTATATATAAAATAAGCCATAACATAAGCGATTTTATTTTAAATAAAAGCCGACATATCGCTGTGTATTTTAAGACCAAAATGAACTAAAAACCTTTTTTTGAACCGGAGATATAAATACTTGACTAAAACTCATTTCCAAAAATTAATTTTTAAGTTACATTGAGCCTCATAGCTCATATGTCACTTGTCTGATGTTGATGATTAATATATCAAATGCAAGCTCTTATTTCACTGAGTATTTTAAGACCAAAACAATCTACATATCCTTATCATAATGAGAGATATAAGAAATATAAGCCATAAAAATATTGCAAATATGAAACGTCCATAAGAAATGTATAGGCATACATTTTTCTTGAGCATATCTTTTTAACGAATGCATATTTTCAAAAACGGGTTTCAGTGTTGTAATCAGCGTAAAGATATAGTTCATAATGATATGTCACAATACCATCTTTACGTTAAAATACCCCCGTTGCAGCAGACCTGCATACTCAGCGAATTTCAAATGCAAAACAACATATTTCAATCCAACATAGCGAGATTTGACATGTTTTTGTAAGCTCCATAAGAATAACATGGGGAATGAGTATGCAGGTGTGCTGCTACAGGTATTTTAAAACTGGGTGGTTTTAATTCAATATTTAGTAGATCTGAACTAGAATAAGCCATTTACCAAGTTTTATTGAGATATGTTGAGAAATAAGCGAGATATAGAATTTTACTTATTTCCCTTAAGGTTAACATTGGGACAACGTACTGTGTTTACCACTTTCAATATCTCGGTAACCAATGGACATAGAGCAGTGTTTCAACATACTAAATTGTTTGTTTTTTTGAGCTGAATTCAATGGTGCCCATAAAAATTCGATAAATTTTATTTTTCTATGTAAAAAACTCAAAAAACCCATTTTTGGGGGGGTTTATCCCCCTTTACCCCCCCTTCCGGTGGTCCGATCGGGCTGGTTCACGAACTCGTCCAATTGATTACCACTTTACATGTCCGTACCAAATTTCATAAAGATCGGATCATTTTTGCGGCCGCTATCGTGCTTACAGACACATATATATATATATATATATATATATATATATATATAGATATATATATATATATAGATATATATATATACAAATTCGAACGAATAGTGTTTTTTGCTTCTGGGGGCCCCAAAACGAAAAGTTATAGTGGTCCCGAGCTTAGGTCTTACCATGAGACCTACGGTAATAGCTTCTTCCCTATAGGGGAAATTCGCTAAAATAAAGTCGATATCCAATATGGCGGATCCAAGATGGCGCCCGAAAATTATTATCCTGTCGAAATAAAGAATTAGCCACCCAACAATGATACGTGTTCGTACCGAGTCAATATCAAAAAAATGCATGTAATGAAAATTAATACGAAAAATAGTATATTTAGAATATTTTTTTCAAACTTCAGGACGCCTTATTAGAAAAACCTATTTCCTAGACTCCGATTTTATTAGTCTTTTATATATTATTTAACACACTTTTTGGAAGTAAAAACCACATAAAACCCTTTTAAAGCAATTTCTTAGGGTAAAGGTGTTTTATTTCATATCTTGACTACATTATATGTGGAATGAATAGTTTAAGTGATTTATGTATTTCTTTATAATTAAAAATTCTAGTAGTTATTGTGAATCCACAGATATCATACTAGTGTAAAGATTAAGAATATATTGAAACATATTGGTAGAGAGGGGAGGGTTATTTGGAACGGAAAGGCCTCGCAAAAAGTTTTCTTGCACCAGGCCTCGCATCCACTAAGGCCAACACAGACCTTGAAAATTGGGTAAAATACTTTCAGGATTATTACATAAAAGTTAGACGAGTCTGTTTTTGTATATTAGTTTGTTCTTGTATTATTTTGCTGCAATTTTGCGTGTTTGAGTTTACTTTCTTAAAAAAAAATTCCATTAGCTTTAGTTCTGATTGAATATATGTGTTGATTACACTTATTTTATTAAAGACTCTCATCTTTACTACTGTTAACTCTACTGTCATCTTTCTACTCCGTCCTAACACTAACTACTTAACCATTACTAACTCTATGTGCATGGGCTTTCCCTGTATTGCTTACTATGGTAGAATATCCTCTCGGCACTTCTACTTCTATGCCTATGTTCCTGAAATACGGACCCAACCAGTGTTTTAGTGTAGATCGCTTACCCCTATTTCTCTTTATGACTCTCTCATTGCTCAGACCTAACCCATTTTATGGTAACCTAACTACGTTTTGGACATTGGTCAGGATATTCCCTTGTGAGGGTCAACTTATGAGATGTATCTATCGCTAGGCATATACTCGTGAAATATGGACCTAACCTATTTTTGTATTGTGTACCCTCACCTACCTCTCTTTCTCTTTATACTTCGCGTTGGATCTGTCCGTGCAATATGGTCCTGATTGCTTCATTAACATAAGTAACCTTTTGGGACACCAGGACATTCCCCGGTGTGTGTCAACTTATGCATCTCTGTCTATCGCTAGGTCTATGCTCGGACCCAAACCCATCACTGCAGATTAGCTAACCTGACCTTTGACAAAATTACACACCGATCTTATATTCTTACACTACTTCCGACCAACATAACAAATCTGTAAAAATATTTCCCTTCTTTTTTTGACGATGATGACTGCATGGAACCTACTTGATATTATGATCCTCCCTATAAGTGTCTAAGCAATTTTAAATTTTAAGGCACAACATTGTATGATATGTTATAAAAATTAGCACATTTTAGTAATGAAAGAGCTTTTTTTATCCACTATTTTGCACTACTAGTTTTGACGTTTTGAAAATAAACTCTTTTTAACCCTACACCATACTTCATCCCAGTAAAAGCAACAACGTCTCATTTGAGGGATACAAATCTTTAGCATTTAATAACACTCTATCTCATTCCTGGCGTAATCTCTAGTGACGAGTGCAGAACTAATTTCGCCAGTGTTTAATGTCTGGCTTTAAAATATCCATAAGCATGAGCAGTCTCCTTTCAGTTATAAAGTAAATAGTTTTATTATTATAAAAATACTAAGAGCATGAGTAAAGGCAGTATCCTATGAATTCCATTTTTTTTAAAGTCTTAGAATTCTGAGCCTTGGAACTAAAGCCAGCTCGAGTTATATCCGGATGCAACTCATATACAAAAAATACCCCTTTACTGGGGCGGGAGTAAAGCCCTGACCTCGGCAGAAAAAGAACATTTTTCGATTCTATAACGGAAGTTCGAGTTTAGTTTTCCAGCTTTAACCCGTTTACGAGGTAAAATGTGATATCCATACTTAAGCTGGATTGCCATCTCAAATTTTGAAATGGCCGCCATTTTGGATGGACGGTGATGTAAACTGCCTGTTTGCACTGTAGTATTATGTTTTTAACCTTTAAAACTGGGAGTTTCTAACAGAGTATTCATAAAAATTGGGGCTGCCTTCAAAATGCTCCATTCTCGTGGGGGGGGGCTGCTAATCTTGTAGCCTTATAAATAAAAAAAATAGTAATCATTTAATCAATTGTTTATAGCTTTTCTACGTAGATTTCCGTGTCCAATGTACAGTATATACTGACTCTGAATAAGGGAAGATGACGCTTGATTAAGATTCAAAGAAGCTGGTTCAAACTAACGAAACGATTGTTTGCAGCATTGTATAATAAAATCACTGTGTCAGTAGTAAGGATAAATACCCCCGTTGCAGCAGACCTCATACTCAGCGAATTTCAAATGCAAAAGAACATATATCCATCCAACATAGCGGGATTTGACTTGTTTTGGTAAGCTTCATAAGAATAACATAGGGAATGAGTATGCAGGTTTGCTGCAAAAGGTATATTAAAACTGGGTGTTTTAAATTCAATATTTAGTAAATCTCAACTAGAAGAAGCCATTTACCAAGTTTTATCAAGATATGTTAAGAAATAATGAAGATATAAATTGTTTTCATTTCCCATAAGGATAGCATGGGGAATGAGTATGCAGGTTGCTGCCACGAAAATGGAAATATCAGTGGTTTTAGACCAAAACACATTAGATCTTATCTAGATAAAGCCATACAAACCAAGTTTTAATAAGTTATGTTGATAAATACGCGAGGTATAGAATTTGACTTATTTGCCATAAGGTTAACATTGGGGCACTGTGTTTACCACTTTCAATATCTCGGTATCCAATGGCATAGAGCAGTGATAAAAAATATTAAACTGTAAGTTTTTTTTAGATGAATTCAATGGAAATTGGATTACTTTAATTCCTCTATGTAGCAAACTCAAAAATCCATTTTTGGGAGGTTTATCCCCCTTAACCCCACTTTCCAGTGATCCGATCGTGCTGGTTTTCGAACTCGTCCAATTGGTTATCACTTTACATTTCAGTACAAAAGTTCATAAAGATCGGACCATTTTACGGCCGCTATCGTGCTATCAGACACACACACACACACACACACACACACACACACACACACACACACACACATATATATATATATATATATATATATATATATATATATATATATATATATATTTAAACGAAATTTAAATTCAAACGAATGTTGTTGTTTTTTTTTGCTTTTGGGGACCTCAAAATGAGAAGTTATCATGGTCCTGGGCTTAGGTATTACCATGAGACCTACGTTAATAGCTTCTTACCTATAGGGGAAATTCTTCTAAAATATATTTTATTCATTAAATATTTATTTGAGAATTAACAATTATAAAACATACTAATATACTTTGGAATGACACATACTAATATGTATCTAAAATTACTTTACATCATTTAGTCTATACAACTACTTTTAAGACAAGGCTTACGCTACTACAACATTTTAAAAGAAAGTAGTATAGTACTTTGGCTGTCCCCCATGGATTCTCCCACAATCAAAATAATGGTGAGACAGTAGAATCACATTTCACAATATTTAATGGCAAATTACAGAATCTAATTTAAAACAAAAGATGTAAAAAGATAAATTCATATTCTTTTTTACTTTTTTTAGTAGTCTCCACTAAACTCTGAGTTAAAAACTACAGAGACTAACTGCACCTGATCTGAAATTACCATGTCTATTCAGGCATCTTGATTGATGAAAATTTTTAACAAACCAGAGATCTGCATTGTAACTTTCGAGTGGTCTAGAGAGGAAATTCCTGGAAATGATATATAACTGCTTTTTAGTACGCTTCTATATACAACATTTCAGCTCTGTGCTATTTTTTTTTAGATTTAATGTCGGCCAGAAACCTCCTTCTCCTTACATATTACAGATTTGACATGTTACATAATTGAGATACAATTATGTTCAAAATGATATACAGCTTTTTTTTCTTATTACACGAATTCATCATTGGTTTGGGTATCTAATCAAATAATTTAATGTTGTTCGGGTTAGCTAATCTCTACACATAATTGATATATTAAATTTTGGTTGCAGTTTGCAGTGCAGTATCACAATGAAATGGCGACAAAAGAAGAAAAAGTGTAAAGAGATACATTGTAAAGACCTTGTCACATACAGATGTGATTGCATCTGACAGTCAAGGGCTGTGTGCCAGACACTATCTTTGTGACGGGATTCACCAGTGATAAGAACTACGCTGTACATTTTAGTATACGCCTTTTTATTTAACATTAATCATTTACATCTTCATATACATGTGTAGTGGATGAGTCATCTAAGCCGTCCACAACAGATTGTGGACGAACGGTTTGACATACAAGAACGAAACATCTTTTTGAAATGTAGGGTATTTTCCTATAACAAACCCTATATTTACTATAGCCCAACCCCTAAATACCTACGTTTACTGCTTAGGTAGCAGTAAACATATAGGCTACTGTATATCATCCATCGCAGGAGAGATACGTTCTAACATTACACCGCGATGATGATGGGAAAAGGTAGTTCGACTTAGTAAATAACCAGGTTTTATAAACTTATGGTCTTAAAGAGCATATAAAGTAATATTTTCCACTGTTAATGTCCATAATATAACTGTAGAAGCTGATATAATACCGTCGCTCATTCATATAAGAGTCCAAACAGTGAAGAATGTAGTAAATATTCATCCGCGGGGTCGGCGATCAGTGCGTGTAAACGCTCACGCGGTCGAAAATTACGGCAATATAATTTAATTTGGAGAACATCATTTTATTGCACCTTGAAGACAAATTAAACGCTAGGTTCGTTAAGTACATTTTTAGTTTTCTTTTTATATTCCGAGATATTTTAGCTCAAAATATCAACCAGCTAAAACCTCTATTTGAACTCGAACGCCAATTACTCTAATTTTTTTATAATATCGAAAAAATAAAAATTGTATATTGTGAGGATCTTATTTTCTTCCACTTTGATACGTAACTTATTGCCGTACGTTGAAAAATAACGACAAGATATGGTTTGGCGCGAAGTTGTAACCCGCGAAAATAACGACAAAACCCTTGTGTGCAAGAACACAATCCGAGTATAATTATTTTCGATCGAGAATCAAAACACTATACATCACATTAATGAAGGTAGAAAATTATACAAAACATTAACATATGTTTTCACAATTCTACGAAAAATGTAAGCGTAATCAGCGTCTGAATTTACATTATCGTATTTATCTAAATAACGAACACGTAAAAATCATCGGCTGAAATTAGGTGTGATTCCTCTTTTCCATTAATTACAATCGTCAAAGAGAATGACAATAATCTGTAGGATTTTTTCTCCTATTTAATTTCACATGTAACTTTTAGATTTTAGATTAAAATACGTCAGAATTCGTTTCCGCACACAGAATGTTTTCGTGATTTTCCCGAGTTACAACATCGTGCGGAACAATCCTTAGATTGTGTTTCAACGTACCAAAGAAAGTCACATGTCAAAATAAAAATAAATAAATTTATTTTATTTTTATTTTATTTATTCACAATCGTCACGTTATAACTGGTGCCAATTCTTGAGGCCCACACCGTTCATAAGACTAAAGCTAATTTTAGCATTGGGCTTCTGGACGGCGGGGGCCTAAGGAATTGTCGCCAGTTTTACATCAATGAGATTGCAGGTGACTTGTCCATGTCCAATTATCTTATCTATGCACCTAAACTTAAAGCTGTAAAATATTCATCTAATGAGTAGTATGCTTTCTCCAATGAACATGCCTATAGTATTTTCTTGAATTTTGTTAGAGAGTCAACGTCTTTTATAGAGGAAGGTAATCTCTTGAATATCTTTGGGGCCATATACTGTGGTGAAAAATGATATAATTTAAGCCTGTGTTTTGATGGTTTTATTAAATGTTTATACCTGGTGTCGTGAGTATGGTTATGCTGGCGCTCCATGAATCCATTAAAGTCACTTTTTACCATGACAGCGAGTTGATAAATGTGTGAGCTATAAAGAGTGAGAATGTTAAATTTGGCGGAGAATTCTTTTCAGTGAGCAATTTTAGAGGCTTTGGCAATCACCCTAATGGCTCTTTTTTGCAGAAGGAAGATTTTTTTGGGAAGATCCCCAAACTATTAAACCATAACTATTGAACCATTTCTCACAATGTGCAAGTTTTTACCCCGATATCATAAAAATAATAGATTAAATTAAATGTTGTCCGAATTCAAATAGAGGGTTTCAGCTGGTTGATATTTGTATCTCAAATAACTTGGAATGTAAAAATAAAATTAAATGTGTACTTCACGAACCTAGAGTTGACTTTATTTGTCTTCAAGGCGCAATAAAATTATTTTCTCTAAATAAAAATATATTGCCATAATTTGCGACCGCGTGAGCGTTTACACGCGCTAATCGCCGACCTCGCGGAGGAATATTTACCACATTTATCACTGTTTGGATTTTTATATGTGAATGAGCGACGACATTATATCAGCTTCTGAAGTTATATTTTGGTCATTAAAAATGGAATTGAGTATTTTGTATGCTAGTTAAGACCATAATTTCATAAAAAAAGGTTATTTGCTACGTTTCCACTACCTTTTCCCATCACCACCGCGGAGGAAAGTTAGTACCACCTATCTCTCCCCGCGAGGGCGACACCGAATCGCCGTTAGCCCTCTGTGAACCCCTGTAAGCCCTTGGTAAACCCCGCTCTGATTTGATGAGCGATATGTCAACATTTTAAAAATACAACGTTTTATTAAATTTTAATTCTTTATAATGGTAAAACTGAAAATCTAAAACCTAAAATGACAGCATATGGCAAATAGCACTTTATTTTACAGGTCTTGCAAAGAATAGTAACTTTAAAATTGTTACGTACCCTTTATCTTTGGACGCATTTTTTTGGCTATAAATGAAAATTCCATGTTCACATATAAAGCCCATGATAAATGTCCAGTTATCAATTTTAATGGATGCAAACTGGAATGCCTTGATAGCTGCACATTAAACATGGGCATTAAGGGAAAATGGAGGTTTTTGTTGACAGCAATCACCGAGAATAGGAGGTTAGTTTTAGTTAAAAAGCTGCTAGTCTTTGCAAGACCTGTAAAATGATGTGCTATTTGACAATAATGCTGCCATTTAATTTTTGATTTTCAGGTACTCAATGTATAATAAAATTAATTGAAAAACATATTAATTATCTAAATATTGACGTCCGTATATTAAATTAAAGCTGAGTTTACAATTGTTGTAACATAACTGAAACACGTTTAATGTGGTTCTCCAAATAAAGGACAACGCGTAAATACCAATATTTCCACCAATTTGTCCGCCATTTTGGCAGATTAAACCAGTATTAGACTCTGACCTGTAACTCGAATAACTTTAAGCCATGTCCTAGGTGAAAACAGATGTTAAGGTCTTATTTCAAGGTCAACAACCAAATGAATCCTTATTAAATGGGTACAAAGAATGGACTTGTTTTTCCGCTTAGAGGTTGTTACAAAATGTTTGCTCATTATTTGGTTCGTAGTCAGTAAATTAATAAGTGAGTAGATACGGAAATTGTTTGAACTTAATCGTATCCAAATATAATGGGCGGGAGAACCTCTCTTTTTTGTGCTAAATGCTTTTCAGTTTTCATACGAGAGGTGTATCATGTCACTGTTACCCATAATGCCTACGGTAACTTCATGTTATTTTTACACTTCATTTATTAAACTTTAAGCATGCTTTACATATTATTTTGTTGTGTAAGTTATTTTGTATGAATTTTCTGTGTAGAAATACAATTTTTCAATTAAATTGAATTATGTTTATATAATAAATTAGCAAATCTTTTTCAAGCATGTTTTCGTTTTATAAAGTTTTATTTGATTTGTTATCCCGCCAAACATCCCATCATTTGTTTGATAGTGGGTATTTAATCTGTTCCACCTGCAGATAAAATCTTACAAGCTAATTTTTGTTTGAATAGTCTACGTGTTAGTCAAAAGACGTACGTATCCCAGATAATTATCAAGGTTCATTTTGTCGGATAAGTTTTTGACAGCTGTCTTTTAGAAGTGTTTCTCGTCCCAGTTCGCGGTAATTCGTGTCGGCGAGATTGCTCCTCCACTAAGAACTTCTTGGAAGAAATAAGTAGTTTTTTAGAACAATACTTAGCAACGATGTATACTATGTAACATCTATGATTTCCAAAAGTCATTAATGCTGTTGTTTAACCAATTAAGCGTATCCAGCCTAAATATATTGGTTTACTATTATAACAATTTATAAAAGGACGATTTCTAAAATGTAATAAATTGTAAATAATAATAACAGAAAATAATGTTAACACGTTAATGAGTGATATAAAATAAATGTAATATTGTATTATTATTGAAATATTTCAAGTAATACTTAACATGTAAAGGCCTAAAAAAACTGAAGGAATTAAAGTAATGAAAGTAAAAAAAAACAGCAATGAATTTGAATAAGCCAGATCAAGTCTAAAAGCATCTTGGAGGAAACTTTCAGGACATACAAGGAGGAAGTAGAAATAACTATAATGCAACTGAGGCAGAAAAGAATCCAAAAGTCGTATAAGCAGTGAGACATAAGAATTTACCTGGAGAGAAGCATTCAACTATTGGAAGAGAAATTATACAACGATTTTAGACAAAATTATTAAAAATACGTGAAGCCAAAGATATATTTTAAACATTGGTAACGTTTTGCATGTAAAAAAATTAAGTTATACAAATTTAAAAAAAGGTTCAAGAGGGAACAGTATTAAATGAGTAATTTAGTAATGATAATTCAGACTAAAAAACCTTATCGGAACCATGTAGTTCAGAGACAAAGAAAAGAAGCTTTTGAGAGCTGAAATACCACTGGGAACTAGGTCCAAAACATTCAAGGGAGAATTCTGAGATCTCCTCTCAGCAGTCATTCCGGTTTGATTCGTAGGAAAAAAACAATTGCAATTTGCAAAACGACAGAATTAACAGACAGAATATGAAAAAAACTCAATGAGAAGAAACAAGCCCTTTAAATATCAAACAAAAATTCTCAAACAAGTAAGTTGGAGCATGTTGACCCAAATCAACTAGGTCGAACAGCTAAGAGAGTCTTTGAATGTCACTTAGATGTGGGACCAATCATGGAAAACAACCATGTCTTACATGCGGTAAAGTTTCTATGAAGTTTAAGGAATATAATAATTTTGCAAATAAGAGTTGGTTAATTTCAAATAATATTAAAAATAAATCTAATGATGTATTATGAAATAATTGATAATAATAGTTTTATATTTGTATTGAATGATTACACCATGGGAGATAATTTATTTCAAGACATTAAAATAAGATTTTAGAATCGTGGAATCATCAATAAGAGGTTACCTGAACCTTGTTCTTATCTGCAAAAATTAAACACAGTAATAAAGTGTCAAAAAAAGAAGTATAATCCACAAAAATATAGGATTTATAGTATACAAAAATAATAATGAAAAGGGTCCAATCGAAACTAGAGAAAATATAGAGAATAATCAAAGAACAATGGAATGATCATTAAAAGTGATTGAAACTCTTAATCGGTTTTGTCAGAAATTACGAATTTAAAAGGACAGGTGTTAAAAAGATTTTAATTTCGTTTTGTTTGTAAATCATAAACTAATCCAAACAAGAAGGCGAATGATACCAAATAAATTAAAGCTTAATTTAATATTGAAAACTGTTCAGATAATTAAGACTTTCTAAAATAAATAAAAAACTTGAATTGTAGACACTATAATTTACGGTGGAAAATAATCAGTTGCAATTCCTTTAAATAAGGGGCGACGGCCCAAATACTCACTCAAAGAGGTGGATGTCCTCAGTGCCTTACATAATACATTAGAGAGCCTAAGATTACATTTGGAAAAATTTATTTTTTATTATTAAGTTAATCTTATTTTTTATTAAGTTTTGTTATTCGAAATAAACAAGTATTTGATCATTATTTTGTAGTGAGATATTTAATTGTATTAATATTATCTCTAAAAGGTTTAACTATAATTGTAGGTATATTCGTAAAATAAAAGCCAAAAAGTCACTAAATAAAACGAATTGATAGTTCGGTTTGAATACAAGGATGGACTTTAAAGACTCATAGTTTTAACTAAAGATTAAATCAAATGGTCTCACAGGAAGAACAATTCTTTGATCACTTAAGCCTTGACAAACGGCCGATTGATTTTATAAGTTGCTGCCGTGTCAGTTCTTCAGCTAATTTTTGTTGTTTGCGTTATTTAGCTTTCATTTTTCGTTACTGAATGGGATCTTATAATTGGTCATGAGCAGTATTTTCGTTCTTCTTATGGATTTGGTATTGTAGTACGCGTTTTGCGTAGGCTATGTTCGTTTTAATTCTGTAACATCACTTAATTTCTTAAAAAAACTATAAACACAATTTAATAGGATATTATTCTTAGAGATTAAACAATATGAAAATATAATCTAGGTTTGTTAATCTTTCATAACATATCACACTATTACAGAGGTTATTCCACCCTCTATAAAAAAATTTTAATTTTATGCCTACATAGGATAAATTTTTAAACATCGAATATACTATGACGTACTAAGCTCTGATTTGCAGTGCTACCTCACCCCGCTCTGGAACTATTCTCTTTACAACAAAACATTATTGGTACGTTTACATATGATTGGCCAAGAAATAAAAACCCTATATTAACGCCTTTTATTAACTTCTTAGTTATTTTTGTTATAACAAGTCATGTTTTGAAACGACCTCGGTTAGTTCACCAACAAAATTCTCTATCACCTACCGCAAGTCATTTCATATTCAGCTCTGGGATCCCAAATAAAACCCAAAACTAAAAAAATAACAAAATAATATCAAAAAAGTCTGGAATTTACCAAATAAATTGTTTAGACCACAACAAATTTTATATTTGGCAGATAGGAAGATCATTTGAATCAAGATTTAAAGAACACATTCAAGCGCTTAAAAGCAATAATCAAACGACCATGAGATCTAACTTCACTGAGCACCTCCTGTCCACAAACCACAATTATAAGAACATCGAAGAAAATTTAAAAACAATAAACTGCATGCCCAAAAGAGAAAAAATGAACGCTGAAGAATAATTTCAAATTTGTAATGCATTCGATGACCAACCCCTATGAACTTCTGAACACACACATACATGTGACAACAAACCGATATTTCTGAAAATAAGAAACATAAAATTTAATAAATCAGGACAACTAATTCAAAACAGTGCACCATATGGATTTGAATGAAATGTTTTCTAAAAAATATTATTATGTTAAGTGTTAGGTTAAGTGTTTATTCTAACCATGAAGATGGAATAATACCCGAAACATGTTGTGAAATAAAATAAAATAATTATGTAAAAAGGGTACTTTGTTAATATTATGTTCATTTCAATCAATCATAATAAATATATAAATATATATTTTTATATTGATTTGAATTTATGTATATATTTATGCATCATCTAGAAGTAAAAAAAAGATAAACGACGACACAAATCCGTTCCGAACTAAAATAAAATATTGGTATCAATATGTAGACGATATTCTTTGTCTATTCGAAGGAAATGTTAAGGAAAGTGAAGAGTTTTTGGATTAATTAAACTCATTAACTAATTCAATCAAATTTACAAGAAGCATTCATTTAAAATATACAGAAAACCTACACAAACAGACTTATTAATACCATGTGACTCACACCATCCATGGAAATATAAAATGGCAGGATTCAGATCAATGATCAACCGCTTGATTAACATCTCAATGAACAAAGAAAATTATAAAAAGAAAAGAAAACAATTTATTATCTTGCGGCAAAAAATGGCTATGACCACAGATTTATTGACAAAATGATAAAAAACATAAAGAAGAGAAAAGCTAACGTAAACCTAAGAAGAAAAGAACAAAACGCTGAAAACAAATACATTAGTGTACCTTACGACATAATACTTAACAAAGCTACTCGTAAAACTTTTCAAAGAACAAAATACAACTTAAGCTACCAAACAAAAAATAGCGCTTTCGACATTAAAAAGAAAAAGGAAAAATTAGAAAATAATACAGAAGACAAATACAGCCAAACTGGAATTTATAAAATAAACTGCTCAGACTGTGAATATTTTTACATAGGTCAAACGGGAAGAACTTTCAAATCACGGTTTCAAGAACATATACAAGCTCTGAAAAGTAAAAATAAAACATCTATGAAGTCCAATTTTACAGAACACCTTTTACACACAAATCACACTTACAAAAGTTTTTAAGAAAACTTGTAAATAATTGAAATTTTAAATAAAGGAAGCAAAATGGACTCAAAAGAACAATTATATATATTCCTAGAGCACAAAGAAAAACCAAGAAACATTTTGAATAGCCATATCCCTACAAACAACCCTATATTTGACAAAATAAGGCAAATAAAACATTCATATAAAAAAGACTAAAAACCAACTAGACCAAAAAAGAACAAAAAATGAAGCAGTCAGTCATATGATATAAATATTATTGTATATGTCAATAAGTTTGGTTAAAGTTAGAGCTAGAAAATGCCCATAAAGGCGAAACATGTTGCTCAATAAAGAATATTTTAAAAAAGTTACGCAGTTCATCTTTATATTTTTAATAATGAAAGTAGCCCTTCATTGTGATAATTGTAACATATATATATATATATATATATATATATATATATATATATACGAGGTACAGTCAAAAAGTTCCCGGAATGAATTATTTTTGTAGACTTTTAGCGCGATCGCCAGCGGGAAATTCGCCTTGCAGTAGTTGGTACGACTCCTGGGGAGAGCATATCGGTAATGTGGGTATTATAGCTGACTTGCCGTAGTGCAGCATTGGAAAGCGCTTTTTGTGTACCTGCATGTCCAAAATGTCGGATTTCTTTGTTAAGTGAACAAATTCGATGCATGTTCAAATGATCATAAAGAATCACTTCCATGTGATAAATTTACCTGAAATGCAATTTCATCGATCGTTAATTTCCGAGTTTCATGCACAACTTGTCGTACTCGCTCAATGTTTTCGTCATTAATTGATGTTTGAAGGTCGTCCACTACGAGGGTCATCCTCAATGCTTTCACGGCCTTCACGGAACCGTTTGTGACACTCCTAAACTTTACTTTTCTTCATCGCCTCTTCTACATTAGCTTGAATTAACAACTCAAGAGTCTCACTATGTGATTTTTAAGTTAAATACAGAACTTAATGTTCGCGCGCTGGTCATGAAATACCATTTTTCAAAATTCTACAATGTAGACTTGCAGGAACACGAAAAGGGCTTTCCAGTGCTGCACTACAGAAAGTTAGCTATACCCCCACTACCGATATGCCCTCCCCAGGAGTCGTACCAACTAATGCAAGTTGAATTTCCTTCTGGCGATCGCGCTAAATAATATCTACAAAAATTCATTCCGGGAACTTTTTGACTGTACCTCGTATATATATATATATATATATATATATATATATATATATATATATATATATATATATATATATTCGAACGAATAGTGTTTTTTTTTGCTTCTGGGGGCCCCAAAAAGTGAAAAGTTAACATGGTCTCTGGCTTAGGTCTTACCGTGCCAGACATTCATTTTGGAAGACCCAAAACGGGTCAATTGTAAGCTATTGATAAGTTTCAAAAATGTGTGTGTGCTATTTTTACATTTGTCTGTGTGTGTGGTTACTTATTGTGTTACGGTAATAGCTTATTCCTTTAAGGAAAATTCGCTAAAAATCCAATCGAGTCCCGAATGAATAAAAAGAAAATATATATATAAAGTGATAAAAGTGTTCTCTATTTTCTTATAAAAGTATTTGAAATAAAACCCCTAACTCTAAGCCATAGAACCAGTTAGATAATACTGAGCCGGTACCGTCAAGTTAGAGACTAATGACTATAATGAAAGTAAAACTCTATCTCCAATCAAATTCAGCTGGTCAAGGTTACAGTGATCATCTTCGATCAGTAGCTATAACGATAAGGCGTGTCTGAGGTAACCGGTCTATAGGCCATCAGATATTTTCAATTCCCCATCTTAGTAGAACTCCCCCCCCCCATCTTTCTCCCAACTGGTGAAGAATACTCGTATATCTGTGATATTTTTGCAGTATATTTACGATTAGATGTTTCTTGATGGTTAGAGACTCAGCCTCACTGAGCCAATATAAAATATATATTACAGTCTTTCAAGATTTGATGCGAAGATTGTCGAGTTCGAAAAACTTAGAAGTCCTACGGAAAATTTGTATTTTTAAAGAAGTCTCAAACTGGACTTGTTTCCTGGCTAAATTCGTCAAAGACATCTGTTGCACACAACGGCCACTAAGTCAGGACATACAGGGCCCTAGAAGGGTCTGCAGTTGTATGGGATTTTAGTGAAGCTTTTCCCTCCACGAACTGTTCTAAGTTGGTTTTATTTTGTTTTGCAAGAAATAAGAACTGGAATATTTTTTGGGCCAAATAAAGTGAATGGCTTAGTTTTTTTTTTTATTTCAGTTAAAACAATATTCTTTTAAGGCGATTCTAGTAACAGAAGTTTACTACGTCATTCATGAAGAGTTGTTTTGATTAAATAAGAATAAGAATAAGAATATATTTATTTTTCCGCATTTAACATTCTTACAATAGCATTTAAATTATTTGGAAATGAAATAACCACCTACAACCAGTTGTTGGTGGTTATTTGGATTCACACAAATTGCAATTTGTTATCAGTCCATTCAGTCTTCCCTTGATAACATAACGTATTAATAGTTGCGGTCTACTTGAGCGTATGCTAAATTATAGTACAATAATAAAATTTTAATCGCTAACAAAGGTTTACTGTAAAATTACTAACTAATGATTTTACTAATGATTTTAAATACATAAATACTGAAAGATGTTGTGTTACAATTTTAAGCGGTAATAGTGGTAAAAAAGCTAATATCTTCAATTGTCATGAGTCAATTCTTAAGTTTCTTGGAAAATGTTTTTGTATTATTTTCTGTTTTAATGTTTTCAGGTAGTAAGTTAAAACACTTTGGCCCAAGGTAGACAAAAGATTTGGAGAAAAAACATTTATTGACTTTTGGTCTAATAAAATGCTGCCGGGTTGTACTTCTTGTTGTGTAATTTAAATTTCCACCTACCGCTAAATTTCCGCTCATTTGGTAAAACATCTTTAAAACTTTAAAAATGAATAAATTTCTTATTGGCAAAATATTTAAACGTTTGAAAAGAGGACCTGAGGTTTCCCTGTCTTTCTTGAAAAGAATAATTCTGACAAAGTATTTTTGGGTGATATAAAGTTTATTAAGTAGATATTCGTAAGAGCCGCCCCAGAACTGGATTCCATACTGAAGACGAGAATCAATCAGAGCAAAATACAACGATCGCAAAAACTGTTCATCACTAATATTTCGTAGAAAGTAAAAGGTTCTTACAGATTTTCTCACTTCGGCATGAAGGTTGTTCATATGAGTCTTCCAAGTAATTTTACTATCGAGATAGATGCCCAAATACTTAATTTAATTTACTTGTTCTATTACTTGGCAGCCACAATTTAGAAAGTTGTTGCAGTTATCACAACATATAGTCCATGATATTTAAATTGTGATTGAAAGAAAAGCCAACAAGGTCAAAATTTACTATCTTTGTTTTTGAAGCGTTAATGATCATTGAATTTTTGCGACAACATTGATTAAACAAGATTAAATCTTGCAAGATGTAATTTTCAATTTCAAACCAACTATTGGAAGAATATATTAAAACTACGTCATCTGCAAAGGCAGTGATTTCGCCGTAAAATGGTTGCAAAAGAAGATCGTTAATAAAAATTGAAAAAAGATCGGCAGAAAGTACTGCTCCCTAGGGACTCCGAGATTGATAGTTTTTACATCACTTAAGACATTTTTAACTTTAACTTGTTGTGATCTGTTGGCTAAAAAAGATTGGAACCAGCTCAGTGCGACCCCACGGATACCAGCAAATTTCAGCTTTTCAATCAGAATGTCATGTCGAACTAGGTCAAACGCCTTCTTGAAATCTATAAATAGACCTGATACTTTCTTATTTGAATTTAAACTTGCGTAGATGATTTGCATTACCTTACCAACCGCATCTTCTGTACTAGAACCTTTTTTAAAGCCAAACTGTTTTTTGGACATTATTTTATGTCTCTCCAGGTAGCTCAACAACCTTACTCTCATTACTTTCTCAAATAATTTTGAAAAGACAGACAGGAGAGTGACTGGTCTGTAGTTATCGATGGAATCCCTGCTACCTTTCTTATGAATTGGCACAACGACAGATTTTTTTTAACAAACTAGGAAAAGTACCAGTTTCAAAACTTAATTTAATTAAGCTGGCTTAAGGTTGTGCTATAACATGTATAATTTCCTTTAAAGCGAAACTGTTGAAGCCATCAAAACCAGAGGTTTTTTTATTCTGCATAGATTTTACTATATTAACAATTTCCACATCTAGTACAGGACTAAGGAAAAAAGATATTGATGGAGAAAAATAAGTGAGATTTAAATTAATATTGTCGTTACTGTAGTTATTGTAAGCTATTGATAAGTTTAAAAAATGTGTGTTAAACTCATTGGCTATTTCTCCCGGATCTTCAATAATATTACTATTGTTCAAAATAATTTTATCAATTGACGGTCTTTGACCTGCCGTTAGCTCATTTATGAAACGCCACTTGGCTGCTGAATTATTGCTACAATTATGAAAACGAGATGTAAGATATTGGTTACGTTTAATGTCCAAATCTATTTTTAGTTTATTTTTAAAGTTAAGATAGTAGTTTTTAAAGACTAAGTCATAAGGCCTATTTTTTAATTGTCTATAAAGTTTATTTCTTTTTTCTATTCGTTTTGGTAAAGAACTGTCAATCCACGGACTAATTAGGACAAATTTCAATATATTGCATTTTGGATTGTTGAATAAAGGATTGCCCTCATCGTAAGGCACAAAAAATGTAAGACTTTTAAAGTTATAGCTAATGAAATGAAGTTCAAATTATTTCTAGTATGTCAGTTTTGTTTGCCTTTTGACCAGCAAGTGTGCTGAACGTTGGGTTTTCAGGCATGTTGTTATTTCTCATTTGCCTTTGAACTGAACAACCAACTGTATGATGCAAATAAATATAATTAATCTTCAAATTTTACCAAGTCTTGAGTGGTTGTAATTCTGATTTCCATGTTGAAATTTCGACTCATATGTAGCCCCATTATGTAAGTGTGGTTTTTAAGCATTATGTATTTAATTTCAAAGCGAGTTGAAGCAGAATATAAAGTTTGTCTCTTAACTGTGTTCTTACCTGTACATTTTTGCAAAAAGAACAAACTGTTATAAATAACCGTCAATAGGCTTATTTAATCTATGCTTTCTAGCTCGCATGAACAATCTTCATTTTACAATCTAAAATTGACACATTAAATTTACTCTAAGTCGAATGAACAGTATTCATGTCTCACCTGCAATTATGAATCAAGAAATAAATAAAAAAGTTCATCTAAATTTTCGAAACTTGTACTAGGGTTAATGAAATGTTGTGTATTTTTTTTATAATCCATACAGGCTCTTACACAGCCAGTAAGTTTTAGTTTCTTGAATATTAATTTATTATTTTTGAATTTGTTTTACAACGATTAGCTGTCGGTAAATTTTGTTTTCATCTGTTCTCTGATCAGAATTGGTAGTATAGGCATGTTTCTTTTTATTATTCAAATTTTTTGTCAGAAAGTTAGACTCAGAATTTGTACTACCTAGAATTTTATTATGTTATCTGATCTCAAGGAGGTCTATTTTTAATTAAATATGTTATAATATAAATTAGACTAATTTTACTAGATTATTTTTTTAATTAAATTTGGGGAAAATATTTGGGAATTGTATTACAAAATATTTATTTTAGATAATTCTGTGTATAAGGGGGTTTATTTATCTTAGCGGTTCGTCGTTATTGCTCATCGACCCGTCTACAAATAATTTGGCTTCAACCTTCCCGCAATCCCGTACCTCGTCCAGTTCATGGGCGTCTTAGCTACGGGAAATCGGACTCAATGACTCGTTCCTGGAGTGCCAACTGACAACTTCACCGGACTCCTGCGTTTCACTCCTGACCACGGGGTCATCTTTTCGTCATTAGTTTTCAACCTTTAGGTGATTTCCACCGGTTTTTTTATTCGACTAAAGCTTCAGAATGAACTTCAACCTGGGTCTACCCAGCCGACTGAGGACTCATTTGTAGGGACAAATTTTATAATTGTGATCGATTGTGTTTAGGTAGTTAATTTAGGATCAATATATAAATAGTGTTTGTAAGTAAAGAGGGGTCCAAAATGTTGATTAACTAAAATCTAAAAGTTGTAGATTTTTAAACTTTTCAAATAAAATGTACTGATGAGTAAATATGTTACCAGTTCCAACTAGTTTTAATCTGACCAGTAACTTAAATTTTTGATCCATAATATTTGTCAAAAAAATTAAAATTGTAAATTTAGAGCTGAGTTTATTTTTTTAAATGCAATTTCCGCTTAAAGTTGGCAGTCTATGTTATAATAGTCGAATATTATTTTGTGAATCAATATTTTATTTTGAATATTCCAGCAGAAATAAATTGAGTATTATATAATTTAAGTTTACTTTCGTAAATAAACGGGTGAGTCGACGAGGAAGTTTCATTTTGCTCCGACATCCCCTTGTGTCTGTTTGAGAAGTCTCGTCATTTTTGCGTGTCGAATCGAAAAACTTAACTGTCAATTTCAATCAGCATTTTTTTATAAAAAGGAAGGGTTCTTTAACTGTACCGAAAGCACAATATTTTGTTCCAACATACCCTCTGCAAGGAGTAATGAGCGTCTCCAATTCTCAACATAAAATCTCATTTATTTCTCCAATTTAATATATTGCTTTTGAAAAATTGATCACGTTTATACAATCAGATATAATGCGTAAATGCGTTTAAGTTTATTAATGTTGACCCGATTGGGTGTTTTTGTCATCTACGGTGAGACAAGACGGCGAATTTTTAACATTGCGATTAATGAAGTAGATCAACTGATTTTATTATTTATAGTATTGACTTACAGTAGTCCGCAAAGACTTTCTTACTGTTAATCTTCTGATTGGGTTAATGAATTCTGTAGTAACGTTAAAAACATCAATGAGCGAAGAAAAGTCTTATATTGTGTCTTTAACAAAAAAATACATTATCCAAAATTTGTAAAACAACTTTCAGCACTAATAGTTTCGTGCTGTGTAGGAAAATGAGTATTTAGATCTATAGCATAGTTATTATGTATAGCAGTGGTGATAGTACATCATGAAAGCGAACAAATCCAGTAAAATATCATTTTTCATAATATTTTGATCCAAAATTAAGCCATCCTTTACGGGAACACTCAATATGGAAATATTTCTGGGTAATTACCCTGTGTTTGAGTAGGTGTGACCATAGTGGTATTCGTGACGCCTAAACCAGTAATCTAGGCTACTGGCTATTATGTGATCATTGGATAAATCCCACTTCATTGGTTATAATTTTATACAGCCCATTATTCCAAATAGTTTCAGGCGAAGAAATGATTATACACTTAGGTTTTGGCTGCGATGAATGATTAATATTTGAGAGTGGAATTTATTATACCTGAACGTTTAGGATGTTCCAGGATTTCTACTTCATTTAATAACTCCTTCCTTTATGTACATATTTTTTCTTAAATTTACCGCAGCCCATTTCCTAATTTAATTCCTTCTTTGTAATACAAATAAACGGTATATTGATAACTTACCTTAATATCTGCATCCAAGCCCTTTGAGTCGACTGAGTTGAACAGTTCAAGTGTAGGTTAAGACTTATTTTTTCAAGGAATTGACGAATCTTGATATATAGCATCATTTAAGGGAGAAGGGGTGAGATTTATGAAACATTATCGTTACTAAAATTGGAGAAAACTATAATTTCTTTAAGCCTCGTAGTATACACAATTGCTAGGCTTTAAATGCCTGTCATTTTTAATGTTTTTTTCTCGATTTTTATGGTATTATTATTAAATTTAAAAAGTAATTTTAGTAATATTAATTGATTTTATTTAGCATTTTGACGGGTTAAATTTTATGAATGACTGTTGTTAGCGTGAAGGGTGACATGGACATAGCTTGAGTAAAATATTACGTTTTCACGCCCAAAAAATGAAGAAGTAAAAAATAACACCACCAACAAAATTTGTTTAAACTTGTATTTAAGGCGTCAAGATACGTTAAAATATCAGAACCAAAGTAGTAAAAAATTTTGTCCTACCACTGCATGGAAATAGTCACATTGCCACACCTGTAAAAAGAACGCAAAACGGTTCATTTCCGCTTTTATTTCATTCCCGCTTGCAAAAGCGAGCAATAATGTACATTAACGCTCACTAAATCAGGGTTACTTGAAATGTAGAATAGGTTAAGGTGGCACACAAGAGAGATAACTATGACGTCAAACACAACAGACCAGTTTCTATTGGTTAGAAATCCCATTACACTCACCGTATTCTAAATTCTAGTTGCCTAGTTCCAAATCAGATGATTTCATTGTCACCGTTTCTATCTCAAATTCCGGATCGTTCCAATAGAGTAAGCAAACATAATCTCAATGAACTTTTGTTTCAGGTTAGTTAATTAGTTAAGTGTTTAAACAATGGTGGTAGGAAAAATACTGTGTATATTACGAGCACAAATAGTCATTGCCGCTCTCGATATGTTTGGCCGCACTCAGCTAACGCTTTGTGCTGCCATCTTTAGTCCTCGAGCGGCAATGACATATTTTGCGCTCTTAATAAAGAAATATTAACAGTCTTAACTGTCAGGATTAAGATAAAGGACTGTCTCGCTTGGAGCGACTCTTTAGACTGCTCTCAGGACCAATGTAGCAACTCCAGTAGCTGTAATATATATGCAGAAACATGCGCAGTGATTTACAGTGCGTTTGTGTGGTTCTTTACCGAAACAATAGCGGGAAAAGCTGTGCTTAAATTGCTTTACGAAAAGGACGATAGAGCTGTAGAGAAAAAATCTATTTTATATGATTGGAAAGCCCTTCGTATAAAGACTTGACGTATGAACGTTAACGTATGGAGGAGTGTGGCTGGATGTGGAAGATTAGTTTAATACAATGAGTCTTATTATCTTAATGAGTTTATATTACTATAAGTTTTATTTACAATAAGTATAAAAAATACTTATTTCTCATCAAACAATGTATTGTAAAAAGCTGTCAGGTAGGCATATGATGACCTATAACCACATTAATATTATTACAATTTTTAAATTAATGCTTTTTCAAATACATCAGTAGTTTTCATTATAGTTTGTAGCCTGAAAACATATTTAATCGTTGCTTATCGGTGTCATAAGAAAAACAAAAACTGAAAGTTAAGATTGTTTCATTCCTAGAAAACATAATATCTTACTTTTACTCTCGGAAATAGATGATGAACTTTAAATAGAATTCGCTACAAAATCCTGTCGAATTCAGAGCTAAGATCAGCCTGTCAGAGCTATGATCTGACCTGCTGTAAGGTACCCGTGATAAAGTATTTGACCTGTTGCGTTTTAAGTGTTTGAACTTATTGATTTTTTAGAATTTGAATCATAAAATATTTTGTTTCGAAAACTTTTCTGTTATACATTTAATTAAGGATATTAGTGCCAAATTGTAAGTTCGGAGTTGGAAAACCATTTGCATCGCTTAATTAGATATTCAGGTTTCATTATAGATGCAATAATAGCTGTATTTAGCACGCTACATTTTAGTACCATATTTTAAAATTTCATTGGTTAAAATCATTATTAAGGTCGTAAGAGGTATTATTTCATGTACCTCGAGTCTAGATACCCCAACTGACATTACAGTTTAGGCTGTTTTGTCATAAAAGTGTTAATATCACTCCTGAGCAAATGCCATTGACATCGAAACAGCAAAATATATATACCTAGAATATTTAATAATGTTACATAAAATAAGTTATTTATGTAAGTGTTTTAAATTGTGGCATCTCTTACTTAGAACAAGGTTACACATCCTGTTTTACAATAACCTTCTTGACACTGTCGTAATGACAGTTTGAAATGGCTATGGAAAATCCTAAGAATTTTAATTTTAAATATTTAATCTAAGCTACTAAAACATTTGTACATTTCCTGAATTAAAACTATTCTTATTAAATAAATAATACGGTTAACATTTTAATTTCCTATTTAAACACTCATAATGAGTTTTAGTTTGCAAAGAATGCTTCACAGCTAATGCTTTACTTTTTTTAATTGGATAGAAATTATTAAAAACATCTAAACCTACAACAATAATAAATTTTATTTTGTTGAAGTTTTAGATTTACAGACGACTGAAATGAACAGCCGGTAGGAGTTTGAAGGTTTCTCACATCCGTTCCTAACTGCTGTTGTTGCTCTCATTAGAGTTTGATTGCAAGGTTGAATGCTACTTCGCCTTCTACGGCTGTTGCCGGCTCCAGTTTTTGTGTCTGGACCAGTCAAGACATCAATGATGAGGTTGAAGGGCCCCGTAATGAACCGGACTCAAAGTCACTAGACTGATCCATCACTCCCGATTGTCTGTGTTTGACACAGTCATAAAATACTTCAATAATCTCCCCTGATAAGTAAGATACCGTAATACGTTGTTTTAAGGAAATTAGGAGATAAAATCTTCAATTTCACTGAAACGTTGAGACACTTACATAGGTGGTGACGTATATTGAAGCCGATCTATGGAAAACCGGCATATTTTACGACAACTAATTCAAATTTATGTAATTTTTCCTGCTTTGTCAGCCAATAATTGTAGCTAACTCCAACGTAGAGCTTACCTTAGAGAAAAGAAATTTACCAAACTAAATTAATATATTAATTTGCCTTAAGTATGGTCTTTGAAACACTCAGATTGGCACTACTTAGAAAGGGTGTTTATTATTCGGCTCAGCGAATTTTTAATTATCTGATTTTTCGTTTACAAAAATTAGGTTCACCGAAAAAACCTGTTAAAAAAGTACCTGTACTCCGTAAACTAATTTGTTTGTAGTAGAGTGCAGTGATATATTTGTTTTGTACTGAATCGATTTTTTAAATAGTTGTTTTAGCGAATTTCCCCTATAGGGAAGAAGCTATTACCGTAGGTCTCATGGTAAGACCTAAGCCCGAGACCATGATAACTTTTCGTTTTGGGGCCCCCAGAAGCAAAAAACACCATTCGTTCAAATTTCTATATATATATATGTGTGTGTGTGTGTGTGTGTGTGTGTGTGTGTGTGTGTGTGTGTGTGTGTGTGTGTCTGTAAGCACGATAGCACTCGCAAAAATGGTCCAATCGGAATGACATTTGGCACAGGCGTGTAAAGTAGTAATTATTCGGATGAGTTCGTCGGAAGGGGGGGTAAAGGGGGATAACCCCTTCAAAAATAGGTTTTTTTGAGTTTTTTACATAGAAAAATAAAATTTATCGAATTTTTGTTGGCACTATTGAATTCAGCTCAAAAAAACAAACAATTTAGTATTTTGAATCACTGCTATATGTCCATTGGTTACCGAGATATTGAAAGTGGTAAACACAGTACGTTGTCCCAATGTTAACCTTATGGGAAATAAGTAAAATTCTATATCTCGGTTATTTCTCAACATATCTTGATAAAACTTGGTAAATAGCTTCTTCTGGTTCAGATCTACTACATATTGAATCAAAACCATCCAGTTTTAATATACCTGTAGCAGCAGACCTGCATACTCATTCCCCATGTTATTCTTATGGAGCTAACCAAAACAAGTCAAATCTCGCTATGTTGGATTGAAATACGTTGTTTTGCATTTGAAATTCGCTGAGTATGCAGGTCTGCTGCAACGGGGGTATTAATATTGATCTTTTTTATGTTAGTAAATGAAATAAATAATTTATGATTCCTTGTCGAATTAGCGATACACGTGGAAAAGCAAGATTGACACATTCGATCAAGTTATTTAACATGGTATTTTTTCTAACAATAAAAAATAATTATACTATGTAAGTTATCGTAAAATAGTTAAACATTATAATAAACTTAAGAACAACATTATAAATAATCAAACACGATTAGGTTTAAGTAAATAAGGCTATGATATTTAAGAAAACCGGTTTTGGTAAGGTAACAACCATTTTCTTTTTCTAATAACCAATAAATACATGGCCGTTTATTAGGTCATGCAGCTAGTCATCAATTCAAACCCAATCAAACGTAATTACACCGTTGCGATGGCAAAAAAAGTTTGATTACCAATTATTCGGTGGTTATTGTTGGAACGATGCTTATTAATGAATTGTGTTAAGTACTTCAACAGTATTACGCATAAAACACTTTCAAATATGTTTATGTTTACTTGTAAATTGTGTTTAGGAGCACAGTTATTTTGTCAAGATTGTAAATAAAAGGAAAATAAATTGTTAGTTTGTACAGTTGGCGCATATTCCATAGTGGTTTTTATTAAAAAGGACAATATTTTTCATAGATTAGTGGGAAATAATTATTAAAAGATAAAAAATAAGATGTATATAGCTTATTTTAGTGATAAACAATTACAAAAGACGTTACATTGCTACTGAGGCCTTGGAACGAATTACAAAAATAAACAAATATTAATAGCTTGCAGTTTTTTAGGATTTTCTTTCGCCTTAAGTTAGAAGGCTTATTTGGCATCGAATTGTAAGTTGACAACGCTAAGTACAGGAAGCCGATTATATTCGGTGGCCAACAAAGCTAGATTAAGCCTCTTAGACAACCACAAATGTCGTATTTGATCAGTTTCCTTTCTTATCAAACGTGTGTTATTTTTAAGAATTCATAAATAAATCAAACAACTTTATTCTTTAATATAGCAAATTATTGAATTAGTTGCTAGTAGTTTCACATAATGCATTGTTACTGACTAAGAATATAGTATATCCTCTCATAGAATTATTGAATATTCTGTTACTTTTTTTTAAATAAAACATACTGCTAAACTGAATGAATTCCAGCTACCCCTACTACTTTTGATAGATACATTTAACGAAACATATTTTTTAAATTGTGGTTTCGAAAATGAAATATACATGAGAAAAATAAAATACCCCCGTTGCAGTAGACCTGCATACTTAGCGAATTCCAAATGCAAAACAACATATTTCGATCCAACATAGCGAGATTTGACATGTTTTTGTAAGCCCCATAAGAATAACATGGGGAATGAGTATGCAGGTTTGTTGCTACAGGTATATTAAAACTGGGTGGTTTTAATTCAATATTTAGTAGATCTAACCTAGAAGAACCTATTTAACAAGTTTTACCAAGATATGTTCAGAAATAAGCGAGATATAGAATTTTATTTTTTTCCCCATAAGGTTAACATTGGGACAACGTACTGTGTTTACCACTTTCAATATCTCGGTAACCAATGGACATAGAGCAGTGATTCAAAATACTATTTTTTTTTTTTTTTTTTTTTTTTGAGCTGAAGTCAATGGTGCTAACAAAAATTTGATTATTTTAATTTTTCTATGTTAAAAACTCAAAAAACCCATTTTGGGGGGTTTACCCCCCATTCCGGTAGTCCAATCGGGCTGGTTTACGAACTCGTCCGAATATTTACTACTTTACACGCCCATGCCAAATTTCATTAAGATCGGACCATTTTTACGCGAGTTATCGTGCTTAAAAACACACACATATGTATATAGGGTAGGCCTACTTTGGTATTATACGGAGGCCATCCTCATTCAGCGCGCTATGGCGGCTATGTTAGGTTAGGTTAACATAAATACGTTAGTAGAACTTTCCTCATTTCGTTACGAATCGATACCAGATGAGGCATACCTTCGCCCGCCAAATCCCCTCCAAGTAGGCCTATGTCGGGTTGTTGACCGGAGTGTGTGCATCACTTGCCTACAGGATTTGGCGGGCGAAGGATGACTCATCCAGTATCTTTTGATTTGTATCGAAATGAGGAAAGTCCTATTAACATATTTATGATAACCTAACTTAACATAACCGCCGCAGCGCGCTGTAGAAGGGTGGCGATCGGGTGTTGCCGCTAGCGGCGGTGACACTTTACCTCGCCAACATCGCTGCCTTCTGGGAGGCATAACACAAAGACCGATCATCATAATGATGTCAAATTTGGACAGTAAGTCAATTACAGTATGTTCTCTTCAATTATGTAGTTATTTTTGGTATCCAGTTAAAAACCTTTCTAAAAATAGTGGCCTCCGCATAATACCAAAGTATCGTATAGATATATATCTATATCTATATATATTTGTGAAAATGAACGAATGTTTTTGGCATCTGGGGACCTCAAAAAGAAAAGTTATGATGGCCTCGGTCTTAGGTCTCACCGTTAGACCTACGGTAACAGCTTCTTTCCTATAGGGAAAATTCGCTAAAACAACCCAGTTACAGCGGTCCTGCATACGCAGCATATTTCAAATTGTTAAGTGAATAGTTAGTTGAGACAGAGCCTCACATCATGTACAATTAACTTACATCGCTAAATAAGAATGCAAAAATATTTTACATAAGTATAAAATAAGAAGTTAGTGTGCAGGTTGCTGCCACATTGTAAAAGCAGCGGACTTTACGCTCTAATTCAGTAGATCTCAACTCAATGATCAGCATTAGTTTTAATTAAATACATTAAAAGATATGAGGAAACAACAAATGGTTATTTTTTTCTTAAGAGAATGACCATAGGTAATGTGTAAATCTTTGCTTCCACGCGAATGTAAACGTATTGAAATATGACTTTAGGCTGAAATATGATAATTTTTAACTAGATGACACCAAATACCAAGTAAAAAAATAAAAATAAAAATCGATAAGATTTGCGAAGAAATAAGCGAGACAAAGAATGTTTTGACACAGGCATGGCAATGTACTTTGATAAAGCGACATCTTTCAATATCTTGGTAACCATGAGGCATAGAGTACTTAATAAAGAAACTAAATTGTTTTTAACCAAATTCAATGGTGTGAATAAAATTGGGCTGTATAAATTAAGTACATTTTTAGTGGATTTTCAAGAAATAACAATATGTCTATATGCTAGCCTCGTCCACGTAATGGCTACCTCTCTATCAAATGCCGGCCAAGTCAACTGGTTTAATGGAATTTAAAATAAACAGGTTAATAAAAACAAACTCAACAAATTTAAATATATAACATTAGCATTATTGTAGATTTTCTACAAAGGTAGTTGAAGAAATTGATAAAATTTCGACATCCAGAGCTAAAGTGATAGTGATAAAGGTTTTTAAATATTATAAACTATATCGTGAGTCTTTCGGCAAAACTTTAATAAAACGCTTTAGTTAACACCATTGACTGTTGTATAAGCAATAAGTTAAAATATAACTTTAATTTAAAAGATTTACAATGACGAACTCTTATCTCAAAATACATCTATTCAGACATGACCAATCGTAAAGTATTAAAATTAATATAATTGACATATTGACTTAATCATTATAGTTTTATAAACAACAACATTAACGTAATATATTATAAAAGTTATAAGTGATCAATTTTCGTACTAATACAGTATATATTGATAAAAAAAGTCTTAAAATATAAATAAACATTAAATTAAAAATTTTAATGATATTTTCAGAATTGGGCAACCAAAGAAACATCTAAAATGAATTGAAAATATTGCAACGGTCCGTCAAGAGGTATTCTGGTTTTCACTGATGAGTCGATCTTTATTAATGGTCAATTTCCATTACTATTGCCTTAGTTTCCAGGTGTTCGTGAGTTTAATTACAGCAAGCAGTTTGTCATCATTGGCTCTGTAATACTGTCTTGCGGAAAACGAAACGGCTATTGGCATTATTAAAATAATAGTTGTGTCCATTTGTCTTCAACATTCGTAAAACATACTTTGAATAACATTTTTTTCTCCCGTTAAGGAAATGTCTCCCCTATAACACAATTTGAAAAGAACTTTTTTAGATAAAACATTTTTAGGTAGAACTCTTTTAGACAGAACATTTTAAAATAGTTTCATGATTAGCAATATTCACTGTATTCACTGGAGACGTAAGTGTTGTAAGACGTTTTTTATTTACATCCAGAGAACATTTTATAACCTCCAAACTGGAAAAGATATCGATCAGAATATATAGTATATAAAATATTGATACGCCTACATTTGGCAGTATTTTAACATCGAAAAACTACAAAAGTTAGGGGCGTTTGTAATGTTATTAAAAACATATAATCTGCCAAATACAATGCCAGAAATGTCATAAAGATTACACAGGTTCCACGACCAACACTATACGAGTTAGAATGACTGGCCACAGATTTAATTACAGACATCAGAATATGACAAAACCTCTAGTTCTACATGGATTGGAACGTAAGGAATATTTTGAAAATACATACAAGGTAAAACCTATTCTGGAACTAAACAGGAATTTTAGTGTGCCATCTCTAGGATATCTCACAGTTACTTAAAAAATGACAAGGTCAAAAACTCCTCATGGCCTCAACCTTCGATAACATGAAACGTCAAATCGCTTCGATTCACATATAAAGCAAAATACTTTTCTTCCAACTTTACAGTACTCAACATCTGACATCAAGATAAAATACACATATGATCTCATGAAATATTTATTTCTATCATAGGTTATCTAATATTTTTGTTTGTGTGTGTGTGTGTGTGTGTGTGTGTGTGTGTGTGTGTGTTTAAGCACGATAACTCACGTAAAAATCGTCCGATTTGAATACAAATTGGCACAAACATGTAAAGTAGTAAGTAATCAAACGAGTTTGAAAACCAGCCTAATCGGACTGTTTCTAATCGGGAAGATGGGCTAAAGAGGCGTAAACCATCCAAAAAACGGGTCTTTAGGATTTTTTACATAGAAAATTAAAAATTATAAAATTCTGGTTAGAACCACTGAATTCAGCTTAAAAACAAATAATTTTGTATTTTGAATTGTTGCTAAACGTCAATTGGCTACCAAGATATTGTTAGTGGTAACACAGTGCGTTGTTCCAATTGTTAACCTTAAGGGAAATAGTAAAAATTCGATATCTCACTTACATGTCTGAATAAAACTTGATATATGGTTATATCAAGGTTATACCTTAACCTAGTTCATATTTGCTGGATTATTGCAAAATATTCTCTAAATTCTGCATTCTCATGGCAGCAAATCTGCATACTCATTTCCCATGTTATCCTTATGGAGAAAATTGTTGTACGCTCATTTTGCCATTCAATTTTATTTTCCTTGATTTGAGGCTCCAACCGTACGATTTATTTAAGCATCTGACATTCGCCGAGTATGCAGATCTTCTGTAACGAGAGTATTTTATTAAAAAAAAACATCTGTGGATTATGATTTTAAATGAGAAGAAAGATGATCGAAACGTACCTGAGAGCACACATCAATCATTGTATCGTCAGATAGGCAGATTGTGTCAGCCCACTCATATTATAGAGAGCATTAAACCATTCCACATTAAAACTCTTTGATCAACTGCTCAAATTTTTTGGGTAACTGTATAAACAAAGTAAGTGGGTTGGTTTTAGCGAATTTCCTTAAAGGAATAAGCTATTACGGTAGTACTCATGGTAAGACCTAAGTCCGAGACCATGTTAACTTCTCATTTTGGGGTCCCCAGAAGCAAAAAACACCATTAGTTCGAATTTTTATAGATATATATATATATATATCTATATATATATATAGATCGCACTATCATTGTGGCGACTTTACACAACATCTACAGTATGGCAACCGCCTCGAGGAGTTATGTATATTTAGATTTTTATATAGAAATACTCCAACTTACACTCAAGAAACAACATTATCAACTCACAATTCAAGTTTTTTTGTTACCTGTATGGAAACCACAGAGACATCATTGTGACGACTTTACATGCAACAAACAAAATGGCATCCAGTAATATACATTACATTAAACTATCGTTGTGAACCCCATTCAAAATATTTACCATCATTGTGGCGACATACAGCGTTGCCAGTTTTCACTCTAGCCTTTATACATGAATAAATTGTTCACTGAGGCAAAATGACGACCTGCCATTCCACTATCACTGAGGCATTCTGTTTTTGTTTCTAATCAGTGAATCAGTGAAAGGGAATAGGATTATTTTGCTTAGTCTCCACAAATTCCTATTAAACGTTAGCCTTGAAATCTTTAGTACTAAATTGTTTATTTCATCACGCGTCATGCAAGTGACCTATTCTGGGGCAAAATAACGGAGTTTAACATGATAACAGTAAATCTCAAGGCCCGGAATGGGACTTTGGTGACGAATAGAGACCAAAAAGCCAAACTGGAATAGCTGAAGCTTTGCGACAATTAAAGGTTTTGAGGCTATGTGAAGCAATCTTAAGCAGCCAACTAAAATTCCAAACTGTTGACTGCAAACTTTACGAGATAAACTCATTGTTCTCGGAGAAAAACTAAAAAAAACATTGATTAAAAATAAATCTGAAAAATAAAAATATTTATAATTGATCATCTTTGAACCTTTTACTCTGCATTAAGTTCTAGAGATTAAATTTCCCTTACTTTCTTGTAAGTTCGTACCATTTCTGTGGTCGCTCTCCACAGTATGGGGCCCAAAGTGCGCAGCCCAGCTAAAGTCAAGCATTCAGACCTTCATGATGATTCAATGATTAGGCTGTATGAGATATTCTACGATTACATTTCAATTACAAACTGATTAAAAGTATAAATAAATTGCAATTTAAAAATAAATTCCATTATTTAAGATTTCTCATTGCCTGGTTCCCTCGTAATATTTTTCGCCCGCCTCAATAGTGTACCCAGTAAAGGCCTGTTCTAGAGGATTAAATAAGAAAATATCATATGCTTCTAAGAATTAAAGAAATTTGTAATTAATAAAGAGGCCTCGTATGTCAGGCTTGAGTAATTTTATGAAAGCTGAGTTTCTCGGTACATGATCCCAACACGGTTAAGATGGATCAGAAACTAACTATAAAATTTGGTTTATAACTAAACATAGTGGCAGATTTAGGAGGGAGGGGGGCTATAGGGGCTGCAGATCAACAAATTTCAAAGGGCGGCAGATTAAAAAAAATAACAGCAACAATTAATTCATAATACATTGTTACAAAAAAATTAATCACTTGGAAAACAAACTTGTGGTACAGGAGGATTAGCTTACAATGCCATCAGTACGGAATCCCTAGCATAAGGGGAACGGGTTGTTAAAATGGTGCTTATGCCTGAAGTAGAACGGCAGCAACGGTAATCACTGATCCCGCCGCCGTCCTCCGTCCTGTCCCGAGGACGACGCGACTCGATCCGGCCGAGGCGGCAGGCGCAAATTAACCAAGTCCAATAATACAAATGAAAATTCTTTATAAGATATATTTTATTAGAATTCCACCATAAACTATTTTTTGATTAACTGTAATCGTAATACAATAAAACTTTATATTATGTAGTCTAGAAATTATATTTTTAAATTTATACAATCGGTATTATTTGACATCGTATTCCATTTTTTTATGATTGACTAGAGTTTATGTTTAAGAGCTAGGCTCAAGTCAAGATACAACAAAGAAATAATTTATGGTATTCCGTTTTGTCAATTTAGGCGACGATGGCGATCTGTGATCGCGTTACCAAACTGGAGTGTGTTGAGGAAGGGTTTACAATTTCTCTTTATTTCATTTCTATATAGCCTATTACGCAGCTACTTTTAACATATTATTCAATTTTTTTTGTCTTTAGTATCACACGATCTCGATCTTGCCGGAAGTCCGTACAGAAGTCCGGACGGCAAATTTCCAAATCCGCCTCTGGTTACACAAATACATAATATCATTGCAAGCTTCGATACTACTCAAACATCTGGCCACTTCCATTTAGGAGAGTGAGAAGTCGTTTAAGTAGCGTTGAAGCTTGCAAGGGTATGGATTGACAGAGAATTGATGAAAAGTGTACCAAAAGTATGTTCAAGTATAAAGCTAAGGTTTTATTCCTAATCTCTTACAAAATTCTTACTCTCGAGGGGAACTATGAGAATAATCATAGATGATACACGGCAGATTTTCAGTGTATCTGGCAAAATTTAAAAAGTGTCGGAACTGTATGGTTACTGAGGGAACACTCCTGATAGCCCCCAAAGAAAATTGTGTAAATTCAGTTTTTCTACAGGAGCGTTAGTCGAATTATAATTTACTTAAGTTTAAACACGCATTGTTAATGGGCTTAAAAATGTACCACGTGTCTGACAATGAGTGATGTAATTCATTCCGAACATTATTCCGAAGATAAGAAAAAATGTAGCTATTTTCCTTATTATTTTACTTGCCATCATACCATTGCAAGCTTCAATTACTTAATCATCAGTTCACTTACCTGTATTTAAAAAAAAATACCAGCTCTTTCAGTTATATGTTGAAGCTTGCAACTATACGAATTTCTGTATATCAGCCAAATTAAAGATTCGAATATCAAAATCACTGATTCTTCTTACCTTTGTAGGGAACATTGTCCAGAGAAACTGTCAGATTTTAACGAAGGTCTGGCAGTCATGGCTGTTAGATTAAATTATTCATCGCTATAATTATAATTTATTTGGTACTTCACTCAATATTTAATCATTTATACGTGATCTGGGCACTGTCTTCAATTTGAAATGTAAGTTCAAGGTAATTATAGATTCCATCTGTAAGAGTACCGTGCTTACAATGTTCTGGTTTTTTATTAGGCGATCAGGAAATTTTGTAAAAAATATAAATTCATTAAAATCTTTTAATATTTCAGTAATCCAATATAGGCTAGAGGCTGCTTCGGTGATGGTACTCCCATCGTAAGTAACAAATTAAAAATAGTGAAACTTTTCAAATACTCAGATCCCGGTCCCACAAGCTGTTCATCCCCCAATTTTCTCGCACTGACGATGGTGTCAAAACTTCTCTCAATACGTAAAACTTCATCACAGATGACTGTGTTGAAATTGGATAATAGACCTTCATTATTTGATAATTTAGATATTTTTCGTTCATCTGTTAAGACTTTCCGTTCAGTTGCAAAAGAATAATTAAACTCTGTAATGTAATAATTCCTCGTTAATGTTCTGTTTGGAAAACATATCAAATTAAAAAGTATTATTTATGTTTTTGTTAAATTTATATAATTATTGTAAATTATAGTTGATTCACCTTGACATAAATTATTGTTAGCATTTCTTAGGTAGTGTTTTCTTGGATTAGTTAAACATGTTTAAGACTGCAAGAAACGCTGTAAGACTAAAACCCCATTGGTTTAGTCTCGTTTAAGTCAGACCCACCCCCCTCTCACCTCATTTAGCCAACATTAAGAAAGAAAACCTATAATATTTAAAAGCGTATTAAATGACTGTAAATTAACCAGCATATTATTAAAGTTACTTATTTCTATATAACTATAACATATTAAGCTATCGGTAGGATTAGTATTTCCCAAACCAAAAAAAGGTGAATATTGTTCATCAGCATTTAGCTCAATATGTTGACTCTGAGAATGATATTGACGTCGCAGTTTCCAAAACAATCACCGTCTTCCATGTACGTACTGAATAACTTACTGCCCGGTAGAAAAAAATCTAAATTACAATAACTTCAACTGAAACCAATTTATTTTTCAACTTATTTTATAACTTTCTGTTATATATTTTATAAATCTGTGTTATTAAAATGACGTTTTAACCAAATCATTTCCTGCTTTCAAAAGTTCTGCATTTTAATTCTTAACACTCCCCGCTATGTTCCCCTCCCTTTGTTGTCGACCACCCGGAAAATAGGCGAAATAACTTCTTTAGTATCACCACAGTCCACTTTACAATAATCAGCAAAAATACCGCGTAATGCTCTCATGCATTCTCAAAACCCTCAGCTCCTAGAACCGAGGGATATACGCGTCCGGAGATCCAGTGTTGCCAAGTTTTCCGGTCGCAGTATTACACCAAATGCCGTATATTGCAATATACACTCAGCGACACTAGCACACCCACGGTCATTACATGAACTATTAATATACGTTTCAGGCGCAATATGACGACCAAAATAAAATTTCTAAGTCATCACCATACGTATCTACAGGTCAAAAGGAGATGAAATAACCCAAGTGTGCATATGACGACCATATACGGTCGTCATAAGCACCGGTCGCCACTTTGCATGCACTTTTCCTTATGTACGGTTGCCACAATGATAGTTGGGTGAACATATATATATATATATATATCTATATATATCTATATATATCTATATATATCTATATATATATATATATATATATATATATATATATATAGAATTCTCTTTAAACAGGGTTACTACTATACATATAATAAGAATCATTTTAACTCAGTACCCTTAGTTTCATTTTTTATTTTAAAAACCCAACATGTTTCGTACCTTTAGGTCATTGTCAAGGGTAAAATTAAATTTAACTTAACCTCACTATGTATAGAAATAAAATTTGTTGAAATGTAAGTAATTAAAATTGCAGATGTAAGTATCATATGTTTTTCTTTTTTCTTTCTTTTTAGTTGTCAATGTCTTCGGTATGTATTTTTAAGTCTTAATATTTTGTCATATATAGGATTGTGTTTATTTACTTGCATGGTCTTCACTATGTTGATTGGATCTTTTTTATATTTCGAATAAATATGATTATCTTCTTTTGCGTCGAGTTTTGCTCCTTTTATACCATAATCCAAAATTTGTAGATCAGATATATATATATATGTCTGTTAACACAATAGCGGCCGTAAATATGGTCCGATCTTATTGATATTTGGTACAGACTTGTAAAGTGGTGATCACTCGGACGAGTTCGTGAACCAGCCCGATCGCACCACCGGAAGGGGGGGGGGTAAAGGGGGGTAAACCCCCCCAAAAATGGGTTTTTTTGAGTTTTTCACATAGAAAAATAAAATTTGTCAAATTTTTGTTGGCACCATTGAATTCAGCTCAAAAAAACAAACAATTTAGTATTTTTTGCTCTATGTCCATTGGTTACCGAGATGTTGAAAGTGGTAAAAACAGTACGTTGTCTCAATGTTAACCTTATGGGAAATAAGTAAAATTCTATATCTCGCTTATTTCTCAACATATCTTGATAAAACTTGGTAAATGGCTTCTTCTAGTTCAGATCTACTAAATATTGAATTAAAACCAACCAGTTTAAACATCCCTGTAGCAGCAAACCTGCATACTCATTCCCCATGTTATTCTTATGGAGCTTACAAAAACATGTCAAATGTTGCTATGTTGGATTGAAATATTTTGTTTTGCACTTGAAATTCGCTGAGTATGCAGGCTGCTGCAACGGGGGTTTTTATTTCCTCGGTAAAATCACAAGGGTACGAAATTTTTTAATCTAAGTACTGAAAGAAATCTGAATGAGCCTTATATTGAAATATTTTATATGCTTATATTAATCACTAATTGGAATATTTTCATACCACGGAAGGTTTTAACAATGAACAAGACATATAGACCAAGAGCTAGGACACATTTTATTTAACCGAGTTTACCATGATCTTTGTTATGTTCTTAAGTTAACCCATAATCTTGAGACTCCAAAAAGACAATTCTTAAGGTTGGTGAGTGGTGGGTGTCCGAGTAATGACGTCATCAATATGGCTGCCGCGCAAAAGTGTAACACTTTACAAAAACGAACGTAACTTTGCAACAGAGTAACGTAGAGCAATGATATTTTTTTTAAATTGTTGGTAATAAAATTGCCTTTATTTTATGTTGTCAATATATATCGTAAGTCTAACGGTTTTCCTGATATTTAACCTAAACTTTACTTTTTGTGAATTTTTAGTGTAAAAGTAAATGTTTAAGGATCAATAACTCCTTAACTGTGAAGAAATAGACAAAATATATAGGAATAAAAAAGATAGATAATGTTATAAGGGTTTTGAAAATACCATTTATGTGGGCTTTTGATGGTGACTTGTACGATAAATGTTTTAATGTTTAACATTCAGAAAATGTATTTTGCCCTGCAACGTCTGTATACATTGTGCAGTAAAATTAAGTGATAAAATAGGTGGAGGTAGAAATAATTTAAACAAAAATTATTCTTGTTGTAAATGGTAGGTAATATGCTCCTAATCGGCATACATCCGTAATGTCGCGGGAAACCCCTCAAAATCACGTTTAAAAATGGCGACTTTTCCCGCCATAAAAAAATCTTGAAAATAGTCTGTCGACTGCATTTTTTTCAATTTTTTTCAAGATATTGACTTTGGACTACCACCAACTATTGCTGGGTGATTGGTTCTTAATTTTGACAGGGTACTCATTTTTGGCCGCCATCTTGGATCCGCCATATTGGATATATATTATTTTTTTCTCATCTAAAGATGGTGTTGTGACACATCATTATAGGCTAGATTTTTACCCTGAACTCAATGGTGAAATCCGTTTTAAAAAATCTCGATTCGTTTAAAAGGTGTGCTCAAAAAACGGCACATAATATACAACCCTATTTTAAAAAATCAGCCCTATGCATTTCTTATGGACATTCCGTGCTTTGAATATTATTTTTGATTATTTATCTCATATCTCCAGTTCTAAATAATATATGCCGCATGTATTAGTCTTAAAATACTCAGTGATTTGACGGCTTTCATGTGAGTTATTGATCAATAAAATCGGACAAGTGTTGGACGAGCTATATAAGGCTTAAAGCAACTCGACAATTAATATTTTCAAAATTGGTTTGTTGTTGAAGATTTTTAGTGCAGGTTCTAAATGGGTCACAACATTCGTTCTGGTCTCAAATTATTCAGTAAATTATAGGCTTTCGTATAAGATATCACTCATTAAAATCGGACTTACTTAATTTGAGTTATGAACCTTCATTCCTAATAAAATTTGTTTACTTTCTTAAACTGAAAATAATTAATGACTCATACATAGAAATCTAACAGAGACTCATGAAGGTTTTAGGTCTTAATTAACTCAGCGTATTATTGGCTTTCATTTAAGCTTTTATTTATTTAAATTGGTTTAGATTGACGTGAGGTATGGACATCCAACTAATCTAAAAATTCAATTTTAAAAAAATTCATAATTATTTAAAGATTTATGTCCCCAGCCCCAACCATGGACCTGCAGGTCAGAATGGTTTTAAGACAACTGGTGAACTATCAGCTTTCATTTAAGCTTTAATTAATGAAAATCAGATAAAATTAGGATAAAATATAAATCTTAAACCAAAAATAAATTTTGAAAAAAAAAATTTTAAAGCTGCTTTTTGCCTTATAGCTCATCCAACATTTGTCCAATTTTAATGATCAGTAGCTCACATAAAAGCTGTTAAATCACTGAGTATTTTAAGACCAAAACATGCAGCATATATTATTTAGAACTGGAGATATGAGATAAATAATCAAAAATAATATTCAAAGCACGGAATGTCCATAAGAAATGTATAGGGCTGATTTTTTTTTAATAGGGTTGTATATGTACATTATGTGCCGTTTTTTGAGCACACCTTTTTAATGAATCGAGATTTTTTTTAACAGATTTCAGCATTAAGTTCAGGGTAAAAATCTAGTCTATAACGATGTGTCACAACACCATCTTTAGATGAGAAAAAAAAAATTATATCCAATATGGCGGATCCAAGATGGCGGCCGAAAATGAGTACCCTGTCAAAATTAAGAACCAATCACCCAACAATAGTTGGTGGTAGTCCAAAGTCAATATCTTGAAAAAAATTGACAAGAAATGCAGTCGACAGACTATTTTCAAGATTTTTTTATGGCGGGGAAAGCCGCCATTTTTAAACGTGATTTTGAGGGGTTTCCCACGACATTACGGATGTATGCCGATTAGGAGCATATTACCAACCATTTACAACAAGAATAATTTTTGTTTAAATTATTTCTACCTCCACCTATTTTATCACTTAATTTTACTGCACAATGTATACAGAAGTTGCAGGGCAAAATAAATTTGTTTAATGTTAAACATTAACACATTTATCGTACAAGCCACCATCCAAAGCCCACATAAATGGTATTTTCAAAATCCTTATAACATTATCTACCTTTTTTATTCCTATATATTTTGTCTATTTCTTCACAGTTAAGGAGTTATTGGGCCTTAAACATTTACTTTTATACTAAAAATTTACAAAAAGTAAAGTTTAGGTTAAATATCAGGAAAACCGTTAGACTTACGATATATATTGACAACATAAAAAAAGGCAATTTTATTACCAACAATTTAAAAAAAATATCATTGCTCTACGTTACTCTGTTGCAAAGTTACGTTCGTTTTTGTAAAGTGTTACACTTTTGCACGGCAGCCATATTGATGACGTCATTACTCGGACACCCACCACTCACCAACCTTAAGAATTGCAATTCTGAAGACTATATGTTATGACTAACCCTAAATTAACAACAAATTTGATGGTAAATTTGGGGTGAATAAAAGTGGTCTATCTCTTGGTCTAATAATTCTATGCTTTTTCATTGTAGTGTTTGTTCTAAAATAAAAATAAATAGTCCAGGTGTGCTTGGCACAAAAAAGAAGTAGCGCTTAAATCACAGAAATACCCCCGTTGCAGCAGACCTGCATACTCAGCGAATTTCAAATGCAAAACAACATATTTCAATCCAACATAGTGAGATTTGACATGTTTTGTTAAGCTCCATAAGAATAACATTGGGAATGAGTATGCAGGTTTGCTGCTACAGGTATATTAAAACTGGGTGGTTTTAATTCAATATTCTGTAAATCTGAGCTGTAAGAAGCTATTTACTAAGTTTTATCAAGATATATTGATTAATAACCGAGATATAGAATTTATCTTATTTCTCATAAGGTTAACATTGGGACAACGTACTGTGTTTACCACTTTCAATATCTCGGTAACCATTGGACATAGAGCAGTGATTCAAAATACTAAATTGTTTTTTTTTGGCTGAATTCAATGGTGCCAACCAAAATTCGATGAATTTTATTTTCCTATGTAATAAACTCAAAAAACCCATTTTTGGGGGGTTTATCCCCCTTTACCTCCCCTTCCGGTGGTCTGATCGGGCTGGTTTACGAACTCATCCGAGGGATTACCACTTTACATTTCTGTACCAAATTTCATTAAGATCGGACCATTTTTACGGCCGCTATCGTGCTGACAGACAAACACACACACACACACACACACACACACACACACACACACACACACACACACACACACACACACACACACACACACACATATATATATATATATATATATATATATATATATATATATAAATTCGAACGCATGGTGTTTTCTGCTTCTGGTGGCCCCAAAACGAAAAGTTATCATGGTCTCGGGCTTAGGTCTTACCATGAGACCTACGGTAATAGCTTCTTCCCTATAGTGGAAATTCGCTAAAATAACTGTCAACACATAGAAGACAACTGTATTTCAGCCATGTTCAATCTAATCACAAGTAAAACAAGTATTTTTGTTTTCTAATGTATTATTTTAACTTAACACATCACAATGTAATGTCGATAAGTACAAATTGGATTATAAAATAATCCAACATTAAAGTGGGAAGCATAACTAATACACAGTGAATAAGGCTTTTTAATTTTGTAGCTTTTAATTTTGTAGATGCTTGTACTGATACACTTAGACATTATGTAATATTTTGACTGGCGTAGCTGCCAGTCTTATGTCTGCCTTTGCGGAAGAAATAATAAATTGTCATCGGAGTCGGTCTGCTCAAATGGACCCGCCTGTCGTTCCAAATAACATCATATCTTAAAGTTCTGCATAATCATATTTACCATTAAAAATCCTTTTTAGTTAAATAATTTACTTGCTTATAAGAATAAACGATATACTTCCTGTTCTGAATCATCGTTTCGCTATTATATAGTAACACTATATTATTTCATAAATATTAAACATTGTTGAGGCATTTTTACATTTCAGTATAATATTGAGAAGTCTTAAGCAGTGTAGAGATAAAAAATGCCTTTTGTACTGATGATGAAATTTAATTGTTCAGTGAAGTCGAAGTTTACTGGAGCAAACAACCAGCTAAGGAGCGGTCCAATCAAGGCAGCGACGAGGACTTATTGATGACGGAGTCGCCGAGAGTGCCACATTGCTCGGCCGGATAATGCCTTGCGTAGCGCAGGTAATACAACTTCCCAACTGATAAACATGAAGTTCATCCCTAATGAAAGCTCATATCGTGAGATTGTATGCTAGAAGAGTTTTTTTGTACTTTTTTAAGGTTGTTTGAATCTTGTCAGTTTCTGAGTATAAGATGTAGTTATTTTGGTAAAAAAGGCTTAAGAATATCCATTATCATTTGATATAAAAAATGCTTCATTTTCCTTCCAAATTTTTTTAAGAAAGAATAAAACTGCTTCTACTTTTATACTATTAAAGGTTTTTGCATTAATTTTATTATCTTATTGATAAATTGTACAATAATAAATTGTTTTAAGAACGATAATAATCCTGAATTAAGATTGGAAATTTCATTAAGTACATGAATATAGATTTATAGACATGTCACCACTCAATCTGTCCAAGGAACTCAATATAAAGTTTGAAAATTTACACGATCCAAACATTCAAAATCTAGAACGTTTAGAAGACGTGAGAGATGGATTCAGTTTTTTTCAAACCTAATGTATTTAGATCGAACGTAAAAATGCTATACAAGCTTGTTTATTGTACATTTCCGAAAGACAAAGCTTTTCAACAGACCTCTCTATTCGAATATCTTCTTTTGGTAGGGAATTGTGCCGCTAACGGATGAAAATAGTTTGTACTTTCAGATCTATACTTTCCCACGGTGCACGATTAATCGTCCAAATTCATCTTCATTGTGTTCCACAGCTATCTCTTAGTCACAGTTAAATATTTGGCTAACTCGCTATCGATTACCCGAGCGGCCGTAGTAATAGGCTTGTCTGATCGTCCAATCATAATTGAGCAACGTAGAGGACGACCTCACACAGAGCCTTTGCTTAGTTAGTATTAAAATATAGTTGATAAACTACTAGCAACCCGCGTCACTTCGTGACTTAAAAGCAACTTGGTAAAATAGGCTTTAGTTTTATGTTAATTATGTGTGGAGCTTCGCAGCGTAAAATACTTTTCAATGAGGAAGTTTGTGAATTTATGTGATTTAAAAACAAAATTTAGACTAATTCTCCGAGTTATAGCACTGGAATAAAATTGCCAATAATTGAACTCTTCATCGGGGTAAACTTTTAAAAATAACTTATTACTTCAGACTTGAAACTTCAATGTGGGTAAAAAATTCCTCACAGAATTTGAAAAGTTCATTTATTTTATATGCTTAAAAAGTGTCTATATATATGTTCTACACTTTGAAACTCCGACAGTCCAGTCCAAAAACATTAATTTTGCATAAGTTCACATGGATCTTCATTGCTTGGCGCATCCTCATGTCTCTGTTTTAGGGGTTTCTTTACAAAAGTATTGAATCTAAATTTTCAAATCGACCCGCTTTTTTGTTTCGCATCTTATTTACATAATTGGAAAACTTCTACCTAAGCAAATAACATAACTTTCTATGGAAAGCACTCATTAAATATGCATATTGTTATTGGTACATTTAAGAATCGAGTAAAATAGGCAGGCTAACTGTTAACACTTCAATAAACTTTGCATTCCAAGTACATTTACAAAATACAGGTTTTAAATTTACATTGCATTTTAAAACTTGAATATTTTAGGTTAATATTCAACTAATATTGATATTTTAAAACTCTAAACCTTGAAACATGCATCAATGTGTTGAAATGTATCGATGTGTATTCACTGTCAATAGTTTGTTAGAAAATACCATCTTTAGACCACGACCTGAAATATGAATACCTATGTTCCTTTTTAAATTTTCTTTTTTTTAGAAACGAAATACAGTAAATTAATTTATTACACAGACTGTAATATTGTACAGACTGTTTATCTTAGTTTCAATAGGACAAATTAAATACTCTTCCTTATTATTTTCTGATGTCTTAAAAAAGTCAATAATTTAAGAAACCAAAATCATAATGTGGATGAATGTTAATTAACTTTTGCTAGCCATGCAGTCTGTTGTATATCTCTAGAAATATTTCAAATCTTGATAATCTGTTTTGTTATAAAAAAGTGTGAACTGGAAAAAGTTCAAGGTTCTAACACAGATAGTAGCACTTTCGCTGGAAATTCAAAGGCCTCCTATGTGAAGGCTTTTCATGGGATATTTTCTAAACCCACAAAAGGCACATCTAGAGAATAAAAGCTTTAATTTGATACCAAATATGTGTAGACCAATCAATTTCTAGGTGTCAATTTGCTCTGGACAAAATCCCAGAAATTCTTTTAATAATATAGTCAGATAACTCGTGATGAAATTTTCCAATTATGAATATCATGACGGATGATTATTCCGCGAATATATATTGCAAGGTGCATCGTAAAAATCCAACAATATTTATTATTTGTTCAGAGAACTTCACTTTTCTAATATCAAAAGTGTTTTTACTCGATAGACTATTTACAATGATCACCAAAACCTGGAATATTGTGAATCTGCTGAACATCAGTTACTCTCCCACATGTTTATTTTCACAGTGGGCCGGAGCTCCGAGCAGCCACTTGACACATCTATCAGCCTCTCATCAGATCACAAACTGCCTCAGCCCACTCGCCGCTCAGCCTGTCATTAACTCGCCTCCTATATTACCAGTTCCGTTTTTTCGTCACGTTCTTTTTGTTTGTCAAAGGTAAAGTTTTACCGATAAAACAGATTTTAATGATAGAGACAGGTTTATAAATTTTAGAACTACCATCTCTGTATTATTTTACATTAGTTTTTTGAAATAACAAAAATTCTTAATAATAGCTATAAGATACATTAGTTTAGCCTCTGTTCCAAATTGTTGCAAACCGAACTTTCTTTATTAAGTTTGACTCATACAGAAATCTGAGTATGTAATTGATTAAGTTTGAAAAATGTCTTTAGTTTCTTCAAAGCTACTTTTAACTTTTAGCGAATTTACTCTCATAAGGAAGAATCTATAATCATAAGTGTACCACAGATGTGGTTCACCTATCGTGGTAAACCCAAGATCGTCAAAAATTTCTGTTTTCTGGTCCCCTGATGCCAAAAACATAATTCAATTCTAATTACCATTTGATTGTAAAAATTGTAAGGCGCTCGAATCCCAATTTTAATGCTATTCTTAAGACTGTGGCGTGTCCTATAATCCAGCTACTTGGAGGTCACGAATTGTGGATAGTTATGAGCGATAGCTTGTGGACGCGGTGTTCCTTAATGGGGATTAACGTCCGCACTATTGAATACTACGTTCATAGGACCGTCCTCATAATTAGACCAGTTCGTAAAACTGTTAACCGAGGAAATTGTGGTTCGGATTCCACGTTAAAATGTAGGTCCCTTAGTTGCCATTGGCTGTTGGGCTATTAATTAACAGTCCTGTCTAAGGAACATGTCAGCCTTAGTCAGTAACAAGACTACAAGATCGCGCCACAATCATTCTTCACTCATCTGTCATTCATACTTGGCTTAAAATACCTAACTGGGTAGGTCGCCATTTCAAGAAAAAGTATAAAGTATAAAGTTTCATTTTTCTCCTGCCAGGAGACAAATAATCACTTTGCTCCCAGTGGAGAGAGAAAGTATTATTTTCCTCACTCATTACAAGGAAAATAAAGCGTCTAACCCAAGCGAGTAGGGGGAAATTCTTAGACGTATGTATACATTTATTTCTTGTTTGTTTCCAAAAACCAGGTTTTTATGCAAATAGTACTAAAAGAAAACTTGTATTTCCATACTTAATCGCAAATAATACTTTCGTTAACTATATGTAATATTCGATACCACTCAAGCCAATAATATCTGAGAGTTATAGGGCCACGGTAATCTCTTCATGGAAGTCCTAATGCCTTCAATGATTAATAACATGCAGATAATTTTCTAGTTACAAATTTTAAAAAATTCACTAGCAACAAAATGTATAGTCTATCCAAGTATTGTAAGCACAATCCCACAACACATTGTGGACCACATTGCGCAAACCACCTTGCGCGAACGTATCTTAACTGAATTTTTGAAATGTGTTGAAGGTATTGATTTTGGTTTAATATTTATTCTGGTCACACAGAAATTTTGTGTTTACAGCCTAAGTGATTGATAAACGTTAAACTATAGGATGTGTTCTTTTATGAAATATAAGAACTGGGGTTTTTATACAATAACATTTTCAATGAATTGTTTTATTAACGGTCCTCACTGGCTCACTTTGAAATAAATAAGCTTAATAGCGTTTACATGTTTCAATGAAAGGTCCAATCAATATTCCGATTAAAACGGAATTTTATAAACAAACAAGAAGAAATTCTTTTTTGCTAGCTATTTGATGATTGAGAAAAATAAAAAAGGACTCTCTACAGACATGTGATGTACTCTGCTGAAACAAGAGCGTCTGGCATGAGGTAAAATAATAATTATTTGATTACTAATAATGGTAATCATGAGGTACCATTGATTACCATCTGGCCATAATTACCATTTGGCATGAGGTAAAAATATAATTACTAGTTTAATTTGCTTTTACAAATTGTATATTTACAACGGAAAAGGTCATTTTTAGTAATATTTATCTAAACGTAATGATTTAACGTACTACATATCATTTCAACAAATTTAAAGTTCCTCACGTTGAATTGGAAATACCCTCGTTTCAGCAGACCTGCATACTCAGCAACTTTTAAAAGTTTAAATAAATCTTATAGACGTAGTGACATATCAATTAAAATCAATTTAAAACCTAATATAAGCACACACAAATTTTCTCCGGAAGATTAAAATGAGAAATAAGTATGCAGTTTTTATGCCATAAAATGTGGAACTGAGAGATTTGTTTGTAATTATCCAGTATATATTAACTTTGTGGAGCCAAATTACATGTTTTATCATGAAATGTTGAAAAATGCGAGATATCGAATTTTATTTATTACCCGTAAGATAGTATTGGGCCAACATACTCTGTTTACCAACAGCGATATGTTAACAACCAATGGACATACAGCGATTAATAATGAAAATTATATTGAAAGCTGAATGATATTGAATTGAAAGCTGAATTTAATAGCCCACACCAGAGTTTGGATATAATTTTTATTTTTCTATGTACGTAATCCTAAAAACCTAGCTTTTTGCGGAGATTTTTCCTCACTTACCCCCCCCCCCCTCTTTCGATTGTACGAAAGAGGGGGGTTTGGGCTGGGTTTAAAACTCGTCCAAATAATTCCTACTTTACGTGTCTGTGGCAAATTTCATCAAGCTTAAACCAATTTTACATGAGTTATTGTACTTAAAGACACAATAACACCATATTTGGGTTGGTGATGTGTATAGTTACACACACACCACACACATCCGTATATATATATATATATATATATATATATATATATATATATATATATATATATATATATATGTGTGTGTGTGTGTGTGTGTGTGTGTGTGTAGAATGGTGTTGTTGGCTTCCTGGGGGCCTTAAACTAAAAGTTACGACGGTCTTTGGCTTAGATATTACCTGTAACAGCTAAGGTAACAGCTTCTTCCCTATAGGAGAATTTGCTAAAAGTAACTCTTAAAAATCCGGTTGTTTTGATGTATACAATTTTTTTATTGACGTATTTTTTTTTAAATCCTTAACACATAACAAATTTATTTATGTTGGAAAACAATGTAATCTGAATAATAAACTAATGGTTAACATGTTTTAAGGCAAGATATTTCATGATTCTTTGTTGAATAGAAAGTAAGTACAAAATGCTTTCAACAAAAGCTCTCACCATTAACGCAGCCATGTACATCATACTGTAACGTTTACTGTGGACATGCTTTTAAGAAGCTTCATCAAGGAAGATTTAGTAAAGTCTAACTTACTGGAATGAATGAGTATTACGCTTATAGCTTTAGTAAATGACTTTAATACTTTTTGGACACTTTTTTAAAATCTCAATTTTTACGGATTAAGTGCGGGATTCGTTTTTATGATGAGACAAACTTTATCCAGCCATAATAAGAAATGTTCACATCTTAGTGTAGTTGAACCATGCTACAAAGTTACATATTATTCCGTACAATATGTGGTAATAAAGGTTTCAGTTAGTGCTTACTTTATGCATGAAACTTTAATATCATGCTAGTTCAGTTTATTGCATAAAAAACCAAGAATGCTTTTGCCGTTAAAAATTAAGATTTTCTTAGGCTTATATAATACAATGACACTCTTTTGTATAAAATCTGCCTGTCTCTTAAGGCAAAATCGTTGATCAAATACTGTTTTTACAATAGATGGTATGGAAATTCGTAAAAAAGTTTTCATAGTATTGAAAGTATTTTTTCATAACACTACACATTGCATTTGATCATAAACACATGAAATTTAATAGCAAGTTTTAAAGTGTGAATGATATATTTGTACATGTAGAGCAGAAAAACTGCTCTACATGTACAAGTCCCAAAATAACACATTCAATCGATTCTGGAATTTTTAATAGAAGGGATTAATTGTTATTCATCGAGTGGGAAGTGATCCAGTCGGCGTTCCATCCATCATCGAAGAAAGGCTCTTATCTTACCGCCAGAATGTCAAACCTCACCAGTCACCAGAATCCGAATGGCATTGCAAGAACAGTTTAGCAGCTGGTGTTCAGTAGCTAATTTGATCAATGTTATTGTCAAGTCAAAGTTTATAGCACAAAAGCCTTTTATATTTATTTCTAGTTACATTATTTTAGTAATTTATCCCCTTTGTACTATTATTTATAGTTTACCTTTAATATTTATTTCAATAATTTAAAATACATCCCTTTAAATTAAATTTCATAGCGTACACTTTATTTTCGTTGAACTCATACAAAGAAAAGTTATATTTTAAGCCATTTAGCTTTTAGACGCTAAGCGTATTATTACATTGGGTAATATTTCATTTTCCTACTATAACAATACATTTCAAATAGCCTAGTTTAGTTCATATACAAGTCGATATAGAACACATCATAATAACTAAAAATGAAGTGATAAAAATACCCCCTTTCAGCAACCCTGCATACTCAGAGAATTTCAAATGCAAAAGAACATAGTTCAATCCAAGATATCGAGATCTGACATGTTTTTGTAAGCTTCAAAATAATAACATGGGGAACGAGTATGCAGGTTTGTTGCAACAGGTATATTAAAACTGGGTGGTTTCAATTTAAAATTTAGTAGATCTGAACTAGAAAAAGCCATTCACCAAGTTTTATCAAGAATAACCATTCTTTTCTTAGTTAAGAAATAAGGAGGATATGTTTTTTATATACCAAAAGGATAATATGGGTAATGAGTATGCAGTTTTGCTGCCAAAAAATGGAAATATCAGGAATCCTAGACTTAATATAAGATCTTATATAGACGAAGCCACAAACCAAGTTTTATGAATATATGTTGGAACATAAGCAAGATAATAGAATTTGACTAATTTCCCATAAGGTTAACATTGGGACAACGTACTGTGCTTACCAGTTACAATATCTCGGTAACTAATAGAAATAGAGCAGTGATTCAAATCAATAATTTGTTTGTTTTTTCGAACTGAATACAATGGTGCTAACAAAAATTTGATTATTTTTATCTACCTATAAGTAAAAAACTCAAAAACCCATTATGGGGGGGTTTATCCTCCCTTCCGGTAGGCCGATCGTGGTGGTTTACGAACGTGTGCGAGTGATTACCACTTTGCATTTTGTACCACATTTAATTAAGATGAGATCATATTTTTAGCCGCAATCGTGTTAACAGACGTATTATATATATTATATATTCTAATGAAGGGTATTTGTTTCTTCTTGGGGTCCGAATATGAAAAAATAACATGGTCTCGGCTTAAGTCTTATCATGATATTTACGGTATTGGCTTATTCCTTTAAGGCGTTAGTAGGATGATTTTTGAGTCCTAAATTTAATATAGGTAAGGTCTAGATAAGTTTAATTTTTTCTACCAACCTACCAGTTCTCTAAAGGCAAATCTAAAATAATATCAAGTCAGAGGCTGTTTTCTTTATCTTCTTTCTTCGTTCAACAATGAAGTTAATTGAAGTCTGTCCGGCCGGTAAGCAGACAACTTGCCATATTTGTTCACCGCAGCCTCCTCCTCCTCCGTATTTTTAAATAAAGAGTGAGAGGAAAAAGATGAAGCATTGATTTGTTTTTAACTTTTGGCAACAGTTTCAAAACCGGATAGTATACAATCGAGTAGGTCGAGTCTGGTTTAGTAGTATTCTGTTAATAAAATTACTTAATGTTAACTACTTGTAGTTAAAATTACTTAATTAACTAATGGTTTTATGGATGCTCTGGCATAAAATGAAAAAAAAAAGATTTAAAATGTTCTTAACGAAAAACGTAATTAAAACTCTCCTAAACTTTTTTGATCATTGCATTGTAAGTGATCAGCAGATAATCGAAGTTTGTTTATTATTTGTCAAAAAAATCGTATAAATTTTTACTCGTAAAAACGCTTTTACTCGTAAAAACTATTTTCTCGTAAAAACTATTTTAAAATTGAAAATAATTCGCATAAAATAAATAATGAAATAAAAAATATAAATGGGAAGATTACTTGTGGAGACGATAGTGGTTTTAAAAATTCTTCATAATACTTTGAAAAGGAACTTCGCTCTGACAACAAAAGACTCTATTATTACTCCGTTATTGAGGGTAAAACGCACACCTGGTACTATCCTCTTGCAAAATCTCCCTTTTTGCTATCAATAAAATGAAAATATGGCTTATAAAACAATTGGTTGCCTTATTCTCCCTCAGGCCTTAATGTAATTTTCATTAAAACATATTTTTTTTGCAACGATAAAAAATGTAATGTATAATTTTACTTTTTAAAATGTAGATAAGTTCATCTTAAATCGTATTTTTCTTTTTTGACAAGGCTTGTGGCATTTGTTAGCAAATTTCAATTTAAAAAATAGTTGTAGGATTTTCTATATTTCAAATGGCTTTGAATGGTACTTTGAAAAAAGTTTATTATGCAATATATTGTAAATACATGGACGTATTTTATAAACATTAGATTTTATTTTACATTATTATTCCGTTTCTTAACTATCAGTGCTTTAAACTACTGATAAGACCATAAAAAAACTTAAAATCGACTGGTGTTACCAGTAAGCAGTGATACATTTCACTTTAACACTACCTAATGATTTTGCACTACCTAATTCCTTTGATAAGAACACGGTCTGTGCTTTACACATTAAGAGTAAACTTTTGAAAGCAACAGATCCAGTTACAGAATTTTAGTGAGTAGCAGTAATGTCATAGATGAATCTACACAGGGATCTCTTCGGGGGGAAGCATTCTCAGAAAATTACAGTGTATCTCGTTTCCTATTACCGAAACATATCATTTACATAACTGCCCAGGCTCATACTTGCAACAGTTGCACAAGTGCTTTGCATACATCACGCTTATCCTGTAGCTTGAGTTCCCGCCTACGAGGATCAAACTGACTTCAAACTATTAAAGTTTGCAACTTCTTTCAAATCATAAATGAATGTTATGAATGCAGTGGGGTTTTCTATAAATAATATACTCCAGAGATCGAGTAGAGCCACTTCAATGATACCTTCAGAAATATATTTATTTTATCAAAGTTGTACTAAAAAAATAATTATATACATTTTATCAAATATGCAGTGAGAAGCGAATAAATCAAAAGAAGTTAGTATATTATTGGCTGCACTGGGAGGATCTGACGCCGGCGCACAGGCGCCGTCCCGCGACCACCCCCAGACTGTGGCGTCGTCTCCACCCTTCGTCGCTGTACCTGACAATGTACAGGATAAGGAATCACACAACACCATACAGAGTTCTAATTTTGCCTTCATCCGAAATGGCAAAGTGAAACTATGGCGCCACATTCGGAAAATAAATATATTTGTCTTACTTTTTATAAAACAAATAAAATATTCATTTTATTCCTTCACATTACTACCCACTACATAAACTAAGGTATGAGGCAGAACAAGTAAAATAACTTTTATTAAAGAGGTTGGCGGCCTCTTTTTACCTTGCATCTCCCCCCCCAACATGGCCTGTGCTTGGAAGCTACCAAGCAAAGCAAGTAGTAAGCCGGTACAGTACAAGGATGAACAGTACTGCTAAAAGTATGCGACATCATCGGGACTCGATCCTGCAACGCTGCCGCCTCAGAACCGGGGCCGAGTGCGCTACCAACTGCGCCACCGACTCACTATTTAAACTATATCAATTATCTGTCATTTTTTACATTTACTTAAATGTAGTCAAAAGATATTTGAATACTTAAGAATTTTGGTATGATTTCCATCTGCATTAGAGAGTTAACTTGTGAACTATGTTGTTAAATGGTATTTTCTTTTTTTCCCCTATTCAAAATCTCCTTAAAACTTTATTTAAATTACTAGAATGCATGAATTATCAATTAAAACTTTACTAAGGTAGTCAAAAGAAAACCTTTTATAGTTAAAAAAATACATAAAAGCCTAAAGGACGCATGCCAGTTCCTTCAATCCATTAATATATTTTAAAGGGGTTAACTATTAATTCCGAATTGATAAGTATTACTAGTTTTCAACTTGAAACTATGCACTTCACTCCTGTTTTAACTTTTTACGCCCCACATTCAAGCCCACATACCCAGAACAAAGGTTAAAGTGTGTAATAATAAAAGTAAAAAGAAATTCTTTAAAAACCGCTTAGGGAGTTAACGTTATATTAATTGCATTGATGTTAAACTTTTCAAAAGATGAACCAAAACTTTTACCGTAACATGTAATTAATTGTATAGATTCAGGAAAAATCAAAACTGAAAAAAAATATTGTGACATTAAAATAATTGCAATTTTGTTGTGTCATTAATAGAGAATTCATAAGCCGGATACATTATGTTTTAAAATGTCACTGTAATTATACTGTTTAGCTTGGAGTCTTTTTATTTAATTTTATCTAGTTCCTTAATATATATATATATAAATATAATATATATATATTTTTTTGTTTATGACAGTTGTGTTTCAGGGGAGCTTTACTTAATATGTAGGCTAATGAGGTATATTTTAATTGGGGGCGAAAACGAATACTATAATCCGTAGGAACCCTAGTTAAGCTTTACAAATAAAACGGTCCCCGACAAACTGTAAAAAATGATAGTAAAGTTGAGCTTTGGAAACATGCAGATGCAACGTGACCCCGCGCGATCAATGAGTGGGCAGGTGCGGGGGTCGCGCCGGGTGGCCCCTTCTGCATATGCGGGTCACAGGAGGGCCCCCGTACGGCACGTCCAGTGGGCGGCAAGTAAATACCGTCCATCTTCGACTATTAATTACGATTATTCCATCAATATGTTGTAAGACGGCAGGCAGCAGGGCGTAGTTTGGGGCTCGGCCGCCGACGCGCTGCGCGCGCCGCTCGCCCGCCAGTGCAGCAGCGACCGTCGAGCGGCGAGGACCGTCGCGCAGCGCCACGCCGAGGCGCCCTGACGTGACTCCGGCCCGCCCTAACGTGACACCACGTAGTTCCTGCAGTGTAAATTATTTAGTAGTGTCTCGCGTTGTGAACATGTCGATTCTTTCTAAGGTGAATGTTTCTATAGTTACTGTGAGCTTTTTAAAATATTAATAGTTAGTTCAATAATAATTAATTTATCAGGTTAATACGAAAAAAACGGCACGTGTAATAAACCGGAGTATTTTGATACTTTATAAGTAAAACTTTAGTAACCGTATTAAAGTATATAAACCTTATGCTATTAATACGAATTGTGTCATTAAAGTAGTGAATAGTGTTTGAATTACCTGCAAACCTGATTGAAAGAGTGACTGGAGTTTCCACAAATTGAAAAGCAGCCGGTGAATGGACCTTCCGTAAACGTTTCCTCCGGCCGGTCGGCCCGCCCACGGACGTCAGTGTACTTAGCCACAATTATACATCGGCCGCCGGAATTGACCGTAATGAGGGGAATGCTGGAGGTTAAATGGTGTTAACAGTGCCCCGACTCCCACAACGGATGTGTCTGTGCCGTGTGCGTGTCAGTGTCCCGTGTCAAGTTGAATTTAAAGTGTCAAAGTCATGAAGTTTTTCGCATCACCCCTGAGGCTCCTGGCCTGCATTGTTGCCGCTGCCTCCCTCATGGATACATCGAATGCTCAAGGTATGCTGTGCTTTCAGTATTGTTTACTTTTACTAAGCTTCTTAAAGGGTTAATTGTATTAAGAAATTCGTTCGGTAATTTAAAACAATCTACTACACTTACAAATATTGCTTTTGAAAGTGTGGCGACATAAAATATTAAAAGAAAAATATTGACAGGAAAACATCAACTGCAAAACACAAAAACTAAAACATTTAAGGCATAGTTACAATAAATGTTTACTCCTTGACAATTTTAAGCTTTTAGTTTTTGTTTTAATTTAAATATAATGAGCTCGAAGAACTATATACACAATGACATATATATTATTTAGCTGTTAATGAGTGTAACAGTTAAATGCTACATAATTGATTCATTATTGGTTCCTTGATTTGTATGGAAGAATTTCAAGCCGTGTTTACAGCTGCGGCTTAAAAACATTTAATGAGAAAGCGCGACTTAAAGTGAATATTGTTTTTGGCTATAAATTTACAATTACTATTGAAGAATTTCACAATAATAAATAAATCAGATCATAAAATGGTATTAAATGAAATATAATAAATTAAATATTATTCCTTGAAATTTCTAGCGATTTGTACTTAATGTTAAATTGTTTACAGTATATATTTTAATTTTTATCTGTATGATACAAAGCCTTTGGAAAGGCATTGCAACAGGTATCCATATATTTTACGTCTAATATAAATATTTAAATTTGTTATCGTTTTTAATACTATCTTGTAAATTTCTAAATATACTACGGTAAGGAGTCGGTATAAGTTAATATTCACTTTGTTACATTTGGGAAGAACTGTTCTTTTTATGAGAAATGTAGTATAGAATAGCACTTATTGATCAAAACCTAATAAATACTCTGATGAGAAAATACTATAATCTTCAAACCAATTTGAAAAACATATTTTTTGTAGTAGCCGAACAGTTTTTTCGTTCTGACAAATAAAACGGGTTTTTATCGAGGTTAGATCCATCCATATATTTTGATAACAAAAAAAGCAAACAGTTTTTTTAACACCTTTTGTATCCTCCAAGATATATCATTCATCTCCTTAAACAGGATACCTATTGACATACATTTTTCGTGCCAAATGTTTAAAATACTCTGCGTGTGATAGCAGTTGATTTCCATTGCATATATTATCTTTAGGATTATGTCGATAACCATTCGAGTATTACGTTTACTTACATAACACAATTAGCCTAAAAAAATTGTGCTCGATAAACCACTTCACAAGAAAGTTTGGATGCACTTTAATTTTTGTAATTTCTCGTGTTCGTTATGGTGCTGGATGAAAAACTGACGTTTCCCATAGCCAAAGTCGTGACTCAATTAAAAAAAAAAAAAAAAAGATGAAAAGATTGCAAGTTTTTAGGTATTTTGCTTATGACCTGGAAACCGACGATTCCATACGATTATAATTACAATAATTTCGTGAATGGTCGATTTTGCACAAAAAATTTTAAGTTTAAGTAAATTCGTATAAACCTTAACCGTAGAATCGTAATCATTAGTCTGACAGACGACGCAACATTGCCGAAATAAGCTGATCAGGTGGTTGTAGATTAGTCAGAATGTCATCCTTCCTTCTAGTTGTCTTTTTTAGTCCCCTGACAACCCTACGGAAGATTTCAGTACGCTGAGGTCAGCAGTTTTTAAGTTAGGAATTTTTTAATTTGCTTCGTAGTCTGGGAGACGAATGATTACGATTGGTGTTCATACCGTTTTTTTTTCAAAAGTAGCCTGTGAGACGAATCATTATGATTTGTGTTTGTGGTTTTTTCTGTAATCTGTAAAAATTTTGTAAAATTAATGAAGTCTTAAAATGTATCTCCACTCAAAATATTATTAATTTTGCTTTATATTTAAAGAAGAAACATTGCAACTTTGTTTAACATGTATTTCTTGCAAATTATTGAACTTGGTAGTCTCCCAGACGAATGATTACTATTACGTGTCATTAGAAATATGTGAGGAAAATCAATGATTTTTTTGAGTTTTCAAACTTCTGCAAACATTAATTTTTTTTAATGAATTGAATATAAAGGCCTGTATAGTAATTCTACACTAATTTACTTTACAATGATGTGGAGACAAAACATCTATTAGAAAAATCCATTTTATTATGACTTAAAAAAAATTAGATTTCAAAATAAAAATTTACCTTGCAGCATTTTAGGGAAAAATGTGTAAAATTAGTGTTAAGTAAATTAAGACTTAAAATATGCTTTCACTAGAAAGTTTATAAAATTTGCTTTCCTTCGATATAGTAAACATAGAAATTTTAATTTAAAATGCATTTTTACAAATTGTTTAACTTGAGTAGTCTCACAGACGAATGATTATGATTCATAGGCACAAAAATATATGATTACGATTCTAGGGTTTATAGCGTATAATTGTACAGCTATTAAAACATCACTTTGCCGTTAAATAAAAATGGAAGATAATAGATTTTTTAAAATATAAAAATAGTGTTACTTAAGCTTTCTCAATTTTTAAGAGATTAACAGCCCTTCAAACTGATCAGTAATAAAAATCCTTTTTGGTATTTGTTTCGAACATAATCTTGATTTAGTTAAAAAAAAAACTAATGTATAAGTTTATATATATATTCATGTTATTTGATAATAACGTTTTTTTGATCCAATGGAACAAATGACTCAGCGTCGCACCGTTAGGCTGGTAATCCTTCAAGGATCAACGCTATTTACTGGTAATCTGAACGGGATCGCCGTCCTTTTCACAGGACAAAGTACCTTATCTATTTATTTTCCACAGCATAAATCACGACATAATTTAGTATTAAGCTTGCTCCAATTGCAATAACTTGATTTATTTATTCCTTGAACATTACAATCTCAAAAACCTAATTATTGACCAACCTAATTGTTCAAGAAAAAAGCATTTTTTTGATTCATATAAATGGTTAACGTATGCGTTTGCCTAATCAAATGAGCTCTCATAATCTCCGGTTTTATTATAAATACCAAACTTTTCAATATATATATATATTATCGTTGTACTAGATCTTTTAATATTTTTCCCTCCGTAGATATGATTGTGATACAAACAATATGGATATTTCCATAATTTCATAGTCACCCCAATGATATTTTAATAGCTTGTGGGGACTACATTGCAACTGAAAATTTTGGCATTTGCCTGCACAAGCCACCCATTAACTTTAAGTAAACATAAAACTACGAGTAATACAAGCTGGACCATATTATTATATCCAGTTGCTGGTCAATACTGTTTTAGGCTGACCAATTTTACATTGATAATCATTCAAAATCCGATTGCAGACTCCAATTAGTGTTATTAGCCGGCCAACCGTACAACGCTGATGACCGGAACGTTTAGTTTTACCTGCTCATTTATTACTACTCAGAAAAAAATCAGCCAATTTATCTGGACATTTAACAAAACCACGCTTTTATCATTTATCAACATTTATGTTTTTTAACTCAGTGAGTAAGTTAGATTTTGAGAGTTTTTACATTTCAGATAAACATTTAAAAACCTACCTACATTTAGAATCGTATGCCCTTTTAACTCGGAAATTACAAACAGGAATTTTTGAAGAATATAACTAATTGATATTAACCTCTATCAGTAATCTTTGAAACATTTAAAGTGTTCTCATTTGGAGAATGGAATTATGATAGTATTTAAAAAAAATTTGGAAATAAATAGTCCCCTATTAGTACTAAAACACTCAACAACTAAAAGTGGGGTCACTAAGGAAAATATTTGTGAAAGATGAATGTAAACTGGTTGTGAAGCCCTGTTTAGCTTTGTTGCTAGGACCAGCAAAGATCATTAATTATTAAAAGCCCCAGTGATCAATGAAAGTTAGGTCTGGCATCAACTAATGAAAAAGCTGCAGATTTTACCAGGATAAATAGTGTTACGTGCAAAATTGAAGGTGATCGTTTTTGTATTTCGCTACCGATCCTTTTAACGTACAGAATGATTATTGTTTAATTAGAGAATTAAGTGGATCAATACGTTTGAATTAAATGTAGACCATTACTCAAAAATATTTTTTTACTGCTCCTATTGTTTTAACTATCTGTTACATTTAATTGATTATTTCGTTAAGAAGCAGATGCTGGTGTTAATTCTTTCTGGGTTTAATTTTATAATACTGTTTTCAACCGGTATTTAGACCAAATTTAATGTAGGCCTACTTATTAATACTTCAAAAAAAAAATATATATTTAACGAGTTCTTCACAATGTCATCCGTAGTTTATTAGTTCGTTGTTAAAATAGGATTTTATACCTCCATAGCTTTTAAAGATATATCTACTAAAATAAATCCTATAGACGATAAGTCTAAAATGATAGTGCAATATTATGTCAGCTGTAACGCACCAACCATAATATTTTAGGATCAATAAAAATCGCGATACTTTTACAACTACTTTTTATACCGTAACAGAAAACCCTTTCAAGCGGCTCAACAATATTCATCGCAGATCGTAAACACGCTCTCTGATAGAGAGGCGGGCAAGTGTCCTGGAGTCTGCAACAATGCATGTAAATGGGGACGAGTGAGTGTTAATGCTGTTTGGAGAGCTTTGTGCTAAAATGTGTGTAAAGGCTGTCACAGAGCCGCTGTGCGCGGGTCGGGGCACGTCCGCGCCTCACACGCCGCGCGCGCCTCTCACGGACTCGCCGTCACACTGGCGAGTAACGCGATCACGGTCAGATAACTTACTCTAGGTTAAATGTATTACATATTGTATGAATGTACTAGAATAATCTATGATATTCCAAGTTAAAACATTGCCATTGTAAGCTGTATATATTATAAAATTAAGCAGTAAACAGACATCAAATTAAATAGTAAGTGAACAACTTATAACTAAAGTGATTGCTTAAAAGTAGTCAGTGATAAAATGTGGTTTAAACCAAAATTATATCATGAACAAGATCAAAATATGATTAATAATATTTTGAGTGGAGATATATTTTAAGTCTTCATTGATTTTACAAAATTTTTACTGATTACAGAATAAACCACAAACACAAATCATAATGATTCGTTTCACAGAGTTCGTTTGAAAAAACGGCACGAACACTAATGGCTATGTTATCAAACGAAATATGTAGCTTAAAGTGATTGTTTATTAATTGTTTTTTCATCGTAAACATTTACAAAGACGCATTTATTAACCAAATGTTTAAATCTTAAGGGTTGAAACTAGTCTAAGGATATAAAATAGTTATTTATGTATTAAGAGCGTAAAGTGCGCCTTTCTCGCTTGAACTAAACACTTACCGCGCGACGCATAGTGGGGCGCGGTAATTTTATTTGAAGTGAGAAAGAAACTTTACACGCGAAATACATACAAAATTGTTCCTACAACTGCAGTTTTGGATTCCCAAACGATAAATACGGTGATATTTACTCTCCTCTAATACAGCTGAATGTTCCAGTTTGAGCTCATGAATAAGTTGAGCTCATTCGAATCAAAATGGAAGAGGCTGGTGCCAATGACTTAGACTAGCTGGAGCGCGTAGAGCAACAATGCAATCTGCTGGCGAGCGAAAACGATATATAAACGGGTGGCTGTAGGAAAAAAATATTTCTAATCCGCATAAATGTTTCGGTTCTATACATGGGAAATACTTCTCGTCCTGCAAAGGAGAGTTTTCTCATACAGACTAACCAAACTGTTCATTTTACATGTGTTTTGCGAGTAGATGTAATAAATTACTTAAATTGTTACCTCAGTTACAATTTTAAGGTATTATGTCATGTAAATCAACTGCTCTCATATGCTACACCACCCTTATCATTCGACGAGTAATCATTACTGTACCCAGTTAAGGAGGTAAATAATATATCTTGAATAATATAAAATAAATTTCAAATAAACATATTGATAATATGTACGACGTAAAAAAATGTAATTTTTTGGATGAAAAATAACTTAAACAGAGTGTAAGGTATAATGGCTCTAAGTTTATCCAGAATTACAAAGATTGGTCTCTTTATGGTATAACCAGTTTACAACCTGATTTAAACTTTATCAAAAACCATACATGCTAATTACGACACAATTACAAATAACTCATAAAGTGGAGAGAATAGTATTAAAGGGGTTCTCTAACACAACTATTTCATTAATGAGCTCTTTGATTAACAATATCCATCCTAGCTTATAAATTCTGAACTTATACATATTTTGCTCAAGGAACAACGAAGAGGCGACTGTGGTTTGTCGCTGCGTAAGCTGCTCAGGGAACATGCGGTCACTTAAAATAATCCGATTACTATTTGATACCGGTGCTGCTGTTGGATTGAGCGTTTGCAAACATTAATGCCTGTGAACAATTCATTGTTTTATCTCGCACATCTTCCGGTTATTTCGCATATGTTTTTCAACCCTAGAGATTGTTAAGCAATTTCCTCACCGAGAATGAATATATTTTATTCCGGTGAAATTCAATCATTAGATGGATAACAATAATTAATCATGAAATAATTATGACTAATGTAGCTATGGTACATACTTTTAGTGTAATGTCGGTATAGCGAGTGATTTGTTCGATATGTTGTTTTTATGTAACACATGCGGTTTGCATGTGCGGTCGCTGAACGGGTGACCCGTAATTAATTTTGGAACCGATGTTTATAGGAACTTGTACTTTGGGGCAATTAGGCCTAAAAGTTTGTTAAAATAATTCAGTGTTGTTATAGATACTCTGTATTGTTTGCATAATACTGTCGATCTCTTCAATTGTATATATGATATTATGAGTCTTGGCGAAAGTGTATTAGGTAATTACGCTAATTTGAACTAGAAAAATGTAAATATCATTTATTAGTTTTTTACCGATTAATCAGCTTACTCTATATGTTGTATCCCGTTAGTTGATTTAAATTGCAACCATTCATACCTCTAGACAAGGAAGAACTAATCATAAAATTAAGATTGAAATATTCAGTTCCTATTTTTTCTTGTCGTTATTTCAATGACTGAACCAAGAACAACCAAGTTGACAAGATTTTTTTGTTAGTTGATAACGAAATCACTTACGAGTCCGTGTATTACACATCTAGTTCTGGGTTGTAGTTATAACTAAAACTCATTTTGAAGTGTTCATAATGAAACAGCAATTAGTACGGCTAATTGATCGGGTGGTTAATATAAACAGTAGTAACGTATTGTTGCAGGCGTTCTAGGTTCTTTAGTGTTAGACTAGGCAGATAGAGGCCAATTAATTGAAACACTGGTTTTGTACTGAAATAAATTCTATCTCAGTTGAAGTATGTGATCATTCCAAATTTTCGTTAAATAGCATTGAAATCTCTGTTAAAAATGATTCATTTAGACTTCATATTGTCAGGATTAAACATTATAGTCAGGATTTCATTTTCTTAAATCATTACTATTTTGCTTCAAATGAGTCGTTAAGTTAAAATTGTCATCATATTTAGTTTGGCTCAATCTGGTTTTAAAGTATGTCGAGTAAGTATAGTCGAGGATAGGAAATAAATAGTATCCTGTCAGAAAACTTTAAGATAAAACTCCATTAAGTTAAAAATATTACCTGGCATTAAACATTAATTTTTGCCTATTTTTATTTCGGTTTCTCATAAAAAAGGAACCGTCTTCGTGACTTGATCAGCATGAAAAATAAACGTAAAAACCACTTTTTTGAGGAACAAAAATATACATATTGCACAATTAAAATTTTTTGTCAGCTTATATGGTGCAGTGATAAATATTCAAGCAAAAAAAATGAAAGTTTTGAGTTAAAGATCAAAAGATCATGTTTCTAAACTAATAAATTTTTACATTCGAGTTTTAAGATCGAATAAGATCTTTTAAAAAAGCGTAGATTTCGTCTTATGTTTCGATAAAAAAATAATTTTTACAATTTTCCTAGCCTTCAACGGTAATAAGTTTGGTATTTTTGGAGGTATTAAAACCAATCCCATTAATTTGGATGGTAAAATGAGCCTTCTTTGAACATTGCGTATAAAATTAAAAATCCAAATATCATCAGTTGTCCATTAAATAAATAAATTATTTGTTTTAAACTTATTTGTGATTGTGGAGGAAGGCATACTTTGACACTAAGGGTGTACTACTTAGAGATTCATGTACATTATTATTTTTATCATCCGAAAAAAATGTCTGTGAAATACTTTAAAAGTTTCTTTTCAATGTTAAAGAACATTGTAAAATTAAATGAAAAAATATAAAAGTCTGATTCCGCCAAATTTTTAGTAGCATTTTTGAACTAATCCAAGAAAAACTGTATTGATGATTATGGTATTTTGTTAAGAACTTGTATTGTTTTTGTACTTTATTGGATACCCAGAACTAATTTCCTTTTCACTTTCTGAAACTTTCCCAATGAAGCCAACCGTTTTCATGACTTAGATTGTGAGAAAGATTCAACATAAAATATAAATTCTATTTATATAAAGATTACCACAATGCTTACTACGCTGTTTTTAGCACATAATTTGATTGCTAATGCTGCCTGAATTGTAGTGGAAACTCAATTGGTTAGGAAGCACAGTCAGACTTTATTGAATCAAACTTTGGTTTGAGTAAGACCTAGTCGTTCATTCTTAAAACTTTTAAAATAAAATGTAGTAACAAACACATTGTAGCACATACAATGTTTTTTCGGGAACAACGTATTTTAATCCTATTTTTACATCATATCATATCATACTATGTTTTAATGATTATTCAGAATGATAAAGAAATGTTTTGCTGGTAATACTTAAAATAATATAGACCATTTTATATTTAAATTTCAAGACGCCTTTAATACTATTATTATTTTATCAAAAAAACTGGATCTCGTGTTAGTCTAATGTTTTAGAAGTTCCTTTTTTGAAGTGAATTAATTTCCCAAACATTTATTGATTTTGGATTATTGATAAAATTTAATTACAGTTTTTACTAAATATACGGTAAAGTAAACTGGAATAAGTTTTATTTCATTTACATTCATTAGACCGACACAGTAGGAAACGAATGATGATTATTCTACATAAGTTATTGATTGTAGCATTTGAAGATGAATTTTTTAAAGAATAATATATTATAGTTAAAGTAAATAAATTATAATATTTATAAATAAAGTGTACTCATAAGATCAATGAATCTGATATATAAATAGAAGTTTAAAAGTACAAAATGCACGAACTGTTATAAATAAATATCCTTCTTTTTAGAAAGATGATGGAAAAAGGAATAAAAGAAATTGAATGTGAGTTTGATAATAAAAGCAAAACAATAAAGATATGAGGTTTAAAATAATTGTCAATATTTATTCACATGATTTAACGTGAATTCGAAACAACACCTGATTTCTTGTTAGGTATTCTACATGCTGAATTATTGAATTATTACGTTCATGTTAATAGCCTCGAATAGAATTAGATTTAAATTCAAATTTTAAAGTAATATAGTCAAATGCAGGAAAAATCTAGGTCTATAACAAATCAACAAATTGATATGTTTGTAAAAAGAATTTGAGTGATTAAAGATATTAATGATTACGAATATGTTTTGAGCAAAAATAAAAGAGTCTTAAATAAGGAATACACATTTTGTTCCCTCGTTATTATTAAAACATTATTCGTTTGCGCTTATTTCATTATTAAGTAATTACTTTCATCTACAAGATACATAACTAGATATAAATACTACATATAAATTAATATTAATTTGTCGCAGATAAATACGTCGCTAATGCATATTATTTGTGAAAATTACATAAAACTGTTTCACTAATGCTACTTGTTTAGTGTTTGTCATAAACAGTATCAATCGAGGCAATGATCGACCGTTATTGGCACTAACAGTTAGTTGATGTTTAACTATTCTAGCTATATATATTGTACCAGCTAAACACGCTGCATTACTAGTTCAGTCTGTACGTATATTTTTTTTATATAGTTATCAGTTGTTATAAAAGAGTAGCTACCAAAATACCTGTTTAAAATAAATAACTACAATTTTACAGAATTCAATATTTTTGTAAATAATTATGACTATATTTTGAATAATATGAAAAACACTTAGATTTTTTCACTGTAAATTATATTCCTCTAAAAATGATGATATGTGTGTGTATATACATATATGTGTGTGTGTGTGTGTGTGTGTGTGTTTTTGTGTGTATATGTAGATGATGCAGGGTTATTTTTGATGAGTCATATTAAATATGTAGCAACATCAATCGTATTCATAGACTAAATATACTCAAGCTTTTGTGATTGCTGATGACTGTTATACTGAGATATACATTGTATACTTTTATCTATTCAGAAATAAACTATCTATATTCATACGTGTAGGACTGTTTAATGAAGCTATGTCGTTCAGTGAATAAAATTCATTTAATACGATATGCAATTTTGTAAAAACGCTCTGTTTGCGGATGAGATGATCTTCGTCAAAAAAAATTATCGACTGGGTACTAACTATCAGTAGATTGGATTGATGAGTCCTGTGAATTATCAGTATGTTTTTTCATTATCAATATATACCGCCTAGTATCATCACCTAACATGTAAGCGGTGGTGGGGCGACTGACCGTGTACAAGTGTAAGGTGAGGGGTTGCTGACCGCCTGGGCGCTGATAACACAGCGGCACTGATACAATTATGCCCATGGAAACAAATTTCTAAGGCCTACGCTGATACACTCGATACCCTTTTGAATTTTTAATAACAGCTTCTTTGTCCTTAGTTTGTAATTATATTTAATTTTTACATCCCTCCTTTTCAATGGTTAACAGGATTTGCACTTTATGTATTTTTACAGTTATATAGTTAAAATAGATTTGTAAAGTTTATTTTTTATTTGTTTATTACTAAACAATTTTATTGTGTTATTGCAGAAGGTGGGCTGAACAATCCTCATCCAAAGATGGCTAGTTTTTGTTGAAAAGACTCAACAATTTTCAAGATTTCAGTATTCTTAACAATATTTAAAATATTTTATTTTAACAATTTGTTTGGAAATAATATTTTTTAAATTTTATTTCAATCTGAAATGAACTAGTCAAAAATTCTTATAGAGTGCTACACTGACTGTGGTACTGGGGAAAGAGACTACGATAACTTAATCTCGGGGCCGCCACAGGTACTCTAATGGTCACAATTTTTGTCAGAGTTTATAAATTTATAGGGACTTTGTTTTGTATGACATCTTGAACATGTTTTATTTTAAGCAGAGTAACTTATCCTTTTTTGGGTGATTGCTTCAAGTTTTGGGGTTTTTAGACTGCAATGAGTCATTAAAGCCTAAAATTTATTTTTAACAAACCTTTTGCTAATACGAGAAACACAATACCCTTTTCCATTGTTTTAGCTCAAAAAATGACTGTCATAAAACAAGTGAGTTCAATAAACACAGGATCTTACGTTCTCTTAAGACAATTTTGCACTCTGGTGGTCACTCTTATCATTTGATTTCCTTTACGTTTGGTAGAGGTCGCTCCCTCGTGCCTGCGTACTCTTTTTACGTTTAGATGACCGGACATTCAAGAGTCCAAAATCAGTTCGTTAAGTTTTTGGTCTATGTAACTCTGAAACCTAAAACCTGTCAATCCCCAGGTGTAAGATTTTGAATAGGAAGTATCGACTCCAACATTAGTATACAAAAGAAACTAATAGGATTTATTTGACTTTACTAACTACATCTTTATAAAAATAGGAGTCCGTACAATATATATAGTATGGGTATAACCGTTGATATTTTCGAAACCGAGTGCATAATATTTATTGTTTGTGTATAAAACGTTTTAGAGTAGAAATACGTCGATTGAGTCCTACACATTAAATCGTCAAATCTAATTTGTATGCAACACTAAAATGGCAAACAAAACACGAAATTAAATTTAAGAGAAAACAATATTTCCCTTGTTTTTAGCAAAATAAATTATCCATGAAATATACAAATATTTTTATATATTGAAAATAGTAATTTTTTTCTAAATTCTAAAATGTGTTCAGCATACCGCCTGAACAATTGATAATTGTTACCTTTTCCAAATCCAAGCAATATATTTAAAAAATATATTTTGTAGATTTATTTGCCATTTTTTTGTTGCTTGATTATTTAATATGATGATTTTATGAGTAGGTCATAAGACCTGCAGCTAAAGATGTGGAATATAGAGATGTATACTACTACTTTAGTTGTAATCTAAAGGCTTTGCATTACTTTAATTAATTTTAGTTTGACGTTTGTAATTTTAAGGCAGACTTTTTAGTACATTAAAAAGGCTGTCAAATATATAGGTTGAAAAAACAAAAATTCTCGTATTAAAAATAATAATTGATGTTAAGGCCAATCCCATGTATTACTTAAGAAATGTGCATTGTTTTATTACATGTTACCAAACATTGTAATATTTCGTAATTTAACCTTCTGGCTTAGATTTTTCAAATTATATTAATCAATTTAAAGTGTTTACTGGGAAGTCCACAAAACAAAATTAAGATGCTTTTGCATTATAAGCCAGTGTTTTTGATTAAGCGTACTTTCAATACTTTCCTATTGCTTACTGCTTAGGCTTGCAAAATATGGGCAGTCGCAAAATGCGACATATTGATGTTGAATCCACACTCCGAATAACATATGAGACGGGTCAGGAAATTGGCAGGATACAGTCATAACATGTTGCATATCCCCCTCCAACCCTCCCCACAGAGATATGCTTCAAGTCTGAACAAGCTGTTGTGATTTTGTGTAGCCTACAGTGACACGATAAATCCGTTTTAAAAGTTTTCTTGACTAACTCCTATGATACGCTTTTGATGTTATGCTTATATTTCATAATATCAAATTATATATATTATTTGTGTCATAATATTATAAATATGTATTATTAAAAAAAATAAAATTTTGACACACACTGAGTAATGAAACATCCTATTTAAGGGAGTATTTAGATTGATTAGCCTAAACTGTGCACTGATATTCATAGAAAAAGTATAATTTAATTTGTACGTGATAAGGCCTTTGTATAACTATAAGGCGAAGTATTACTAGTTAGTAATACTTCGGCCTTATAGTTATACAACGACGACATCGTTAGTTATACCTTTTTATTCTGAAATAATACAATTTAGCTTAATATTTATCTTAGGTTTCGTAATAGACATAATGAAACACTAATATTTAAAAAAAAGCTTTGTAATTAAAAACTATTAATAAGTAAATAAAATAAAGTCTTCAAACCTTCAATTTAGAAACCAGTTTTAAAATATATTTGTTATGATAATAAATTTCACTTTTAACAACAAAATTAATGTTTACATTAAAGTCTTTACGGTTGATAGGCCTATTTGATGTATAACCAAACAAAGGCTACGTAGCAACGAGGAAGTGACAAAATGGTCCGAACTCTATGAAATTTGGTACGGACAAAATTTCATAGAGTTCGGACCATTTTTGCGGCCGCTGTCGTGCTAACACACACACACACACACACACACACACACACACACACACACACACAGATATATATATATATATACAATAAGAATCATTTTTACTCATACCCTTAGTTTCATTTTTTATTTTAAAAACCCAACGTGTTTCGGACCTTTAGGCCATTGTCAAGTGTAAAATTATTTTAATTTTAATTTAAAACAAAGAAGCTTTGCAGATTGCTACCTAAATTTTACGGAAAACGGCAAAAAGTACTGTTTATTTGATCTCTATGTATGTTTATGTATGTTACATGTTGTGTATGTTTATGTATCTTTGTGTATGTTACAGTCCTTGATTTTATTTATAATTAAATGGTGATCTACTATATAGAAAAATAGTAATGACGGCTTTTTGTTCGTGCTTCGAAGACTTTCATTTCCTTAAAAGCCTTTTTTTAGGTTTTGCTTGAGAGTTACAGGAAATCTAATAGTTTCCGTCTTTAGGAAGATTTATACATTCATTCTTTATTTTATCATCTGGAAACACGCAAACCTAGTTACCTCTTACATCAAAACACCTTTTCAATTCCGTGCCTAGCAGCAGTTGGAGCAATCCGTTTTGCCGAGGAAGGCACTTCTAAATAATTGTTTGATATAAGAAATATCAGTTAAAGATGTTGTTATTTTATTCTTCTCCTCAAAAATAAAGAATAAAGTTATTTCGATTGTTTACTTTCTTATGTATAAATATATTTGGTTCTATTTATCCTAAATCGTTTCCCCTGGTCTAATAAATTGTATATTTCATTACTAAGGACTACAGTGACTTTTAGTTTCAGGTCAAGTTTTTCGACCGACGCCCTAGAGTCGGTCGCAAAAATTACCAAGTGAAGAAAGATCAGTTTAGTCCCGTGTGATGGACTATATTTTTGCTCCACCACTCAATATAATCCACTTACTGCTTGAAAAGTAAAAATGTACAAGATTTCTTCTTTAAAATATTTCTTCCACAAAGGCTTTCATCTTGTTCTTGCTATTTCAACAATGAGCTGATTTCTGTTTCATTTCTGTTTGGGTTGGACTGACAGTAACCAACTATTGACCTCCACCTGGAACAAAACTTTATCTTGACCAATCAGAGGGGACAAATTACTTACACCACAATTGATGCTATTTTTAACTAATAAGATAATAGAGCTTTGTATAAACAGGAAAGGGGTCCGTCATTGCCGTCTCAAGCTTTGGCTCCACAGGTCTAATGGGAATTGGGTAACTTTTATTGTTTTTTTCTCTATAGACCTGGGATTTACTACTGTAAAAATCAAACAGCTGATGCCCTCAACTTCAACTGATTCTTTTTCTCCCTCGGGAGGAATCTAGCTTACTTAGCCTAGCAACATATTATGTAATAAAACTATAAAAACTTCCGTTTTCGTTACGGTATAGCGAAAACATATATAAACGGCGTCAGGCTTTAAGTGTTCTTATTTTTTAGGGGGAACTTATTTTTTGATGTTGCTCTTAAATACGGCAGTTTTCGAAATTTGCCAGCATTTTACTGATACGGAGGATACTTTTGAGTGAATTGCCCCTATAGCGAAGAGGCTGTTACCTGAGGGTCTCGTGGTCAAACCTAGGCCCGAGACCATCATAACCTTTCGTTTTGAGGTCCCCAGATGCCAAAAACACCATTTGTTACACGAAAAAAGGGGTCAGATATTTAGCCCTGAAAAATACAATGCTTTGCCACCCACAGTAAAAAAATAAGTGATGGTAATTTTAAGAAAAGTAAAAGAACTGTTTATTTGATATTTGTGTATATTTTAGTTAAGGATAACTCGTGTATTTTTATATATTTTGCTTGACAAGAGTTGTCATGAAAAACAGAGCTTGTACTTTGATGACACTCACACACACAAACATATGTATACATATATATATATATATATATATATACAAAATATTAAAATATACACGAGTAAAACTGTTAAGGGGAGTCTCTGGTAAAAATACTAAAATCATTATTAAAGGTAATTTTAAGTATATAACCATGTATTATACTTCAGATGGACCTAAAACCACTATTCCCAATGTCATTTATTAAAAAAATTGTATTGGGCCTAAAATTCGATTTTACCGATTTTTTCAAGGTTTTTTTATCGTTAATCCAAAAAAGTATTGGACTTACACAATGTTCAAAGGTATCATTTTACTCAGCATTAATTTTGTTAAAAATCACGTATTTTCAGTTATGTTTTTGTAAGCCAAAAATTACTATTTTTAATTTTCCTTTAAACTTTGTACTTTTTAATTTTTTTTAATTTAAGATTTTTACATTTTTTATCCACTGATTCAAACTTATTCAAAATACGTGATTATTTAGATAATTTATCTTAGATCTAATCTCAAAAGATATTACAATAGATATTATATGCTAGATACAGTCAAAATGCTACTTTCGGTAATCGCGAGTTTTCCAAAGAAGTGTTTATTTCATGGAAATGCCAAAATAAAGCGACAAGTTATATTTATTGATACATTTACAATTTATATAATTGTTACATATTAAATATGATATAGTAACAATATAAGAGCGTCAAAATAATGATTTAAATTTTTTTGACGGTGCGGTGAATACGGAAACTGCGAATTTTATTTTTCTGCATAGCAACGTATAATATGAATTTTATGCCATAATTAAGTTGATAAAAACTATGAAATGTGGTTTTTTGTAATCAGGAATAAACAAGTAAAAATTAGGTGTAAAAATGTGAATTTTTCAAGATTTTGGCCATTTTTACCAGAGACTCCCCTTAAGGAAAACGTCAAAAAAGTACTGTTTATTTGATCTTTGTGTATATATTAGTTAAGGATAATTCGTGTATTTTTTATATTTTGCTTGACAAGAGTTGTCATGAAAACCAGAGGCTTTATGAACCTCCTCCTTACTTTGAGGAACGCTTGCTGAATAAAGGCGTTATTTATTTATTTGACGTAAGCGAGTTATCCTTACCTAAAATATACACAAAAATAAAATAAACTGTTCTTTTGCATTTTTCTTAAAATTACTATGATTTATTTTTTTACTGTGGGTGGCAAAGCATCGTATTTTTTAGGCCAAAATATCTGATTCCTTTTTTCCTGTTTCAAATTGTTGTCTTTCACAGGTGCAGAAGGCCCCGTACGAGTATCGAGTACTGCGTACATTGACTTCACCTCTAAATACCAGCTTTCTCCTAATGTATTCATGTTCACCACTTTGAAGAATTTTATGAGTTAGATGGATGGTCTCCAATTCGGAGTTACCATATCCATGATCGATTGATAGAACCTTAGTATTCAATCGGTACTCGCTGATGTGATAATTTTTTTTATTGTTCACAAATGTTAGAGGTCTGTTCTGAACCAGGCAAGAATGATCAAGTTTTCCTGCGTTAGGCAACAAGCAAAAGCTGGAAGAGCATAGTTTATGATAGGAAATATTGTTAAGCGAACGATTTCAAACTAAGGGGAATCTGGCAGAAGGTGAGCATTTTCAATGTAACAATAACTTTTTTACACATATTTTTCACATGGTTTGAAAAATCAGGGTTAGAATCAAGGGTGACACTAAGAATCTGAAAAGCATTACATGATATCAAATGCTAGCCATTCAGAAATATGCAATGTCTAGACAGCTATTCACTTATTAAACACTCGAACATGGTCTCTCTACAACCAAGACGGAACATTTATTAGGGTTCAATAGAAGACTATGATCGTCTGACCACCTATTTACTCTCTCCTAATCAGCGTTAAAAAGACAGACAGCTTCATCGGTTTCGGAAGGTATAAAAGAAAATAACAGCTCTGAGGCACCTGCATAAGAATACAAAGAGCAATGACTCAACTGATCCTTTAAATCTCCAGGGTATATTAGGAAGAGAATTGGTCCTAAGCAACTGCCTTGAGGAACACTGACAGATCTAAAAAGTCCTGATGACGATTGTCCATTTAGTTTTGTGCGCTGAGTACGCCCAGACAAGTAAGATGAAAACCATCTAATCTAGACATCGTCAAACTGATAAAAATATTAGCTTTGCCAACATCAAGTCGAAATTCACCGAGATAAAAGCCTTGGAGAAGTCAAGAGAAGTCATAACACTCCCCAGCCCCCTATCTTAGGCGGAAATCATTTCATCAATGTCATTTAGAAGGGCTGAGCAAGTACTAAAACTCTGCCTAAATCCCGACTAGGTTTCAGGGAGCAATCCCTCATATTCTGAGAAGGAGACCAGTTGCTCGGACACAACCTTTCCAGGATCGTTATTAAGCACGTTAACTCGCGTAAAATAATCCGATCTGAATGAAATTTGGCACAGACTTGTAAAGTCGTATTAATTATCCGGACAAGTTTGAAAACTAACCCGATCGTAACATCGGAAGGGGGAAAAGGAGGATAAACCCCTAAAAATTTGGTTTTTGGAACTATTTTCCGTAGAAAATAAAAAATTGTCAAATTTTAGTTTAGATAATTGAATTAAGAATGAAAAATCAAATAACTTATAACTTGAATTAATGCTCTATGTCTATTGGTCACGGGAGCGGCCCGGCATAGTAGTTAGAGCGTGGGCTTTCGATCTCGGAGGCCCGGGTTCAAATCCCGCCAATCACTAATGGCATTTTCGCTATGTGATAATGCCGCGACCCACTAGGCCTAGCCTGAAGTAATGTGTAAAACGGTTCCGGGATAGGTCTAGCGTCCTGGGATGTGAAGGGAGGACAGTAAAAAAAATATCTATTGGTTACCGAGAAATCTCAAGTGTAAACACAGTACGTTTTCCCAACGTTAACCTTTTGGGAAATAAATAAAATTCTATATCTCGTTTTGCTCTTAACATATCTGAATTAAACTTGATATCTAGTTGAGCTTCATCTAGTTAATACCCATTACATTATTACAAAAAAACCTTCCAATTTCCATGGCAGAAAACCTGCATATTTATTTCCCATGCCGTTCTTTTGGAGAAAATCGATGTATGCCCATTTACGGATTCAAGTTGATTTTACTTTATTCGAGGCTTCGTCAAACGTATGAATGATTTATTTAAATATTCAAAATTCGCTGAGTTTGCAGGTCTGCTGCAACTGGTGTTTTATTTTTCCTATACAACACCTTGTATTTAATTGTGATCCTGTACTCTTTAAGTAAGTTTTAGACTCTTAAGTCATTTTGTATATTTCCTAAAATCAGTGGATACGAAGACATGTACAGTTACAGTTTATTTTTCCGCCTTTAGAAATAAATGTAAATTGAAATTGCACAATCTCAGAGGCTATCACAGACATAATTTTATGCTATGTTTAAAGATGTAATTTAAACATCAAGTGACCATTTCTCATCAACCATATCGCATTAAGGTTTTTTTTAAAAGGTTGTAAGCTACTAAAGTGTAATAAAATTTTGTTAGAATAAAAAATTTTTTGCATTCTTAAAAAATACAGTTATCAGCCGTATTGGAAAATAGTAGTAAATTAAAAAAAAAATTAAATAGATACCTAAAATTAACATGGATAAGTAAAAGTTTTATCTGTGAACAGTTTTTTGTTAATCTTATGATAAAAAGTCAGCTATTGAAACATTTAAGGCTGGACACCTTGTACAGTTTTTATCTCAATCAAATAATAAAGTTATTCATCTATTCAAGTAATTATGATTTACTAAACGAATATTTAAGAAAAATAAACACATTCTTGTGACTCTACGTTTTATTTTTCCATAAATGGATCCAATAGTTTTTCCTCCTTACAACACAACTGATTGTTTGTGATAACTTATTGAAATTCTCTTTTAACTGGAAATTGTAGCTTCCAATATAATTTGTTGTTTGCCCAAGTTTATTTTGTAATTCAATACATATTTTTACAAACCTCTATTTTAAAGTTAGCCTGATAATAGCTCATATTCACATGTGAAGAAAATAAAGCGTTAAAAACTGCCCAACTTCTAGTTGAACCAAAAGTTCCGAAGTAGTTTCTCAAGTGCTGTACGATTTTCCTCTGCGGCGTCATTCTAGCAGCTAATGTCATAATTCTCACATAGTCAATTTGCTTCTCACATGATTCTCTCATGTTTTTTTGTCACATGATTAAACTTCTTTCTTCAATTACGAATTATTTCTTTATTATCCATTAAATATAATATGTATATATACATGAATGTATTAATGAATGGAAACTTCTGAAAGCTGTAGAATCGCTGCTAGCTGTAGATCGTGATGGGCATGTATTGTATATATAAATTCTCCTTAACTAAATTAACCTAAATAAAGGTATATCGATTTCATCTTTATTTCGCACATACTCACAAAAATATCTGTATACTTAAAGAATAAGAATCACACCAAGCATTGTCTAATGTTTTAAACATAAAAATTATGATAAAATAGATTTCAACCTATAATTTATATGATACTAAGAATAACCTATTGCTAATTTATCTTACATATCCTAAGGGCCTTAAATTTATTAAGAAGCTTTTAAGACATTCTGATAACTCACAACTTGCTTATCAACAACCCCTATATCATTTAACTCTAAACCTATTTCAAAATTATAATTTACCACACAATAAATCTAAATATTACTTAGGAAACGCATATGTCTTATTTTTGTTTGTATACTCAAAAATTAATGTCCAATTGCCTTAGATAAAATATTTAAATTATGGGTTCTTAAAAAAAGACCCATAAAATATTTATGGGTTCTTTGGAATGGAGAACATATCAAAATGTACAAATAAGGCTACGACCGTTGATTTATTACAAAATCGTCTAAATTATTCGTTTGATATTGCAATGAAGAATAAGGAAGAACCTGAGAAGAGGTAGGAGGGCCAACAATGTAATGTATTCATAAGCAAATAGATTCTGTAGTTTCTGTTTGCTCTGTTTAAGCAAACATGATATGCATAGCTGTGGATGGTACTGTTTATTTGCATTTTGATTGCATTCCCTAGAGTCCCATTTATAAAAAGCTGGATTTTTACTTGCCTTGTAAGCCCTTCATTACACTAATAAGAGGTAAAGTGTTTACACCAAGACCTGTAGATCCCACCTAAAAGATAATACAACATATTTTGTAAATTAAGCATTCGGTTTTGTGTACAAACATTTTACATCTACTCATTCTGCCGTTTTGCAGATCACAAACTGTTTTATCAACGAGATGGATGAGAAAAGCTTTTAAACTGAATTAATTTTTAAAACAGGATTATCAAAGCGAAACGGTTATTCAGGCAGCACGCTGACAAGAGGGAGCGAATTTAAATTTCAGGGATTAAATCGCCTACTTAAGACTCAAAACCCCACATTTTTGGCTTATGCCCTCTAAATTCGGGATAGGGGCTTCTTATTTTTCCCTCAACTCAATAGCCAATATGATCAAAGGAAATAAAATCCATAAAAAATTTAAAGTAAATCAGATGATAACTGCGGCCAACGAACTTCATTTAGTCAATTCACGTCTTCATTCATAAATCGGTTATTTTAGGTGCTAAAACATTGAGAGAGGGCTTGTCTTTTTTACTTATAGTATTTAATAAATTCGGGCTTATATTACTCTTTTTGGGCCCAAATTCCCTGATTTGAGGCAATGTGGGCAAATCCTCAAAAGTCGGGTTGAAGGCGCTCAATGTTTTGTAGAAAAATCTTAATCTAGATTTCATAAAAAAGAAATTTCATAGAAGATTTTTCACACACACACACACACACACACACACACACACACACACACACACACATATATATATATATATACATATATATATGTAAAACGTATATTATATAAAACTCTCCCTATCTCTCTCTCACGTATACATAAAGTTTTTAAGTGATAGTGTTTTCGTGCCTAACAATACTTCTTATTTCAAAAGAAATTCTAGTAATTTTATACTCTTGTAGTAAAAAAGCAAGTCTATTTACACTAACAGAATATAAATTGGTAAATACACTAATAAAATTAACGGTAAACTCATAACATTACAAAAAAAGTATCCATCTAAATTTACATTCAATCAAAAGTATGTATTTTATTTGTATACCTGCTTTTAAGTAGAAATGTGCCTGTTATATTGAAGCAGTTAAAACAATAATAATGTAGATTTTTAGCACAATTTACAGTTTCATTAAATCAAAGGTAAAAAAACGTACCAAACACTAAGAGCGGTAACTTTTTTCACAATTTTACATCAGGACCGCTTCAATAATATGTGAATACAAGTTTGAAATAAGCCAGAATGATTACAAGAGAATTGGCCGTATTGGAAAACATGATGTTTGCTGATAAACCCAGTTTGACAGACTGAATGCTGAGTAAATCAAGCGTTGAAAAGGACCAAACTTCAAGCTTAGCGCTAACTTTGTTTCTCTCACGAGTATGATTTTAGCCCAGAAAAGAAGGATTTACTTTTTATTCTATTAATTCTAAAAAAGTTAGTATAAGTACGCTTTTTAAATAAATTGTACCTGCAGTTGACAGAAGTGAAATAATAACTCATTATCCCCAGACTCATGCATTAAAAACCAAAGGAAACTATTTTCAATTTGCAATAAAAGTTTATTGTTTAGTTTAGATCAAATGAACGAGATAGAGGAAAACCCTGCATTTTGTTTTCCGTAAAAACTATTCAATGCCTTGTTCGGTTTTCCTCTAGAACATATATTAAGCAACATTGTAGATTTCCTTTTTGGTGTTTTTTACAAAGACGAGCATCATTCCATAATACCATAGTAGAATATACATAAAAACATAAACATAAAAAATTAGAATATACAAAGTAATTGCTTGTTTATATATCTTAACAATTAGTTTGTTAGGAATTCATGTTGATTTCAACTTAAGTGGAAGGATAATTGTTATAATTAATTCAGGTACAGTAAAAGTTCAACTATTATTCATTATTAGTTTTTTTTATTTAAATGGTTTTTGAAACCCATGTTAAGTGCCTTGCTCAACGAAAAACTTCTGATCATTGTTTTCTTTATTAAAGAGTAAGTAAAACATTTGAAAGCGGACTTTATTGAAAAATCATAATCATAGCAAGGCTAGCTCATAATTAATTATTATTGTAAAATGTCTTTAATGTTTTTGAATTATTAATCATCCTATCGAATTATGAACGTATAGGTAATTTGGTGCGTTATTTCTTATTAGCAATTTTAATGAAAGGAATATTAAACTCTATTTTATAGAAAATAATGGCTTTCCATCTATTGCACTCCTTCTTTGTAGAACTCACAAAACCAGCTTGTTTTTTTAATATACGAGTACATCTCGTATGTACATCATCACACATCTTGTTACAGATAACATTATTGTCCATTCATTTTGTCAACACATACTCAATCATATCTTTATTTTTGCGAGTTAGAGCTATTTTATCATCGTTCAACCTTGATATTACATAAAAAAATGCCTTTGATAAAATTTTTCCTTTAAAATCCTTTAATACTTTTTACCAAATTGATATGTCTAACTATGCGTAGGATAAATAATTTAACATAAAACTACTAGTAATTTTCATTTAATATTTAATAGAGATTAAAATAGCAACTCTACAGCTAACATGAAGTATAAGTAAAGTGGTTGATAGTAAGTCAAATAAAAGATTTGAATAAAATATTGACTAATTTGCTCTTTTTAAGTTTTTTCATAGCCCTTTTTTAATCCATGATTTAAAAGCATACAAAATGCCTCACTTTGTGTGTATAATTTATTCTCTAAACTGTACTAACAAAAGCAGGAGAAAAACGTTTATAATGGAAATAATCCGGAACACAATCGTTTGTAGAATATTCGGCAGTTATCAAATGCCGGTTAGTGTGTGCCTGTGACAGGAGGCTTTGTCAATAACCTACATTTCATCAGGTCTGCTGCTGAAGCATTGCAATCCTTTTATTTTATACATAATATTTTCAGAATATTTAATTCAGCTTTTTAATGCACATATTCATTAATTAACAGGAATCCTAAATATTATGAACAGTTCTTAAAATATACAACACTTTTAGCCGTCATTTTTTTTCTAAAATCGTTGTCACCATAATAATGTCTATAAAATCTAACCTAAGGTATCTTACCTTCACAGATATATTCAAGAAGTAAAATTTACTTCAGTATTAATGATCATAAAGGCTATGGTAGCTATTTTATTGGTGGGCGCTATTTAAGTTATTGCAAAATAAATGCCCTAACTCCATTCATTGCATATCTTTTACTGGGCCACGCAAGAAATTTCATCAATTTCCTGTTACTTGATCTTACCGCATTCAGCAGTTGTCTCGTATGCGTTTTTTGTTGTTGTGAAAATGTATGGGCAATAATTTAATATTTTATTAAACTAATTTATTCATCCAATAATGCACAACTTTAGACTGAAAATGACAATAAATGACGAAGGCAAGTAAAATAAAATTATGTAATAGGTTTAATTATTATGACTTAGGCCTTAAAATGGAAACCAATAGGTAAATACCGATCCATCATAAATAGACATAAATTAATTTGATGTATTGCGATATTCACCGTTATAAAAAGGCCGGTTCAGTAAGACATAGGCTAAAAATTTTACTTTATTATTCATCTCCAAATACAACCCTACTCATGACTAAATATTTATTATTTATTTCGTACTAATTTTACAAATTTTAAAACACAGGATGCGCAAGCTTCGACTCTCTGATTTTTTGTCAGGTTATTTTGGAGATCAGAGCAGACAAAACCATCATTGACCATAACAAGCTTTATGTTATAAAATATCTCTTCCTCGCTCGGCAACCAAAGAACAATATAGTCTGTCCCTCTCCATACGCCATACTTATTGGTCTTTAAAGCAACTTCTTCATTAAACTTAGTCCCCCATGGCCAAACCACGGCCGTGTGCTATTATGGTGACTTAAAATTCGTAGAGATTCGATAACCCCACCAGAATAAATACTTAGATGTAAGACGCAAATAATTTGTATTAATGATGAACATAATATTACCTTGCAAAATATACTAAGCTTGACTGAAAAATAAAATGAAGTGGAATGAAAAAGTTTTTGGCCTATTTTTGCCTTTTTGACGTCTGTAGCTCGTAAAGGTTGCACCAACAAAAAAATTCTTCGGTACTATATTATTATATTTAACATAATAATAGACAAAAATTCATAAAAATTGACTGCGCCACCTTAAGACCATTTGGACCCGACCTTTAAACGGAGCATTGTGTAGCTATTTAGTGTCATTTACTAATTTTTGTTTTAAAAAGAAATACCCCAATAACACAATAAAGAACGAACTGAACTGTACAGGATATATTCAACAGAAAAGATTATAATTTTATTTAATAATGTCAAATTTTAGTGGGTTTGAATCCCGAGTAATTAGGAAATATTTTATACTGTAATGTTAATATTACAGAATTTTAGATATTTTCAATTAAGTAATCACAGGAAATTTTTTTTCATTTAATCTGTTTTTGAATTAACTATATTAGGTATTATAATAACATTTCATGTTTATCTAATTTTGACATTCCATTAAAATGTTGATCATAATTGCCCGTACAAGCCGCTAGTTTGAAAATTGAGTGATTTTGATAAAAAAAAAAAACACTACAAAAATAAATTTTCTTAAATGCGGCTCTATCAATTTTCTTAACATTTCATGGTTTGTAATGCTTAAGGTGTCAAATAAAATGACACCACCCATAAGGTGTCGAATGAAATACTTTTTTTAATATACTAAAAATCATATTCACTAATCAAAATATAGGTACGTACAACTATTGTATTTGGCTTGAGATATAAATTATTTGGTATTTTTTAAATTAATAATCTATGTCAGGTGGTTGTGAATAGAATTTATATCAATTAGACCACAACAAATTATATACTATTGCAGTTACTTCAGTGAAGCATTCATCGATTATATTCAACCAAATTTTAATAGTATATTGTTTTAGTATTCTTTGTATTAGGCAACCTACATTATTGGTAGGAAGATTGTAAATAAAAGAAAAATTGGTAAACACAGTACCAATCTAGTAGTATAATTATGGAGGATCTCTTCTACTTACTAACCGATTTGAACAAACTTGTATGTATTTAATTGCAAATTTGTTTTATTTTAAAGTAGATTTCCCTGTTTTGCCTGGCTTCACAGAAGAAAGTATGTATCAGTTTCCTAACACCGTTTATTATTTTTTCGTTGTCGTTTTAACCATCCTAATAACCTGCAAAACTTTTTTCGACGCTGGACATTCTGAATATTTAAATGTTCTAAATAGTGTATATGTATATATCATAAAGAGAGGCACTTTTCACGTAGGTGAGATATTTTTTGAGTCATAATATATTATTTCTCATCACAGTTATCATATTTTGAAATCAAACCAATGATTGATACTATTTTAAATTAATACATTTTTTCTTGAACAGGCCTAATATTGTGCATTTTGCACTGTAAAACCGGAATTCCAACTTAAATCCTGGAATAGCAATAAATCTTCAAAGCGAAGGAGTTTTCTGGAGTGTAAAATCGCTTAGCTACTCAAGATATACATTTACTTTCTCTCAACTCCCGCTCAACACACACCATATTTAATGTAACAAGCTTTCTCTTTTACCAAATAAGTTGCGAGTTTAAATTATCGGATATTTTGTGCTTTAAAATCTCATTGAAGTATAATTATGTTTTTGGTAAAATATTATTGCCAAAAATCAATCTGCCTAACTCTTTTTGAGTGATTGTTTTAAGCATATATCATATAAATATGTTTTTATATATAATTTCGGAGGGAAACTAAAGCCACAGAATCAAACCAACTGGTGAGTGGATATGGTGGCAGTATTTGCCAGAAAAATCAGATTTTAACGTAGAGGTTTTATGAAACCCTTCACTCTTACAGTTACCGAAGTATGAGAGAGACATCATGGTTTTTATCAGCTAAACAAGGTTAACCTTTTTAACGAAATATGAACTAATTACCTTTCCATTGAATATGAACGGTTAATATAAAGAATATTTTTACTGAAATGCAAGGATAATACATTTTTATTGTATATAAGTTCCTTTAGGGAAAGTATCTTCATGTATCAAGCTTTATCTGACTGGTATTATAGTAAGTATATTTGGCTACAATGTTTATGTACTGAACCTAGACGGTTATATATCAGAATTCGTTTTCAAATGAATGTCCTTGACCGGACGTTTACAGAGAGGTTCGTGCGGCTACGTTGTTGTGGAAACACGACGCTGAATGTTTCACGCATAACGTGACTCCTTGTTTATACTACAATATTTATATTCAGTTAATTTACGTTAAGAATACGACTTTTCGTGTACGATATTTTAGTTACTTTCAATACAGTACTTATCAAATAGCAATAGATCAATGTATAAGTTCTTGCGCGATTTGTCCTTATCGTACTTTTTAAAACGACTTTAAAATTTTTTTTATGAAACACCTTTTGCGAGTAAAAGATTCAATAAAAAATGGTATAATTTAAAATGTATTTTATTTAGATTAATTTAAAAATACTTTTTATTCCTCTCGGTTTCTTTTTATAATAACACAATGCATTTTCTTTGGGGTACAATCTAAATAGTTGACTTTACCCGTCAAAAATTGTTACTCATACTCAAATAGTGTGTCAAATCAATGAGAAAAAAAATTATATTTATAAAATAGTCTCGGAAGAGACCTATTTATGTGTAGGATAGCGTTTCACTCGCGAGTCATAGCCGAGAGTGAAAAATGCTATTATTCCAAAAACCCAAAACCCTGAAACAAAGACCTATGTGACGAGTAGTGAGCGATAATTTTCCAACGATAGTACTCATGTCTGAGTATAATTTTAGAAAGCATATAATTTGATATCACATAGCCTAGCTTTTTTCATATGTATACTCCGCACTGTTTTACAGTTTATTTTTGTTTTTAATTCAGCTAGAGACTGGAAATTGTTTGTTTGGGAGCAATGAAATTATTTTTTAAGCTAAATTCAATGGTGTACACTAAAATTTGATTCTTAATTTTCAAAAGGTGTATAGGCCCTATATATTTTTTTATTTTGTTGCTGATTTCCTTTGTTATGGTTATCGTTTGGGTGGGTGTCTTCAGCTGTATTGTTTGGGAATAACAAAGCAATGTTCAGGACAGGAAAAGTAGCTGATCATTATTTCTTTTGCCATGAGGACATATAGGTTTTTCGTGAAACTCAGCTTTATAGTAATGGGCTACTTTCGAATAAAGAGTGATGAAAATACATTGTTATTAAAAAATTCGATGAATTTATTCATATTTTATAACTAAACATGCCGGCATACGAACGGGCAGGCAAGTTCAACATAAAATATGTTTCAGGTGCATAGACCGGAAACCCTATTACAAGAATATTATAACATACTGTTCTCTGGAACGTGAGATCCAATTATTATGTAAATCATAAATGCTAGCTATCATTTCAAACAAAAAACCTGGACTAGAAATTTGAAGGAATAAATTAACTTTAATCTGTTGTACATTTGGAAAACGTACTGTATTTATTACAGAATTACAGTCACGGTAATCAATGGACCAAGAGCGATGATTTGGAATGAAATTCTTTTTTTAACTAAATGTAATGGTGAACACAAACATTTGATTCTTACTTTTCGATAAAAATATATTTTTGAAGGGTTCATTCCTATCACCTCCCTTCCAATGGTCCGTTCGGGCTGGTTTTCAAACTCTAACCTATAGTAAAATGTCTGTAAAATTTATGGTTAGATCACTTTACTTTTGGGAGTACCATCATGTTAGCGGACACATATTACGAGTATATTTGGGAGTGTTTGCAATATTGTAAAACAGTACGATAAACGTTAAACGGTTAAAACATATGACTTATCAATGAAAATCGTTTTATGGAGTAAACAGCCTTAAAAGTGAAAAATAAAATTTAAAAATCTGGAAATATTAGGATTTGATATCTACATGCCTTACACACACACACACACACACACACACACACACACACACACACACACACACACACCCACACACTCATATAGACGAATGGACTCTATTCCGAAACAAATGTTTTAATTCAACGTCATTCAAACGAGTACTTTTACCATAAATTTAAATTGGCACATGTTGACAAAAACAATTCTTTCTTCATCTACCATGTATTTTCCAGTCAAAAAACCTATAAAATGGCCGTCTGGAAAGAATTCTGTTAATTTTGAAACTTTGCACACTTATTTGGGAGTGCCTAAGGATGAAAATGCCAAAAGTCCTGGAAAATATGTGGCGAGCACTAGTGGCAATTGATGGAAACAGGGTACTTTTTTTGGTTTTTCGAAAAAATCTTGAGAACCGTTCGTTGTAGGTAAAAACTTTAAGTCTACAAAATAATGCTAATTCAATTTTCTACAAAAATTATCCTGTATATTTTCTTTATACTCCTAACGGTTACAGAGTTATAAGGCGTTAGAAATATGTTTTTTTTCGCGATTTTCCCTTAAAAATGAGCAAAATTTTTTTTTTTAGTTTTAACGTATAAATAAAAAATATTTTAAAAAATAATTTTGGTGGGCACCATTAAAATCAGCTAAAAAAAACAAACGATGTAGTATCCTGAATCATTGCCTTATGTCCATTGGTCACCGAGATAATGAAAGTGGGAAAAATCCCCTTACATTATACATATGTTATCCTTATGAGAAATAAAAAAGTTCTATATCTCGCTTATTTTAGTACATATCCTAGTGAAACTTGATTTGTGGCTTGATGTAGTTGAGATAAATCGTATTAAAGCCTAAAATCCCCAATTTTTAGATTTACGAGTCAGCAAACCTGCATACTCACCTGCATATGAATGGAGTATGCAGGTTTGCTGACAAGTAAATCTAAAAATGAGGGATTTTAGGCTTTAATACGATTTATCTCAACTATATCAAGCCACAAATCAAGTTTTACTAAGATATGTTGCGAATAAGCGAGATAGGTAGAACTTTTTTTATTTCCTATAAGGATAACATAGGTATAATGTAAAGTGTGTTTTTCCGCTTTCATTATCTCGGTGACCAATGGACACAAAGCAATGATTTAGGATAGTAAATTGTTTGTTTTTTAAGCTGAATTTGATGGTGTCCACCAAAATTAAATTATTTTTATTTTTAAACGTTAAAAACTAAAAAAACAAAATTTTTCTAATTTTTAGGGGAAAATCGCGAAAAACCCTTATAACTCGGTAACCATTAGGGGTACAAAAAACATGCAGAATAATTTTTTTAGAAAATTTAATAAGTATTATTTTGTATACTTAAAATTTTCACCTACAGCGAACGGTTCTCAAGATTTTTTCGAAAAACAAAAAAATTACCCTGTTCCATCAATTGCCACTAGAGCTCCTCACATATTTTCGAGGACTATTGGTATTTACATCCTTAGGTACTTCCAAATAAGTGTGCTAAGTTTCAAAATTAACGGAATTTTTTCCAGGTTGGGCCATTTTTTAAGTTTTTTAGTGGGGAAGCAAATAAAACTTTTACCACCCCCCCTCCCCCTTTGTTGAACAGGAGACAACACTGATGACCATGGTACTGCTAATGATTTTCTTGCAAGTAAACCCTAATTAGTTACTACGGCTAATCATTATTATATATTTTTTCAACTAAGGTATATTTTGTATTTATTTGAAAAAGTTTTTTTAAATTTTTTCTAAGCATACAGATAATTTAATCCATAAATTTTACCCTGGTACAGGTAAAATTCATTATTTTGATTACAAAATACAAATATTTCAGGAAACATAATTTAATGGCTATCCCTGATGGATCTCACTAATTTATTGGCAAAATCAAGATAATATGGGTATATGTTAACGTTGTGCAAGGTAAAAACTTTATGTGAATATCAAAACTTTCAGCTTCTTCTTAACATTGAGTTGTATCTCAGAACAGTTCTCTAAATTTGAGCCATTATTCTTATTTTGTTAAGACCTTCAGGATTTTGTGTCACAGAATAGGGGTAATTGATCAAAAAATTTTGACTTACCCTCAAAGTACCCTATTTTGAGAGAAGGGTATCAACATTTTGACTCTTAAAAACTATTTTTGAGCTCCTTTGGTCATTTAAATAATACCGAAACTTTATCTCTAAACTTCATTTGTTAACAATCAACTAGGGGGTAGGTACTTTTAGGAAACTCTTTAAGGAAATAATATAGACAGCTTCGCACAGTTACCAGAAAACAAGTAGACAGCTTCGTATAGTATACAGACAACAAATGAAGACAGCTTCGTATAGTGTACAGACAACAAAAACTGGATTGGGAATGCACTTTTTGATGGATGGAATCAGTTACACATTTGGGAAAATCAGCCATTGTAAGAGTCTAACTTCGACGTGAGCCAAAAGTTAGTTTCTCAAGTGCTGTAAGATTTCCCCTGCGGTGTCGTTCCCACAGATAATGTCATTTTCTTCACACGACTTACCATTACTTTAGTTTTAACCCTAAGTCAAACGTAGTCTGGATATACTGCTATTATTTAAATTTTTATAATTTTAAATAAGAATGATGTTAAATCATAGTGCAATTTACGATTTAATGGAATATAAAAAAGTGCGTTTGAACACATGTTACATTACTATAATGCTCTTCACAACTAGGGATTTCAACAAAATAATGTTTATCAAACTTCACTTAGCCTTAAAAATAGATAGATTTAATGTTACAGCCTATTAATGTATAAGCTAATTTAGATTAGGCTGATTTAGAATGTATAAAATAATTTAGACATAGGAAAAAAATTGTGTTTGGAATAATTGTTAGAGCTGCGTATACAATTCCGTATGATAACCATTTCAAACAGTTATAAGTACTCTGGATTGGGAATGTTGATAATTCATCGCTACTGATTCGTCACAACAATCCATTATTGGTTTTATTAGTTTTATCGTCCTCTCACTTTCATTGCTGAAACGAGTAATGGCCGAAATAGTTACGGGAGTTTTGCGATGTGAAATGTGGTATTTAGCCCAACCTGCACTTTGTTAATAATTACTTCAGTTTTCCATAAAACAATATTTAACAAGCGTACATTGAAATTTACCTTGGATATAATTAAAAAATCTATCCGTGTACATTCGTACATATATATAAAGTTTTATATATATATATATATATATATACTTATAACAAACACATTAGACTAGGGGTTTTTTGTGATCAAGTCTCCTCCTGCAGTTTTGAACAGATTTTTATAATTTAAGCGTTGCTGGAAACAGCTCAGCGTTAAGTTGTGCGGGAAACAAAATGTAATGAGGTCAAACTTAAGAGCCCTTAAAGTTTAGTATTTGCTAATATTTTTTAACATTGGAAAATAAGTTTAATAAATATAGCTGATTGAAGTAAGATTTTTATCAAAGCCATGTGTTTTTTAGCGAAAGTGTGACTGTCATTGAAAGCGAAGTTGCATTTTCTAGCACCAGTAACTTATTATATTATTATATAGTAATAATAATATTAATCTTATATTTAATATATATATATGTATATATATATATTTGTGTGTGTGTGTGTGTGTGTGTGTGTGTGTGTATGTGTGTAAGAGAGTTGTGTATTGGTGTAGCACGTGTTACAACCAAAACTACATGTGTCTTAGACCCTTGGTCTGAGTGTCAGATTAATACTTGGAGTCTTATGATATGCACTATGGTGGTTGGTTTTCGATATCTTTCAGGGCTTAGGTTCAGGATTATCCGAAAGAGAACCATGTCAATGATTTTGAAAGTGCTTTAGGTTTCATTTGTTTATATCAAAACATGGTTTCATTTTAAATGGTTTCAACAGTTACCAACGGAATGCATTACTTACTAATTAAAACAAGAATAAAATATTCTCCTGAGCAAAGCCGGGGTCCCAGCTAGTATATTGAATAGTAAATACTGTTGAAGCATTATAGTTTTCCGAAAACTCCACATAAATACTAATTAGCCAGCGTTACCAGCGGATTTTATTCGCTTGTTACTTTATGTGATATCACGCAGTCTGTGTTGTCAGTTACATCTAAACCACTTCCTGTTCCGTGACCTGTGGTAGTTAGGGCGGGTCGTTTATGGTAGAGGGTGGCTTAGTGGCTTGAAAAAGATTTGATACTCTAGCCAGGTAACTCTAATACTATAACCTTTTAACAAATTTTATTTTTGTCTATGTAATGTTAATGAAGTAATATCTGACTCTGTAGGAGGTTACATTTTAAAGGACCCTCCGAAAATTGTTAGTCATTCCCGCTTTGACGGTTATAATGTAGAATGTGTACAATGCGTAGGCTCACGCAACTTATTTTGGTTACAGATATTTACAAGAAAGGGCATACCATTTTTTCACATGGGATTCAAACAATTCCCACGTTTTAGTTTTTTTGTCCATGCACGAGAGATTTTCAAATTGTACACTCTTTGTTGAAGGTGAAATTTATGTTTTAACTTGAAAAACACTTTGAAATGTATATTAAATTGAAAGTTCATATAGTAAATTGAGTAAATTGTCTTCTACTTATATTATTGAGTTAGATCAAAATAAATTTATCGGACTAGTAGTTATATCACGGCTTCGCCCGCTAATTTGTAATTGAACAATGTTGTGTAACGTACAATTCTTGCAGATAAATAAACGGGCTGATTTGGGCTTTAGGCGTGCGATCACGCAAAAACGAGGCAGCTAGTGATTTTACCCTCCAAGCTAGGTTGAAATGAGAAGGTGAAAAGTTGCCTCAAAATTGTATCCTAAGATTAGCAATTGGTATGAATTAGCTCCCACTTGCAAACACATTCTTATTTTACAATTTATTAATAAAAATGCTGCATTTTTCCTAGTTAAAATATAAATGACCTTATACGATTGGGTTTCTTGAAATTTTTGAGTATAAAAAAATCATTACCTATAGGTGATTGAGCTCGGAACTTTATAGCACCGAATATTCATTTTTTCCAGCTAGCCAATTTGGAACTCATGGGAATGAAGCATAACCCACTAAGAGCGTATTTCCGACTTAACTTCTGCATTTAGCACGGTTTTTTAAGTAGATTCAAAACTGCTAGAAAAAAGAGATATTGAAAATAGTACATTTCATTACTAGTACCGAAAGTGACATTTTCTGGTGCTCGCTCAGGTTCCATGTGTGTGGCGGAGCCGAATAGCTAATGCATATTCTGATCAAATTCAAATTGTTACACAGTAAAAACATCTGTTTCAGTTGCAAAAAATCATTGGTGTGCATAGCGGACAGATGTAAAACTAATCGAGAGCAAGGGAAAGTAAATTTAGAACAAGGGAAAATCAGCTGATCCTCACTTGCTTTGAATTAGAGCTTGGGGAACGATAATTTTCGTTAATATCAGCTGTCATCGAAAACAGCTTCGTTACGGAGTGATGAGAGCTTTATTTCCAAAAAGTTTTCCAATCACATTGAAGAGCTAGGTTACTCATTTGATTTGGATTCATATACTTGAAATGCAATGAACATGCAGGGCAGCGTGTCAAGTTTTAACTTTGAGTACTTGTAGATGGACATCCCATTTTACAAACATGAAATACAATACAGTGCTTCGGTCTGCCCGTGAAACGCATGTAGCCTGAGTGGTATTTGACAAATGTAAAGTAGATGTACGTATTAGATTTGTACATTTTATTATTTAGTAGATTGGATTTGACACCGTTTATCATTTATATTACGAGTAATTATTAGGCGTTCCACCCACAGTTTTAAAACCTGAAAATGACCGCCATTTTTAATAGCATAATATACTCTATTTCAGCCTTTTGAGAAAAAATATTTTTAAAATCTTTCTTAGGCAGCGGCTATAGCCTATAAAGAACATTCGTGTCTGGAGCTTCATGGTCTAAAGCCCTACATTTTTGTATAAGATAAGCTTTCTTAAGTAAAAATGGCCGCAATTTTGAATTTTAAAATGTACCCTGCTTTTGGCTTTTGAGTAATAATAATTTAAAATCCTTTCTTAGTACGCATCTAGAGCCTTAAATAACAATTATGCCTAATTTCATGCACGAAAAACTTATAGTTTATTAAAAACTGTGATCAGTGAGTCAGTTAATCAGTTTATCTTTTTTCGGCTTTTATATGTAAAGATATTAAAAATGTTAAGGTTGCATCACATAAAAGATATACAGTGTGTAAAAAAGTCGGTCCCCCCCTCTTTAATTTTTTTGCTTGTTAAGACAAACAATTAACCTTTGGGGAATTATACTAACTCAAACCAAATTATTTTTTGGCGTCACCAAATCTTTTGAGTGTCCCCCAAAAATGGGGGATTTTGGGGGCTTAACTCAAAATTTTCAAATCCAAACCCATTCTTAGTGACCCCTCATTTTAAAGAGCTTTCAAAAAGTAGGTGAATGGTGAAAGTTGGAGGTCTCTAACCTATTTCTATCCAACTTGGCAGCTTGTCAAAGTTTTCAATACAACACATCCCTGAAACATGCCGTCTAGGACGTTTGGACTTTTAATTCACCTTTAGTGACTTAAAAATGAAACGGCCCTGGTAAAAATGTTAGTAAATGAAAAAGTGGTCTCTTTTGGTGATATTGAAATTTTGAGTGTTCACCAAAAATGGGGGATTTTGGGGGCAACTCAAAATGTTCAAATGCAAACCCCTTTCGAGTGACCCCTCGAAAAAAATAAGAAATAGACGAATGGTGGAGGTTGGAGGTCGCTATCATGTTTCGATCAAAATTGGCAACTTGTAAAAGTTTCAAGGAGTCGTATTCAAAACTTGTATTCGTAACTCTGAATGTCTCCAACCTCCAACATTCACCTATTTTTTTAAAGCTCTTTAAAATGAGGGGCTACTCAAAAGGGGGTTGAATTTGAACATTTTGAGTTGCCCCTAAAATCCCCCATTTTTGGGGGTAACTCAAAATTTTTGGTAACGTCAAAAAATAATTTTGGTTGAGTTAGTATTATTTGTATTAACAAACAAAAAAATTAAAGAGGGGCGACGGACTTTTTTACACACCGTATAAGTACATTTTAATGCATACATACAATAAACAATAAATCGTAAAAAAACAGAGTACCCATTTATGCTTTTACCAGCCATATTGGATTAAACATATGTTTTTCTGTTGGAAAGGTTTTGACCCATTACTACACACTAAATTCTCACACACTGATTATCATTCTATAATCCGTTTTCCAATATCTTAATCTGGTATCGAGTTAGAACCTGTTAGGTACATTAATCGATTTTAAAATTCCACTATGTTGAATTATTCTTCTGAATCCAGGAGTAAATATTAGTTTTTGTCTATGAATTCAATACTCTTAAGATAATGTTCTTAGAAATTGTATTCCATCTTCTTAATTAGCCTAATCAAATAATTTGAAAACAGATTTCGGTACAGTATACTAGTCAGCATGGTTTTGTTAAATTTATTCTTGTCAGTATATACACCCTGTATGTATATTTATATAAGTAATTACAAAGTAGGGCTGCAAGTATTATTAATATTAAAATATAAAAACAATACTTAACACCGTTTGTTGACTATTTCCTCTACTTACATCAATAAAAAAATAAAATTCTCATCAGTTTCAGTAGAATTGTGTAAAATCGAAACTTTTTGATTACTAAAAAAGATAAAATAAAATACACCCGATACAGCTATCCTGCATACTCAGCAGGTTTCAATTACTTGAATAAATCATTTAGACGGAGACTTAAATCAATTTAAATCAATTTAAAACCCTATATTAAACATACAAGAATTTTATTCATTTAAATAGCATGGGAAATGGGTATACAGGTTTGCTGCAATGGAAATGCGTTATTGAGAGTTTTGTTTTAGAAAAATCTAGTATATATCTACTGGATGAACCCAAATACCAATTTTTATTGAGATATGTTGAGAAATGAGCCAGATATAGAATTTTATTTACTTTCTCTGAGGTTAACATTGGGACAACGTTTAGTTCGAATCAAACCAAAAGGTCCAAGCCGTCGTCAATAAGCCCAATGCTAAAATTAGCATTAGTCTTACGGACGAACTGGGCCTTGTTATTTAATTCGACCCAAACTGTGTTTAACACTAGCGATATCTCGGAAACCAGTGGACATAGACCAACAATTAAAAATACCAAATTGATTCTTTTTCAAGCTGAATTCAATGGTTGAACGGATTGTATTAATTTAACAAAAACTCTAACAAAATGAATAAAATTCTAAAAACTCATTATTGGGGGTTCATCCTCTCTTAGCCCCCTACTTAATAGTCCGATCGGACTGACTTTCAAACCCTTTCGAATAATTTTAGCGAATTTCCTTAAAGGAATAAGCTATTACGGTCGTACTCATGAAAAGACCTAAGTCCGAGACCATGTTAACCTTTAATTTTGGGGTCCCCAGAAGCAAAAAACACCATTTGTTCGAATTTATATATATGTATATATATATATCTATGTGTCTGTTAGCACGATAGCGGCCGCAAAAATGGTCCGATCTTTATGAAATTTGGTACGGACTACATGTGGTAATCAATTGGACGAGTTCGTGAACCAGCCCGATCGGACCACCGGAAGGAGGGGTTAAGGGGAATAAACCCCCCAAAAATGGGTTTTTTGAGATTTGTACATAGGAAAATAAAATTTTTCAAATTTTTATTGGCACCATTGAATTCAGCCCAAAAAAACAAACAATTTAGTATTTTGAATCATGGCTCTATGTCCATTGGTTGCCGAGATATTGAAAGTGGTAAACACAGTACGTTGTCCCAATGTTAACCTTATGGGAAATAAGTAAAATTCTATATCTCGCTTATTTCTCAAAATATCTTGTTAAAACTTGGTAAATAGCTTCTTCTAGTTCAGATATACTAAATATTGAATTAAAACCACCCAGTTTTAATACACCTGTAGCAGCAAACCTGCATACTCATTCCCCATGTTATTCTTAAGGAGCTTACCAAAACATGTCAAATCTTGCTATGTTGGATTTCAATCCTTTTCAATATGTAGTTTTGCATTTGAAATTCGCTGAGTATGCAGGTCTGCTGCAACGGAGGTATTTACTTTACGTGTCTGTGCGAGATTTCATTCTGATCGAAACATTTATATATATACATTTATATATAAACGAATGTGTTTTTGGCATCTGGGCATCTTAAAACGAAAAGTTATGATGGTCTTGGCTTAAGTTGTACCATGAGACCTAAGGTAACAGCTTCCTTCCTGTAGTGGAAATTCGCTTGCGGTTTTATCTCTGGTGAGAACTTTCGCAAAATTCTACGTCAAAATTAAATTTAAAGTCTGATGGAAACAAGAAGATTAATCTCATCTGACACGTGCCTTTGCTGAACCTTCTCATAACATCTCCAAGGCGACGTTATCAATGTTGTTTATCCCTCTCATGTCGTGCGCGGAGGCAGTTAAAGCTGATAGTTGGGTGTTCTCGAGGAGGGCGTACACGCGTTGATTTATCCATAGAGAAACTTTTGATTTATTTCGATTGATTAATCTAAGTTATTAAAGTGATTCACAAAAAACTAATACATTAAAAATGTACAATTTATTATATTAAAAATATCACCCAAATGATTGACCAATATATCTATATTCAAAATATGTGAACATGACTTTTCTTTTTGCTATTCTGTCAAATATTATCGGGAGAAATTTAAGGTTATAATCGTTTACTATGAATTTCACAGTCAACGGTATAATGTATAACATATACCTCTCTTAACGGAACTTTACAATTCTAAATAATTAGTTTCTTTGCGTCTTAGACGATGTAAAGGCATTTACTAAGAAATGTTTTAGAAATACGGAGGATATATATATATTTTCTCATAAGGATAACATAGGGAATGTTATTGTAGATTTGCTGCCCCGAAAATGAAAATATCTGAGATTTGAACTACAAACCGAGTTACAATAAGATTTAATGGGAAATAAGTGAGACATAGGATTTTACTTATTTCTCATAAGATTACCATCGGGATAACATACTGTGTTTACCACTTACAATACCTCGGTAACCAATATACATAGAGCAATGATTCAAGATACTAGATTGTTTTTTTCAGCTGAATTCAATGGCACAAACAAATATTTTATAATTTTTATTTTTATTTGTAAAAACTAAAAAATATGAGCGGTTTAACCCTTTTTACCCACCTTTCCCTTCCGGTGGTCCGACCTTTTGTACATGTCTGTACGAAATTTCATTATGATCAGGGGGTAGCGGATTTGTACCCCCTAGAAAAAACGCTGCTAATTTTGTCGTCACAGGAGGCGGGGCCTAAATCCGCTCGAGAATCAGCTCGCGGCTGGAAATGTCTCGCCCCCCCCCAATATATTATTAAATTATCAACACCAATTGATTTGGAATCAAATTATTTTCCTTAAGTCTGACCCCAGAAGTGATCCCCCGGATTTGTACCCTCCGTGGTCAAATGCTTAAGTCCTACCCCAAAATGTATCCCCTGACTTGTACCCCCCGTGGTCAAATTCTTTAATCCGAACAGGGAATTGTACCCGCGGATTTGTATCCCCCGTGGCCAAATCCTTAAGTCCTACCCCGGATTTGTACTCCCCCAATGGACATAGAGCAGTGATTCAAAATACTAATTTTTTGAGCTGAATTCAATGGTGCCAGTAAAATTCGAGAAATTTTATTTTTCTGTGTATAAAACTCAAAAACCCCATTTTTTGGGGGGTTTATCTCCCTTTACCTCCCTTCCGGCGGTCCGATCGGGCTGGTTCACGAACTCGTCCGAGTGATTACCACTTTACATGCCTGTACCAAGTTTCATTAAGTTTGCACCATTTTTACGACCGCTATCGTGCTAACAAACAACAGACACACACACACACACACACACACACACACACACACACACACACATATATATATATACAATAGGTGGGTGGGTGGTCTGACTCACCCTGTATATATATTCGAACGAATGGTGTTTTTTGCTTCTGGTGGCCCCGAGACGAAAAGTTATCATGGTCTTGGGCTTCGGTCTTACCATGAGACCTACGGTAATAGCTGCTTCCCTATAGGGGAAATTCGCTAAAACCATAGTGAAAACTATTAAAACACAAAAAAAGTGTGTTATTAGAAATAACTTAACGAATATAGTAATTTCATTTGACCAATGAAAAATATGTTCCAGCTTTGATACCTATTTTTTATTTTAAATTTCTAACAATCAAACGTATTATGGATTTTGGTGTTTTTTTACCAGCTAAAGAAACCGAAATAAAAATCCCCTTGGAAGGTAGACAGAATGCAATGCATCACCTGAGACAATACCGGTATTTCCGGTGGCGTGTTAGCTCTGATTACTAAACCGGAAGCACAAGGTCGGCTCGAGGTGATAACTACCCCATGAACTTTAGTTATTCCTCAAACAATGACTAGCTCTGTAATTACAAAATACCCCCGTTGCAGCAAACTTGCGTACTCAGCGAAATTCCAATTACAAAATATCCAGTAATTAATCCAATATTACGAAAAAAAGAAAAATAAACAAGTGATATATTATATATTAAAATTATAGCTATTATAGCTTGTTTTGCAAAACCTTTGTAAACAAATATTGGTAAATGACTTAGATGAAAAAACACAAAGATTTCATATAATGAAGTAGGAAAGAAAGTTATTTTTTAAAATTATATAACATTAAATTGATTAAAAACAAAAATTCTATTAAATACATTGATAAACAGAGAAATTACTCAAAGCGATTTCTTGAAAACCTCAGTAGAGAGTAAATAGGAAATTGACTAGGCCAACATTCTGCTGCCCTGATACTATGAAAACAGGGGAAAAATGAGACCTCGGATACCAATGGACTTAGCGGAATGATTTAAAATACCAAATTGTTTGTATTTTCGAGCTAAATCCAATGGCGCAGACAATAATTGGTTAAATGTAATTTTTCAATTTGAAAAACTCAAAAAATCCATTTTTGGGGGGTAAAATGGAGTCTTTACCCCACTTAAGATATGTCAATCTGGCTGGTTTACGAACTCGTCCAAGAGAATCTAGTTTTACATGTCTGTACCAAATATTGTTGCGATCGGAGGATATTTACGAGAGTTATCGTGCTTACAGACACTCAAAAAATGAAAATTCTATTTCCCATATAAGCCCATGTTAAATTTTGAATCAAATCATGATTTTTGCAGGTAAAAATTCGTTTTAACAATAAACTCACTTCATATCCAGAAAGTACACATAAAAAGCTGTCAATTAATATAAATATTAATATGATTACTGAGGTTACCCTGAATGGATATTTTTTGTCCATTCTGATCTGTTAAACGACGGTAATAGCTTATTTCTAAGGAAATTCGCTAAAACGCCATCCATCTCTTACAACTTATACATTCAGGTCATAAACATACTCATAAAAACTAATTCTTCATATAATAAACACAACTGAACAAAATAGTTCAGCTTGTTATCGTGTTGAACTTAATTATATGCCACCTAACTTTACCATTCACTAAACAAGCCGAAGGCTCCTCCTTCGCAAAACAAATAAATAACAGCTCTTGATTTAAGTTATGTAACGGCCAACTGAAAAAATCAAAACAAAGCATTTTATCTGTCGTAATAAGTGTAATACAATACACTGTTTGTAAAGTAAGTCATCGTTTTTAAAAGCCGCAACCAATAGTGATTTCGGAGGCTGCGAATATTATTTAGACGAGTTCGAAAACCTCGGTAGTCCGAGCCCGATGGACCTAGGGAAAAAGGGGTAAGAGAGGTCAACGCTCCCAAAATGCTTTTTTTTAATAGAAAGCTTAAGGTGAAAAATTCTTATTTTTCAGATTAATTTACTTATGTAAATATTATTGCCTTAAGGTGTCAACATTTTGTTCCTTGACGCTGGACGCGTTTCAGGCGAACGACCGCCTATCCCCAACAGCAATGAAGATCATTAAAGATCTTTCATTTCCTATCTTACCGTCAATGTAATACGGGTATATGGTATGATTTTGTTCTAAATTTAATGTAGATTATTTTTTTCAAAACATAATATTTTAGCATAAACACAATGTTTTGAAAATAAAAGACACATATTACCATGTTCCTTTCAATTAACTCTCCTCCCACTCAAACCCGTCGCTCAAATAAGTATAACTTTTGATTACCTATTGGGGGAATGTATTGAACAATTTGGCGCTGTCAAAAACTTTTTTTTTATATCGAGGCTTGTCTCTTTTTTAAGCTAATTGCACTCTAATGTTCATTTGAGATCCACTGGATTACACCTAAACACCTCGATTTTTGTATTTTGTGGTATCAAACCTGCATACTCATTTCCCATGTCACAGTTACGGTAAATATTGAAATTTGCTTACCTATGGATATACTTGATAAGTGGTTTTTTTGTAATTTATTTAAACAGTTGAAATTCGCAGAGTACACAGGTCTGATACAACGGGGGCATTTTTTATAGTCGTATCCAAAATTTGTTAATATTTGCATCATAACATAAGAGAACATAAGTTCTCATAATTCTATCGATTCAGTATATTTTTACAAAAAATAGAATTTTTGTGTTGAACTTTACTATGCGTATTTCGATCTTGAGGTCCAAAATACATTTTCATCCAGATGATCTATTTGCAAAATAGTCTAGCTGCTTTTAAATAAAGTAAACGTCCACAGCTTGTTATATTTTGTATATATGATACTCAGAACTTAACCGGATCTACTGACCTGAGAGGTATTTATTTACCTCACTCTCGATTGTTGGGCCACTGCAGGTCGATCCCCGCGTCCATTAACTGGCCCATGGAGCACAGGTCAATAGAATGAACATGCGTGACATCTACCACCCAGTTGTTTCATTGTTTACCAGTACTCCCTCTTATTGCTTTCATCTTCTAATTTTGTATTCTAGCATCGGTAAAATATTGTATTCATTATACAGTTATATAAGATAGTTCAATGACATTAGGTATACTTCATGTAAAATAACAATAAATTAAAATTTTTGATTTTTCATCGCGTTCGTTAAAAAGATTTTAACCGAATTTTCCTATTTTATATATATATATATATATATATATATATATATATATATATATGTATGTGTATGTATGTATATAATATTTATAATAATACAAATGTTTGAAATCTAATTAAAATATATTGATTCTACATTAATAGCCTTGTTAAACTAATTCCATACCAATCAATCAATTTAACCTTTTACTCTTAAATAAATTAATTAATTCAAGAGAATTAAGTTTTCTTCCAGAAAAAAATTAATTTATCCTTTACAGGAGTGAGTATTTCATGTCAAAGCCAAAAGGTAACAAAAAAATGCCACCTTATGCCGCCTAGGGGGGTTGCGAGTGACCCTAAGCGGGAACCCAGAGACAACGTTAGGAGTTCCCTATTGAAGGTTATATATATAAGGTCGGATCCACGTGCCCACTAAACGTCCTTCACAGCCGTGGGAAAAACCAAGGCCATTTATCAGACGACTTCGACACTGACGGGTTCGCACCTTGAATGGGCACGTCACCGTCCAAGGAAACTTGGAGAAAATTAAAGCATCGCTCGATTTGTTACCGCCGCAGAACTAATTGTACAAAGAGCAGTAGTTCTCCAGGAGTCCTCTTTGCGAAGAACCTTTCCCCCAAAGACGACGTCCGGGGGCAGATCACTAACAGCAGAGACGAGCCTCCTCCAGTCTTTAGCGGAACCCCTGCATTGGCAATAGATGTAATGAGCGTCATTGATCACCTGAGGAGACTTAACGTTTCCCAAGCGGTCCCGCCAATAATTGACAAAGAAAGAAGTTAATTTCCTCAATCAAGGGCTGATACCCAACCCCAAGTATTAAGCATTGTATACTTATCAGCCACATCCCTTCAAAAAATCAAGCATTTGAAAAAGCAAGACTATTAAAAAGCTTATTTTAAGGAATAATTATTCCAATTTTTTTTCTACGAACTAATTTTAAGAAAAAATTTGTAACATTATATAATTTTTTTAAATTTATATTATAACCGTGAGACTTAAGTAATCACTGTAGGTTAGGTAGAACTTGCTTGAAATGGCCTAAGTGGAAACATGTCGCAAATAAAGTGAATTTAAAGGAAACTCTGATTTTTTCATTAATTATTACAGTTACCCTTATTGTTTTCAATATTTCATTATATATATATATATATATTTATATATATATATATATATTTATATATATATATATAGACATATGTCGCAGCCACTTGCTGTAATTGGGCACTTCATGAATCGCCCAACGCAGCCCGGGCACTTCATGAAGTGTTCAGCGCGGCTAGGCACATAGTGTAACTCGATTATTTCAATCAAAATTACAGCATCTGCCCAACGAAACTGGACACTTCATGAAGTGCCCAACGCTCATTGGACACATGCTGTAACAATCGAGGCATGTTGGGCAGTCGATTTTAAATCTTTGTTAAATTCAATCCTAATGTTTACATTAAATCCCAATATCTGTGTTAAAGTAGCCAATGTTACTGTTTGCTATTACTGTAAGCCTTTTAATATTTTTCAAGTTTAAAAATTTTAAACCTGGTTTTAGTTGCATGCGCATTTTTAAAATATAATTAGACTACGTTATGTTTGAATGATGAATTTGTTGCTGTATGGGTTGAGTTCTGACTAAAATAAACAGTCAACAATAACGTAGTTACTGTTGGTGCCAAATCTTAAAGCCCACGCCGTCCATAAGCCCAATGCTAAAATTAACATTAGTCTTACGGATGGACTGGGCCTTAAGATTTGGCACCAGTTATAATTTTCACAATACAACCGTATAACTACTTAATCTAGGATAAAACGTAAACTCTTACAATTGATTAAAAGTTAAAAATACAAATATTTTGGTTTTCAAATAGCTACAAAATTAAACAATAGAATAAAATTATAGGTAAAGCGCTGTTAAAAAAAAATTAAAATCGAACCGCTAGAATTTTCTAGTAACCGCTTCCTCTGAATAACGTTTAACATGCATAGGTTTTCCCTTCAGACAGATTTTTCATATAAATTTTCCAAATATTTGTCTTAATAATATAAACTTAGATTTTTAAGCTACCGATGTCAGTAGGAATATAATAAAAGAATCGAAGCATATTTTTGAAAAGCTGTTAAGTAGACAGGACACTCTATATACTTTTTTTAATATTCTATGAACAAATAAAAACAATTACAATGAAAAGGCTTGATGTAATGATGTTATGTTCATTCATTCAGAGTGGGAAAAAAGAAAAACTTAAACCTAAATTGTCGTTAATGCTAATAAAATTGTAAAAGGAACGAATGAAATAATAAAATAATGAAATATGTAAAATAACTAAAGAATTGTTTTTATTATTTTTTCAAGACTCCTATGACTTTTTCTATAAATTTGTTTTACCTTGCTATATTGTAACTTATTATAAGTTTTATTAAGGGTGACTAAGTGAAAATTTAATCAATTAAAACATAAAAAATAGGTTAATGTTAATGTTTATATGTTACGTTACATAATTTACATCGGTGGTTACATATTAATGTGTTAGGTAAAACGTTACATGTATTTTATTTTATTAAAGCTTAAAATTTATATTGACTGAATTTTCTGGTTTATGTTTTCTGAGTTATTTTGGGCTACACATCACTACAGTATTAATAATATTATTCAAACAATAAACAATTTTAAAACAGTTTGTTGCTTAAATAATAATAGTATTAATTACGTAGCCAAAATAACTCAGAAAACATAGAAGAAAGCGTGATAAAAAACATACAGGAAAGAATTGTCTGGATTAGTGGCCGACAATCTTATTCTTAATGTTTTACAAAAATATAAAATCTGTTCCTATTTTGTATTATTACATATATTACGTCGGATACTACCAGCAGCAACATAAACAGCAGTTTTACGTGTTTACATCAATTTGTCCAGCATCGGAGCTGGACACATAGTGTAAAAAAATAACTACAGCATGTGCCCAGCGAGCGTTGGGCACTTCATGAAGTGCCCAGTTTTGTTGGTCACATACTGCAATTTTTAATGAAAACGTTCAGTTACACTATGTGCCCAGGCGAGCTGGGCACTTCATGAAGAGCCCGGTTGGAGCTGGACTCTTCATGAAGTGCCCAATTACAGCATGTGGCTACGACATATATATATATATATATATATATATATATATATATATAGTACTTACTTATATATTTGCAGTTGTATAATCAGTATCTTTGCTCAAAAACAAGCTTAAGGAATTAATTGTAACAAATATATATTTTTTTTTACTAAAATCCGTTCATAAAACGATTTTAGTGACGGTAAGGATACCATCACTTTTGCCTGTAACTAACTAATTAATAGTGTAGTTAAGTCTGTCTAAAGTGATGTAAAAAGAGCAAAATAAATATTTCGATGAATTTAATCATGTAATATTATTATTGTCTCATACCTCACTGTCTTTATGGATTTTTCTCGTTTTTTGTTTTATTTCTAAGACATTGATAGTTATAATTTTTTCCTTTCATAGTTTCAGAGTACTTTTTCATTAACAGCTGGTCAACTATTGCAACCACCTAATTTTCAAAAGTTTTTGTTAAAATACTTATCCATAGTCGTGAAACATACAAAAATAATCAGGTTTGGTTAAATACCAATAAATAAAATTAATAATATAACCACCCTTGTAAAGTTTATGAATGACTGAAAATAATAACAATTAAATTCGTGATGAGGCAGATAGGTTTATGACCAATCGTCAGTCCAGGGTGGACCTATGTCTTGCAAAGGTAAATAAATAAAGATAAATCATGTACGGGCTCACTTTTAGAATAATAGTAAAATTTTGTAAAAAACCATATGTTTACGAAGTGTTGTCATAGAGTTATATTTAAAAGCACGAGGAACAATTGTGTTTAGAATATTGGTTAATGAAAGTTAATGAAAAATAATCTAAGAATAGTTTTAATCCTAAAGGTTTACAAATATAATATTAATAAAATAAAATAAGAAAATTATAAAATGCAACAAAAACCCTTATAAGCATATTATAGTACCATATCTCTCACTTAGATGGCGTCTGGTTTCACTAAAATGTTTAAGGCTGCTTCATTTTCCTTTACTATCAAACCCTCGAGGGCAATATTCCATTGTTGATATTTCGCCATATGCGGGTATGTAAGGTATTGGAAATTTTCGTTACACTCGGTGAAATAATGTATCCGTGGTATCAATGTAATCCGTAAATTAAAGCTGTTTGGGGATTGAAGATAAGAGAAAACCAGACGTGAAGAAATGAGGCAAAAGTTGAGTGAAGAAGACGCAGTCGGGCGAGGCGGTCAGCCGTGAGGCGCTGACACTTGGAAGCGACAACTTCGTTGGCAACTGCCTTGAGATTCCTTTCATCTCGACCATGCTGACAATCTAATCTGTTCCTGTTGATCCGCTGAGATGGTATTATAGCTGATATTTTAAATTTCGTAGAATATTTTTCATAAGGAAAAATACAAAATGTATATATATATATATATATAAAAATGGTTTGTATATAAGATATTGGTATTAAAAAATTTTCCATAGGTTATAATGAGAGGATCATAAATTTATTTTGGGTATTATAAAATATCCAAACATGTTTCACATTAATAATTTTTATTCATCTCACTTTTAATAATAATAATAAAATATTGTTTGAGTCCATAACAAAGAAACTAACTCAAACTACAATAAATGTTGACGAAAATGGAATGGTAAACATACGGTCGTATGCGTAAAATTCAAATTGAAACAAAGAAAGTAAAAGCAAATTACTGAAATTATCTCTCTTAACTCCAATAGCCTTTTGTTATATATATTTTTCATTAAATTAATTCGCAAAGGATTTTGCGTTGCCCTTCAACTAAAAATATCGACTACCTTGCAAATAGAACATGATAAACTCAATTTAAAATATTTGTCTTATAAAATCAAAAATATTCTTAAGTTCGTCGAACAATTTGTTGTTGTTTAGTTTAGGCCTAAGGTGTTTATATTTTGACGCTTGCCAGTGCATTGGCATGCCCTTAAGCCAGCCAATAATGGATGTTTTGAATTTTGATTGGATTTTTGAGAGATTGAAACCTTTAAAGACAGCCTGCGAAGGAAAAGATGAGCAAGTGTTCAAACTACTCACCTAAAGTAGCTTTATCTTATTAATTTCCGATGTAGGTGAATAAACTGATTTCCTAGAGCACAATCTACTAGAGCACAATCTACTACATAATTATGACCCCAACAAAACAAGCAGGAATATGATCTCAAAAAAACTACGGAGTTATATTCGAGAGTTATTTGTATTCGTTCCCGGTGAGTTAATGAAAGTGTCATAACATTTGAATGCGCCACAAATGTGACATTGGTATGAATACGCCACAAAAAACTATAGTACAAATAAAATATATTTTGAGAACTAAATTAGTCAATAAATTTAAAATTTATAAAAAATTCGATAACCCTTGTTTTATGCGTGACATGATTTCTAATAAAACTTCTTAAACTGTGTTATTAAAACATTTAATACATTGTATTATTTTATTTCATTAGGTATTATTTTATTTCCATGAGTTATTCGAATAGAAATCAAATTCATGCGAAATTCATCACCTAGTGAGAGGCCAGGTTAGCTTCACGAAATTTCTCGCAAGGCATTAATTGGGCTTAGTAATTTATTCCCTAACTGACACTACCCTAGGGTTTGCACTCCGTATGCAGCCAACAAACGTGTAAGAATGTTGAAAACATCGGCTGATTGCTGGTGCATGAATGGGTTGCAGCTACCCGAATTTCAGGTACTAATAGCGAAACAAAAACAAAGCGAACATTACTGTAATTACGAAGTATAAGCATGAGAATCAATGTTTATGGACTGGGTGTTTATTTATTGGGACAGAAGGGAGAATAAGTGTACTGTATTTGTATTAGGAAGTAGAGTAAATTTCCTGAAAAGTATTTAGCTGAAACAATTTCTTTCGTGAGATAACGTTGTGTTTTACTTCTTTGATACACAAATAAATATTTGTAGGCCTGTTTTCCAATAACCGACTCACAGCACCAGGTACGTCTACTTTCTGTTGATGTCGTGGTTGGGTACTGTAAAAGTAGGCCTAGCAAAACTTATTTGAATACGTTTTGTATTCGTACCCGACGTGTTAAATGAGTGTGTTATGTGTGTGTTTCACTGTTTCTTAGGCCCGAGACACACACGGCGTTTTTTTTTATCGCGCGATAATTTTACACCGCCGCCGACGAAATGGCGTTCGTACACACGTGGCGGTAAAAAAAAAACGCCACGGAAAAAATATCGCCAATCATGGTACCATTTTAATTTTGAGAGACGACGGTGGGTGTTTACCAAATGCATTTTACCACATGATGATCACAGAACCCCTGACGTCATCAACATGGTACAATGTTTAGAGTGTCTTGCCGTCTGACCATGGCGGCGGTAAAAAATCCGCCAAATGTGTACGCTCCCATTTAATTGCATACGCCACTGTGATGACAAAGCTGAAAAACCGCTTTAGAGCGGCGTCAAAACTACCGCCAGCGGCAATATTATCGCGCGGTATTTCTTCCGCCCTGTGTGTACGCGTCCATTTAAATCAATGCACTACGGGCGAGCGGCATTTTTACCGCGCGTTAAAAAACGCCGTGTGTGTCCCCGGCCTTAAAGAATCTTCGATGGATAACATGTTTTTCTTTTCTTATCTCTTAAAAAATCCATTCTGGCAAAACAAATAGAACAAACAGATTACCTCTTACGGTTGAATTGTTTGAAACTAGGTCACCCGTCTATTTAAGAGAAATGGACAAGTTAACTGAACGAACAAAAATACGAATATAAATAATGTTACTGAGATAAATTAGACTTTAAATGATACTGTCCTGTGTTCTTCAACTGTTTAGAATTGAAGTTTTTTATCTTATCTTATCAATCGTTTTTTAAGCATAGGCCTGTGATCTTTAACTGTTTCTAATTCATAATATTTTACCTTGTATTATTTACATACACTATGTTTTGCTTGAACATATTTAGTATATTTCGAATCAAAACATGAAACTAATGTTCAAAGGAAAAACACAGTCCATGAAAGTTATTGAAAATCAAAACACTGGTGTTGCCAGTGGAACCAAGTTCAGTTCAACGAGAGTAGTTGTGACAAACTCGTCACTTTGACAGAAACGAAAATCTGAGTGATATACAGTGTCCATTCGGCACATCAATTACTCGATACACTCTGACCATATTAAAATTTATGATTAAGTTATATTACTTTAACGATATGTGTGTGTTTAGTTTTGTCTAAATCTCTTCATAGTATCACCGTTGCATCAATCCTTTTCCACGTATTCAGTAAATTTCAAAAAATATTTTTTATACTTTAGCATATTGATTATTTATCGAAAGTTAAAGATTCCAATCCTTAATACTACGGGTAAATGATGAATTAACTAAACGTAATTAATCAGCTATTAGGTTTCAACAAAATGTAAATGAAAATGAACAATTTAATCATTTAAGTTATTTACAATAATATAAATTTAGTAAAAATAATTCTTAGAATATTGATAATTTTCGATGGTTTGCATCATTTACAAAACTGTATTCTTATAGTGGTACATAATTTAGAAAAAAATAATCAATTTATTTCACTTAATACAATAACGAAAAATAATCATATGGAAAATAATTTTTAACATGTAATCCGTGTAGATTAACTTTTTTGTGATTTTTATTGGTTTGGGGTATTTTTGCAGAGGATTTGGGGATTTTCCCAGAAGTCAGGATAATTTTACTCCCTTAATGACATTTAAAGAAAGAATATTACAGAATATGCACCGCCAATAATTCAGTAACTAGTGATTGAATGAAAAATTGTTTATTTTTCAAGCTGACTCCAATTATGACAGTGTAATTTACATGAAATGAATAAAAATATATAGAATTAGGATATTTAGGAATATAACCACCCAGGATTGAAAAAATTCTAACAAAAGGGTTTTCAACGGATTTTAGTCGCAATAGTTAACCAGAAGCAGACAACTGCAAGTTCGTTTCTTTAAAATGGCCGCCAATAACCCCAAAAGTAACATTAAAGACATAAGAAAGTAATAATAGAGGTGACGACAAAGTAATGTTGATGCTGTTCTACCATTACCCACAGTTGATAGGTGGTAATTACTTTATTTTGACTAGGTAGCCAATTTTTTCTATCATCTTGAATGTAATGTTTTTTGTCAAAAGTAAAAATGGTGTTATGACATATCATTACAAGCTAGATTTTCACGCTAATTATAATACTCAAATCCGTTAAAAAATATTTATTAGTTCTCAAGATACACCCAAACGAAGATTCTGCCCTGTCCAATCCTTATGGGTGATACGAGCCTTGAAAACTTCTTAGGATTATTTTTCTTATATCTCCGGTTTCTGTCAAACTATGTAGTTCGTTTTAGTTATACAATACTCAGCAATAAAAAGGCTTCAGTTTGAGCCTTCAAAAAATGATCATTTAAATGAGAAGAGCTAGAGAAAAGTGTGAGGTGCTGCGCGGTGCACACGTTATCTGATAGCAGGACAGACAAGGTGAAGGTCACTTGCTGGACCAAGTATCGGTGACTAACTATTCGGTCATTTCCGTAATAGTTCGTGTAATATAAAAACCAACCCCACGGGAACGATCGGAGATCCGCAAGCTACCGTACCGTGCGTCTCGTGTGTTACGGTTTACGTCTGCCGTCCCGACCTGTGTGCTTCAGTGAGTACTTTGCCTTGTTTGGTTTATTTTGTTCCATCAGAGTAGACTGGTAGTGCATAGGGGAAATGTGCTCTTATTGAATAATTATAATAAATTTCCCGTGTGAAGAACGTTCCGGCGAACCTGTCACGCCTGGAATCGCTCTGCATTTATTGAGTTTTACACAAAATTCCCCGTCTCTCCCGTGCTATGTCTGGACCGCAAGGTTGAGAGATAATTAAATAATTTTTGGAATACATTGGAATCAAACCCTCTAAATTGTCTCGCCTCCACATTATAAACAATATATTATTTTGCGTGCTCGAAGGCTGTGTACGCCCGCTGAGTCGCAATTACACCTTAATCCGGGATAAGTAGCAATTTTTACTAACACATTACTACGTTGCTGAGAGCGTTCTGTGGGCTATGTATCATGCCCGCTGATCCGCTCCACTGCATTAGTTGTGTTTAGACGTACATCAGCCCGAATTATAAATAAACTACCGTTGTGTGCGCTCGCAGGCTATGTATGCCAGCCGAGTCGCACCAGTCTTTTAATCTGTTACCCATGTATATCAGTAATTCTCCATCGAATTGGGGTCCCATCAATTTTGCATTCTTTAAGGCCCTCCTGCAGCCCCCTCGGAAAAATTTTCATTTAATATGTAAATGGATATTTTTATGTTGTGTGTACCTTCGACATGTCCCGCTTGCATTCAATAAAATATGCTCGTTTATACCGTTCTTGTTAATTTGTATATTACCCACCACCACTCGATAAAATACCACAAATATGACCCTGGTAAAGTGCTGAGACTATCCACACCAAAATTCGGAATAAAAGCCTTAAAAAAATTTTAATAAAAATTTTAACAAAACATTTGATTTAAACATTTCCTTGTGGTAAAATACGGCATTTCTAAGGTTCAAAATAAGACACTACATTCGTTGTGGTTTTATGTCATCAGTAGTATTGTGCTTTCATGAGAGCTACCGATAACGCAAATTTGACGAGGTCAGATAGTTACTGACCTGTATTAAACAAAAATTTGCATTGAGGAAAAAATACTGTGCTCCAGCTTTAAAAGAAATTAAAAATTTGCTAAGGTATTAAATCACTATAAAGTGTTTTATTTTAATTTGAGTTCTTGATCATTAAGAATATGTAAAGGTGAGTTGAGATATATGCCTTAACAAGATTAACGCATTAATTCAACTATACGTTACATGCAGAATCATAAATTATCTTAGCCTCGTCAACGTTTCGTTGATGATAGCTCAAACGAAGGCGCATTAATGACTGAGCAACTTAAGACCAAAACGAATGTTGTATCTTATTTTTAACCTGTCTAATTGAAATGATGAGTTGCTAAAATTGAAGTCGTTTAATCACTGGTTGTTTTAAGATTTATACATTCAATACGGTGGATCCAAGATGGTGGCCAATATTGGCTACCCAGTCGAAATATAGTAATTGCCACCCATCAATTTGGGTGAAGATAGAATGACTCCAATATTACTTTATCATCACCTGGGGCACTACTATCTCATATACTTAATGTTGTTTTCGGGGTTGTTAGTGGTCATCTTGAAAAAAAAACTTCCGGTAGGCCTAGTCCGATTTTTTAAGACTTTTCTCTGTTAATAAAGTATTACGTAAATTGCGCCAAAATCCTTTGAAAAATATTTTGTTAGAATTTGTTTATTGTTAGAATGTACTATTTGGAGCTTCTGAAGGATGATAAAAATACGAAGTTTCTAATTACTTCGAATTAGTGTTAAGATTATTAAATTTTGTCTGAAATACTTTTTACAGTACCACAAATCTGTTTAAAAAATTATGGTTGACAATTTCAAAGGTAAAATGACACATTGAGTTTCCCAAAATTTATCCTGGCTAATTAAAGAGAGAGTCTGTAATTCTACACCGACGAATTTGGTCGTTAGACTATGTCGAATTGGTACCAGAAACCTCTGTTACATCTCAGAATGGATTACATACTACAGTACTGCATTTCTGAACTTTTTTAAATTTTGTTTAAACCCAATGCAACACAATTTAGGCACTGGGCCAGAAAGTATTAACTGGTTTTGTAACAGTTACTTTAAAATACTGTTGGGCATTTATTCAGTTAAATATCGATTTGTTTCTATCAGATGAGTCAAATATAGTATACTCTTTACACTGGTTTCATGAGATGGATTAATAGTATATTTCGCAACAAGGGGCGAAAATGAGGTTTAGAAGGCTCGAGATCGTGTTTCAAATTCGAGACGAAGTCGAGAAATTGAAACGATCGAATACTACAAAATCTTTTCGGCCGAGGTGCGGACGCTATTTTTCACCACTCTACACAATGAAATAAACCCTTTTATAACGTTAAAAATCTGATTATTATTCGATACGCTTGAAAACTAAACTTTGAGATTATGAGTGAATACAACTTCTTTGACATGTTTTTTCGGCCTCTGGCGGAAAAGAGCTGGGTTCGGCCACGAAAAGACGATTGTAAAACAGGTGGTTACGTCGTAGTGCGGTGAAATAGTGTACAGTAGAACCTTTATATGAAGACTCTCAAGGGGATACTGGAAAGAGTATTGTTATCAAGAGAGTCTTCTTATTAGGGTTCGTGTTAACAAGACATTGTCGTTACAGTATCAAGGAGACTTTTTTTATTACTAGTTATTAGTATCAAGGTTTTTGTGTTATCGAGTGTCTTCTTATCAAAGTTCTACTGTATTACGTTACTAGGCCGGAAAGAACCGTTCTGCCGGACGAGCATGACAGTTGCCGCGCGAGCGAAGGTGATTGCGGGATTTTCATGCGAGTACAGTAAAACTCAGAATAAACATTCTTTCAATCATAACGTAGTCCTTGCATAAACCAATACGTTTCTCAATCCTTCGAACCTAACCTATAACATAATGAATAAACATTTGCTGCTGCTGCCAGTGCTGCCACTACATTCCTATAAAAAAATAACCAATAAACAAGCATTAAACGTCGGTTTGCTGCAAAACAGCTGATTGTTTACTTCCGATTTTCCGGCCTAGGACCGCAATGGGTAACTTTTGAGCCAACAAAAAGGAACTGAAAACAGATGTTTTTGTGTCAGTATGATGAAAAATAATTTGTATCCGTTTAATTTTTAAACACATGATCCTGGGTAAGCGTGAATAGCTTACGTGGGATGGTTCTTGTATTCAAATTAATAAAGCCATGGGATGAGCGTGGTATACTTGAACGTTAAAGAATGTTATGGTTCATACAAGTGAGCTAAGCCACGGATAATCCTTCGCATACAACAATCTACGTTTTTGCATCACCAGGGATTTCAGGCAGAACTAAACTGCATTAGCCTCAACTTAGTGTTGAAAATAAACGTGATGGTATGTAAACAAAACTATTTGGCTCTGAAAATTGTCCTACCAAATGTTATGTCAGTTTGTGCCTGAAAGACTTGATAAAAGTGTACGCCAGATAAAACTAATTCCGAACTTTTTCATTGAAAATAATGATAAAATCTTTCAAAACTAATTTTCCAAATTAGCTAAATGATTCCCCTCCTCCCTCTATGATTCTCCTTGTAATGTGTAAAATAATACTTTACCTCCCAGCAAATAGTGATTACTTTGTCTCGCGTCTCGTCGTGAAAATTTACGCCATCGGCAAGCTCGGGTGCCACAATTTTCATCAGTGAGACAATGTGCTTTACTCTGGAGATAGACAAATCATTTTTCTTCTACCTGCAATAATAAATACCCAACGTCTAAACATTTCTCTCAGTAACTTAGTAATTAACAAACAATAACAATTTTGTTTCATCTGCATAGTAGTGCCTGCATACGAGTAGCTGATTGCACCAACAATAACCTGATTGTTGCAACATTCTTGCTCGCTTAATACATTGAAGTTCTTACGGCAGATTGAATTCAATGTTATTCTTATGTGATTATCCCTGACACTAAATCGGATTAACGCTAATTCACTATTAGCGCCTACAATATGTTAAACTTCAACATGTTAAATTTAAGGCGTTATATTTTTGAGTTAGTGATTTCATTGTGATTCTTATAGGATTGCTTTACTCCCCATGGAGGTAAAGGATTATTTTACTCATTCATTACAAGGAGGAAAAGTAAGTGTCTAAACATAGCAAAAGGATAATGATTGACCAAAAATTGTTACCTTAATTTTGTTTGCAGCGTAAAAGAACTATCGTTCTTCACTCGACTCAAAAGTTTTTTTCACCCTTGTCCATTGTCCGACAAAAAAAAACTCCTGCCCAAGTCGTTAAAATTGGCTTCGTATCAACAGTGTCACTTTGAGTCTGGCGATTAAGACCATTACATACTACTACACCTAACAATATTTTCCAATTAAACTGCCTGGAGATGTCAAAATATAGTCTCTCTACGCTCAACATTGGAAAATATTTAAAATGTGTCAAGGCTGTTTTTGAATAAATTAACAATACTACCACAACCTTGTTTCCTGTAATCGGAAACTAGTTAACTTCCCTCCAATGACAAATATTATGTTTGTCATAGACAAGGTAGTTTCTCCTAGTCACGAAATCGTTTCAGACTGTTATTGGACTGAACGATTGTCGTTTATCGTCTCTTAGTTTCTAGTCCTGTTTAACATATTACCTTTATTATTTCTATAAAACTGGCACCCGCAATTCAAATCATTGCATGACATAACTAAACATTTTCAGTTATATTGCTTATCATTGATTGTCGTCAGTAGATAATGTCAAACTTTGACCAAACGATCCCAATGACCATAATGTGTTTTAGATTTTTTTTTTGTTATTTGATTGTTTTTGGCTCTTCGGCCAAAGACAATAACTTTATTTTGAAGACAACGTCCAAATAGTAATCATCATGCTCAAATGTGGACCTATGAATCCTGTAATAACTATGCAAACAAATTATTAGACATAAAACCTCTTGCATATGTAACCCTTGTTTTATGCGTGACATGATTTCTAATAAAACTTCTTAAACTATGTATTTAATTGGGACTTGACATTCTGCAGACATTCTATTTTCGTTTATAGCATTCTCGGAAAGAAAAATAAAAATATCTCGTTATATGTAAAATTTAGCGTATTATTCAACTTAGTAACAATTCTGTAAAAATTATTAAGCCGAAAAAGTCCTTTTAAAGTTGAAACAAAGCGTTATTGAGAACCCTCTCTTTATGAAACATAAAGCACGATCTAATGGTGTGTGAGTCCTTCTAAATCGTGAATTGATTGCTGCTTTGCGCAGCACTCTAATGTTTTTCTCTGAAATTCAATATAAATACAAATATTTGTTGTCTTAATTCTTAGAAAAGCTTTATCATAGAATGTGTGATATACCGTTCCAAGTGGCTTGGTCATGAGAAGATAAATAAGAAATATTTAAAATATATATATATATATATATATATATATATATATATATATATACATAAGTATATATAAGTGTAAGTATAAACACTCACTAACATACAGCTATTTATACTTTATCGATACTCTTTTACAAGTAAATCAAATATAATCATCAAAGAACTCAAATCACAATAGGCTATGATATTAATATAGTTTTTATTAAAATTCTCATGAATTTGCATTGCATTCTAAAGCATTCTAGTACACTTGTAAAAGTGTATAGATCAAATAAATTATCAATGAACTCCCAGTCTTATGGTAAAACCTGTGTTATATCACATTTTAAGAAATGTTAATTGGCCTTCCCGGTTGTATTATGACTACCTTACACAAACAAAAAACAGCCTAATTTTATTCAATACTAATCTTCAATCAACGAATAGTTCTTTGCACTTGAATAATATGTTTGGGAAAACAATAATATTTTTAACAATAGTCCATGAATACTGTAACATATATCATACCGTACATGCGACGAACCTAAAGAGCAGAATTTAATCTGAAGTAAGATCAGGTACTTTTCTGATTGGTTCTTTATTATTTGATCTTGGGTTGAAGTATATGTATCCCAGGCTATGTCATTGAGCCTGGTCTATTTCCTACTGTCCAGGTTCAACTCCATATCATGAATGAAACAGATTTGTTTTGGCTATAACATTTGAAGATACAAATGGATTGAAAATAATTATCGTAAATCATAAATTAGGTTTATGAGCTATGCGAAAGTTCTCTCAGCATTAGTTTTAGCTAGAATAGGTTTAAGCTACCCACAAATGTTTCAGAATATTCGTTTTCCCAATAAGTTCACATGTAATTTGTTTTTACATACCCAATTTGTTTTCGAAATTGCTTTTAACGATTCTTTTTATTCATTTGTAAATGAAATAACAATACGGATTAAATTAAATTTTGAACACAGAATAACAAACGTGAGTGAATATTCATCACAGTCGCAGTGGGACGCGTCCCTCGCCCGCAGTGAAATTTGCATACAAATATACTCACCTTGATTATATATTGTTTATTTTGATCATTACTTGATCCAAAACGTTACATCTGTAGAACCTCTATTGTTTTTCAATTCATAAAATTACGATGTATACATATTTCAATGAACGTATTGAACCTTTTTTAGAAAAGCTTAAAGGATACGTTAAATTAAAGATGTTGATACGGCTTTAACATAGATCAGATAAGAATATTAAATTCTGAGTAATAAATTGTAGATAACATAGCTATATTTATGCAATATAAATTTAGCATAATCGCACTACTAACATATTAATACTAAGAAAAATCGGCAGACCGGTAATATTCAAGTAATAACTATTGTTTGTCCGAGGCCACTGTGGCGCTCTAACTATCGGCCATTTCCTACAAGTTCCAAACAACTCTTTCACTTCAAGGCCACACATGTGTCGTGTAACGACGCAATGTCACGGCACCTAGTGGTCACGCCATGTCTGTCACTATGGTATCGTAATTATTTAATGATGTTGTGTGAGCAATTTAATTATAAATAAACTATACCGGTATCAGCTGACAAACGCCATTGTATTCCTTGTAAAACAATAGAACAAAACTATGTAAAATTATTTTAACGTACCGCTCATTGAGGGGCAACTATTTTCGGGCTTGTAAAGACAATAAATTGTAAATGGCCTGTTCAGATAAATTTAAAGGATCCGCTTCTAAATCAATGTTGTTTTTGGGTTATCAGTATTTTCTATTTTTACAAGTACTTTCAAAATTGCTTTGGTAAATTAATGCAATGATGAATAGTAGTTCAAGATTGGTAGTTCAAGATATATAAAAGAATTACTAATGAGGGAATACAGGACCCGTTTGATAAGTTGAAACAATATGTTAACACTGAGCGGGATTAGTAAAAAACTTGTAAGATGTGTTTACTTGAAAGCCTTATTTAGGTGTTTGTTACTTTTAATTGACACTTTACGTGGATCTAAATGTAAACTTGTAGCCTTAATTTGTTCATATTCGTCTTCAGTAAAAGCAAATGTCAAAATTACCCAAACTGTTTAAACTATTGAATTTTAAACACATTATATACAGTGAAAACATCAAATGTATGCAAAACATTTATTGAAAAACGAGACACAACATTCAAGAAATGTGGCAACGTAAAATAGTTTATTGTTGCTGTATAATCTATATTAAGCCTAAATTAGTTGCCATTTGCATAACATGTTGGTACTTTTTAAAGTGAACACTGGCTGTATAATCTATATTAAGCCTAAATTAGTTGCAATCTGCATAACATGTTGGTACTTTTTAAAGTGAACACTGGATTTTTTCACTTTAAAATGTCCATTACTCTTAAATAACAATGAGTAATTTGGGAATAGTTACGCTGGAGGAAGAGACGTATATATTTGCCAGAGACGAGGTTGCCAGGAGGTGTTATCATCCGCGGCCTTCCGGTTTAGTAATCAGACCAAGCACGCCACCGGAAGTTTTAATATTGTCTTAGCTGATAAACGAGCTTTTCTACAACAAAAATACAGTTAATTGCATGTTTTTAATTTTAATATATTCAAAGTTTTCTTGATTCTTAATTTATAATAGAATTTGTAGTAGTCTCGTTGTTCAAGCTGTCCAATAAATATGTAGTTGGAATATTAATTTTGATTGGTTGAAATATGTTAAGTAATCTTCAAGAATGTTGGCTATGAAATTATTATATCCCCCTTCTTTACTTAGATTATAACAATACAAGTACTATCTGAAGTAATAATCTGTTACATCGTTTATGATTTAATATTACATCATAAAAACGCTTGAGGTACGGGACAATAATATGATTTTAAATTCAATATGAAATGTCATCGTTTCGGAATCTCCTTTCGTATTAAAAAACTACAAAATAAACTCTTTGTTAAAAAAATACAACCACAAAAATGAGTTGGTAGTATAATCAATATTGGCACGAGTTTTTTTTGTATTTTTTTACAATATATAATCCAAAACCTTTTTAATGAATATTGACTTGTTATGCGATTAAGTAATTTTATTTATATTACGGGTTTTAATCCTCAATTTTATCATATGAAGGGCACCCATTGAAAACCTTGTAGCAATCAAATCATTGTTATTTAAAACATATTATACTTCTACGTAAACTCTAAACTAATAAAAGTGACAATCAGAGATAAATTACTTCCAGCAAACAACGCCCGGTATCGCTGCAGTTCATTTCATCAGGTTTTCCGTGCTGTTTACATGGAAGCGTGAATTCCTTTCCACAGAGTGAGTATCGTTGTCAAAATTAAAGCCCCTTGTAAAATTTGTATTTGATTATTTAAAGAGGTGCTGCATCGACATGGATTGATAGGTATACAAAATAATACTAATAAAAAATATAATAGTAAATTTATTACATTCGCTGAATCATACCTCCGCTAATGGGATGTGGAAACCTTAAGCACTTTGATTTTTGCTTAAAATTATCATAAACAGTTTGTGGAAAAGAGCTTGTCCGCTTTTATTCACAAAAGTTCACCATCGTACTTAGCGTGACACAAATTCACATATTGAACTCAGACTCGAATAACAGACAGTCTAGGAATTATTATTCTTATAAGAGTATCTAATTGATAACAAAGATTAGGGTAAAATGTCATCACAACGAAAATGGATACACAAAAGCAACAGGGAGATCCTTGATTACGGTGGTGGATAAGGGTTCGCTGGTGGATGGGAGGAGGGGAAGCTTGAGAAGTGCAACAGGCTCAGCTGTAGCAGAAAATAATCCTACTCGAGTAGAAACTAAATAAATAACTGTCAGTATTGGTCTACTGGATAGTGCATAAATTTATATTAATTTTATATATATATATATATATATATTTATATTAAAATTGTAAATAAAATATAAAAACTAAAGGCTGCCAAACCCTTATTTTATTTATCCTTTACACTTTATAACAATAGAAAACGAATGCTGATCTTTATATACATTCAATAAAACGTATAATACTGGACAAATATGAGGCTTACCTTGTTCAATAGCTTTTGTATGTATAATTAGTGTTCAGAATTAAAATAATCATAAACTGAATTCAAATTCTTAAACGTAGAATACAGTCACACATTTAGACAATCTCAAGTAAATAAGTCTTAATTAGACGAACTCTTATACAAGTCTTATTATAAAATGAGTGAGTTTTGTAATTTTATTCATTTCACAATACTAAGATAACAATTACCTAGAGCAATGATTTTAAAGCACTAAATTATTACTTTTTCAATCTGGATTCAACAATGCATACTTAAATAGAATCACATTATGTCTGTGGCCTGTTTTAATTATTCAATTTGTTTGTTTACTTTTATAAAAGTTTCTAGTTTATATATTCACTGTTTTGACATGTTTTCTGAAATGTTTAATTAATTAGTCATTTTAATAAAAATCTGATTATATCGTAATTAACAGACACTCACAGGCAACAATATAAATTTTCTACGAAAAACCAAAAACAATTCGATATTTCAGGACCATCTTTAGCCATCCCCCTTTTGGACGGACTGATCCGAGCGGATTGCGATCTTGTCTGTATAAGCACCACATTACAAATATCGCATTAATTAGTTTTTAATTGAAACATGTAGCACCACCTGCTCTACCGCCTCCACTTAACGAGAAGATCACGTGGTACATAATTTATTTGTATAGTAATTTTGTCTTAAGCATTTGTAATACAAATCACAGCCTGGGATCTGGGGGTGGAGCCCCCAATGAGGAAAGCGAATATTGATGTATATGTGGTGTCTGATTTGTACAAACTCAATTTAAATTTCAAACTGCAGCTTTGTGCTGTGGTGTTTTAGCTGTAAATTTCATTTATGCAGAGAAAAATTCTTAGAATATTTAATTGTATAAAGGAATACATCTTAGCTCAATGTACACTAGGGTTTTTGGGGTACAATTCATAGGCTGTTATAATTAAGACCAGTATTTACCACTGATCGTTTTCAAATAATTTCGATGCTCAAAGTAATTCTATAAAAGTTGTTGCATTCAATGTTTGTTCCTGGAGTTTAAAAGAGTCATTTTCATTAAATATTTGAATGACATAGCAAGGAATTCAAGTTTCTATAGAAGTATTTATGGATTTTTTAGACCGCTACTAAATTCATAGTTCAATTTTGTAGTGATTATTTCAAGGACCAAAGAACATGGTCGTCTGAATATCTATATGTTAGTGATCGACTCAAAGTTTTTTTAAGGTTTTGAGCTAGGAGAGAGGGGTTAGGCACATATCACAGCCATTTTTGTTTCACTAAAATAATCAATATGAAAATCATGCATAGCAGTTATTGGCCCGTACCTTAGTAAAAAACACCTACTTAATTCGGTTGAAAATTGAGTTTTTTAATAACGACCACAACTCTGATCGACTGTTTAAACAAAATCTTATTAAATTGTCGCTCTTTTCTATGTGGTTGCGTTTATTTAGTCCAAATACTCGAGAGATATTTCTAATTAAAATAGTGTACTTAAATAGCAATCACCACGTACATATATACAGGGTGGAACGAAGGTAGTGTTAAGGTTTAACACAAGTATTAATGACAACATGGTATATAGGTTTCCATACTCTTATAATAGGGGAATGAAAGATGATCTTATTGTCATTTTTAAATCCTCATGCAATTTACAACATGAACAATACGAAGGTTTGGGATTAAACATGTTGTACGCTCTTGGATTGTAATAAAAGTCTCATGAAATTTACAATATAAACAAACAGAAGGTTTGGGATTTAATATGTTGTACGCTCTTGGATTGTAATAAAAGTGATTTTTTTCTAGAAAGATTGACTACATTTTTCTACACGTTTGCTGCATAACACCTAACTGTAGAAAGTGTCAAGTATTACAAAAAGATAAACTCTTTAATCAATATTAGTCCAGGAATTTTAGGAAAGTCGACCTAACGTATCCTTACTAAGCAGAAACTTCGCTTGGATGTTAAGTAATTTTCCTAGTCAAAAAGTAAAAGTCTCCGGATATCCTGTTTTGCCTCAGCCACCATATTGAAAAAATCCGATTTGTGTTCCTACAAAATTTTGTTCAATCAACGCAGAAACCATAAGAGATACGACAGAAGCGTAAATGGGGTTTTTATTGAGGATACAATTTCCAATAACAGTGATTTTCAAATAACTAAGTATACGAACTGGTATAAGAAATTTCAAAAATAACTGCTGATAATATTAATTTAATAAAAAAAACTGTTTTAATACAAATTAAAACATGTGCAAACACAAACATACAAAGAAATACATGTAACATTTTATGTATAACAAATTATCAATGGAGCGAAGCTCTTTTATTTTATCGAATAATAGATTATATTGAAAAAATTCCAGATAGAAATCTCCGTTGTTTGACTCCTCAATGATAAAAATCGCTTCACAAAAAAGCGTAAAGGAGCTTCACAAGAAAGGTATTACTTGATAGTTTGTAAATATAATACTACAAGGCAAAATATGTTGTATGCCCACATACGCCATTATTGTGAACCAATTTTGACGATTGACGTGTCAAATAATTAGATTTTTCATGAGGATTTTACGAATATAATTTATTAATCATTAATATCAAAGCGCTTTGCCCCCTTAGGAAGTTATTTTACATAATATTTATATGAATTCCTTATGGCTGGAGTATATGGATTACAAGATTTTAGAAAATTTATAATTTTAGCAGTTATTTTTAAATTTCCTATACTTATTTATACTCATTTTATTGGAAACTTTTTCGCCTACAAAAACTCCAAGTACACTTATTTCGTATCTCTTGTGGTTTTTTCGTTGATTAAAAAAATGTATAGAGAAACACTAACCGGAAATGTTTTTATTCCAAGATACCAGCTGGAGCACTGCAGGGATTTTAGGGGACTTTTGACATTATAATTACTGAGGTTTACTTCATGACTACACATACCTGGGTTTACTTAACATCTGTGGAATGTTTCAGCTTGGTCAGGATCTGTTTGGTCGATTCATTTTTTATGTATGAAATTTCTGGACTATAAGCAAAAAAATAATTTTTAAAGCCTCTCTAATTATTCATTCTTCAGTTTATAAAAGTTTTTGTATAAAAACAAGGTAAGAATAGCTTCGCTAATATAGTATAAATAAACGAAAAAAGCGATTAACCAATAAGTCGATATTCCGATTGAACAGCTCAAACCTCTCAGGTAAACATAATTTATCATTGCTTTTTTAAGAAAAAAAAAATCAGTTAAAAAGATTACAGATGTGTCCAAATAGGATCCTTATATGCCCAGTTTAATCTACGTCAATCTCACGGTAAAATTAATTTCAGGCTCACCATGTTTTCTCACACATACTCTCTTATTATTGAAAGACAGTTTAGAGCAGTAGTAGGTTATTACAAAGCATTTTGAAGATTATGTAATGGAAAAAATGTTTATTATATTTGACACTCGCTAAGTTCCGTGGAACATTGAGCTACTTTCATTAACTTAATTTTTCTATATTAAATACCACAATTGGAAACCTAACCCACAAAACAAAAGTTCATAGGCATATTTAATCCTGTTGGCTATTTAATATTGTGAAATACACTTTAAGAGGCTTTTAAGAATGATGAGAAAAGTCCATAAAACCTTAAGTTCAAAGTTATAGCCATTGCATTTAAGCGAGTACTTGATTTGTTTAGGAAAATTCAATTTTAGCCTAATCCTGTTTTTCCTCACAAACTTTTTAAATGAAGAATGAATAATCAAAGAATCAGCCATAATTTTAAAGCTTATTGATTGTAGTTTTTTTTTTTTATACGTAACACTTTCTAAAAACAGGGAAAATGTAGGAAGAAAATTAAAGGTTTTTCTACTTTCTAAAAAAACGGGTTTTCAACTTTCTAAGAAAACTATATATTTCACGTACAATACAAACTGAAAGGTTTTAAAGAAGACCAATCTGAAGTGTTTCGTATTATTCAAATATGAAACTTCATATGAATTTCTAGAATAACAATAAAACACACAAAAATGTTTTAGGTGAACTTATCAAACTTATCAACTTATTGGTAATTTTATCAAAGTAGTAAAAAAAGAGTTAAATTTTTTTCTAATGACTGTGAGGTTATAGGAACCAAGATTGTTAAAGTTTTCCACTTCTACTTTTAACCATTAATTTAAACGTGCAATCGCTAGTGTCTGTAAAAATGGCTTTATAATTTGAATCAAGTGTTATAGAAACAATTGGGTACTCATTGTTTAACTTCTGAAAATATATGGGAATATATGGGGGAAACATATGGGAAAAATATGGAATTTGAATATATATGGGAAATTCCATATTGTAATACTATTTTATTTTTTGGAGAGGAGGTGTAATGCATTTACGCATACTGAGAGGATCAGCAGTCTCAGCAGTGTCGGACTCCCATGGGTCCAATGTCCGTCGGACTACACCGACTAACCACCCCCTTCAACACCGAGGACACTGGTCTGCAACTGTTTTGCACATTACTTCGTGTTAGGCCTTTTGATTTACGCCACTAGGGCAGCCTCCGTGGAAAATGTTAGGATTGACGCCGATCAAAATGGACCTTTTTCGCCCGGGGAATGGCTTGGACAAAGTGCCTGTTACAGTTCCAGTTGCCCTCTCATTGGAGGATAGTTCCGTTGATGTTGTCGATCTCAGCGAAGAGTTGTGTTGGCTAGACGTGCCATCGGTTGCACTCAAAGAGGCAGACTCCAGAATTCTAAATATTTACTTATCAGAAAGATATTATTAAACAAATTGAAGTGTGACATGCTGTGGATATGTGGATATTACTACTGAAGAACTTATAGTGCAAGATCATATGGAAACTAGTGCAACGACTCGTATTTAAATAAAATACACATAAAAAATTGTGTTACTCCAGTACTTGTGGTTCAATAGTAGCGTGTTATAGAGAAACAAGCATTCGCCAGGAGAGCGCCTGATACACGGTCCGCATAAAACTGATCGTAAATAATATGGATTGCGCTTCCGTCGACCAGTGCTGCCAACATCTGAAGCGTTTTTATTAGTTCCATATAAATTTGTTTTGAAAAATGTATGCACAAATAAGCTTTGTTTTCCATTTAAATTTCCAATACAATGTGTAGGTCTGAGAATGGGCTACACCAATTTTGACGTACCATTTTATACTTTGCCCTCTTAACACTTCGTTCGGATGATGAAATAGACAATTACTGGGAAATTAAATGCGTTTAAAACTTATGTATTTTAATAATAATCACCCGAAAGTGTATATTTTGATCAAGGCATAATTATGTGCTATATTTAAATGTTTGTTTATTAGGTCGCAGTGACTAATAAAACGATATTCAAGATTTATGTGTCAAATTAAAGGGGACAATACGTTGGTTTGCTGAAATTCCTCAGGGCTTACGTTCTGCTAAGTCCTACACCCTACAGCCTTTTAGAGGTTGAGTAAGATATATATCATGGAAGAATAACAGTTAATAAAGCTATTGATTTAATTAAACATTGAAATCTAAGTTACAACAATAATCTAACAAATATTACTTTCCTTAAAAACTGATTCTCTTCTTTTTTCTTCTCTTGTAAAATAAGAAAAATGCTACGTTAGTAAATTTAGATAAAAAGTATAATCTTTACTCTTTGAAATTTCTTGAAGCCTTATTTAATAGTATAATCAAGGCTTAAAATAATGGGCATTCTTGTTGAGGAAAAATACAAAAGTTAAACGAGTTCCAGTGAAACGACGACGCGACGTGCTCCATTCCAAGCAAACACTGCAGATAACTAGGTTATTTCCCCTAAAACATCATTTAAACTTTTAAAGATTTAGGGTCGAATTTGAATATATATGGGAAATTCCATAAATATTCTAAAATATATCTAATATTATAAATGGATGGTGAAATGTTTAGCATATAAATGACTGATACACATAACATATTTTGAGTTCATTAATCAAACTGCATTCATATTATTGCTATTTCAATGCCAATTATTAAAGTTAGTGTAAGTAGATAGAATAAAATTTAAAACATCAGTCTATGTAAAACCGCTTTCGTTCATGGAGACCAGATTTTTTCTAAAAAGGAGGAAAGAAGAAAACTAACTTTCTACACGAATGTTTTTTTTTCGGTACTCACCCTACTTTTAGACTAGTTGTACTCCAACTTGTTATAAAACCGTTCAAATTGTATTATGTTTATTTGATTGATTTACTATGATCTTAAACTTGCAACTTGACCTTTAAAATTAATGATGAGTCCTTTGGAAAGTATATGGAGAATGCAGTAAGTGACGCTATCCTCATCAAACATACCGGCGATATTTTCCTTAAATTCTCGATACAGTTACTTTATAAAAAATACAAGTAAATTTAAGAAATTTATTTGAATGTAAAAATGTATCTAAGTTAAAATTTTATTTTATAGATATATATTTATGATTTCAAGTAAACAGTTAAATATTATAACAAATTTTTGACCAAGCATTTTAACTAGTCTTATAGGACTGTAATAATTTAGTGCTTTAATACTTATTAATCAAGTTATTAATCGAATTTTAAAACCTGAAAGATAGCAGTAAATAACTTACATACGTCATAAAATTAGAGTAAGTATATTTCTATGGTAATGCATAGAGAGTTGAGCAATAGGCCCGTCGCAGCGGTGATGAAGTAGTTGATGAATATTCACTTTCGTTGTTTATTCAACATTCTAATTTAATTTCATATCCTCTGTAATTCATTAACAACACACTTCATATCCTCTGTAATTTACTAACAAAACATATATTTTTTGCTAACTAGTGCAGGAACAAGATACAAAAATAGCGTGATAACGGAATTTCCATTTAAGAACCTAAAAATTAGTGGAGAGGTCGCACATTCATCATACTAAAATTCCCAAAATTCCACTTGGGCAACATGCCGCCATCATTGATCTCCCCCGTTTGTAACTTATAAAGGACAGACTCATTTATTAATGCAATATAGCTATGCAGTTTGCTTTAAAAATGTTCTGGATTCAAACCAAATTTTTAAATCTATCATACGTAATCTTGTATATAAATTAAACATGTTTATGCTGAAACTGAAAAAAATCAATTGCTAGTACAGGAAACATGATTTTACGGAAAAAAAATTGCTTCAGGGGAAATTCCGTATTTTGCGGGATGGACAACTTAGGTTTACTAGAGTTTGACCACCGTTAGTGCCTCACTTTCAAGATGGCGTCCGAAATGGTAAACACAAGCACTGAAGATTCAGGGTATAAATGCTATCAATGTGTCTCTGGTGCAATTAAACCACTGTCGATAGTTGACTTGTAGTAACAACTTAAATTTGTCTGAGTAAACATTTTTCGCCGCCATCTTGGATCCGCCATATTGGATGTAATGATTTTTTAAATGAAAACATGATGTTGTGATACATCAAAACAAACTACTTTTTTACGCTGATTACAATGCCAAATCCTTTTTTTTTAACTCGATTCGTTTTTAAGACACACTTAAACAGAGATTCCTCTTCATACATAAGGGTTCCGAGCATTTTTTTTCTTTTACCTTTGGTTCTAATAAAAGCATGAAGTTCATTTTAGCCTTAAGATACTAAGATACATGACAGCTTCAATTTGAGAAACTGGTGATTAGAACCAAACTAGTCAGAAAGTAGTTATTATTCATAATTTAACAAAACATTTGAATTTTCAGAAATTTGTTTTTAGTAAAAATTGTGTGTCTAAGGATCTAGATAGGATGCAAAGCTCATTTTGGACTTAAATCACTCAGTAAATAAATTGACCGTCATACGAGCTGATAATAATTGAAATTAGACAGTTTTTGAGGTGAGTTATTGTCTCTTAATCAGAGTAAAATGTATTTATTTAATATTTCATTGTTTACTTCAGGGCATATAACAGTACATATGTAGATGGTTATACCGTTTCCCATCTACTTATAACTCCCGATATAAATAAAAGATACTTGGAACTTAAGATCAAGGCTTGGAATTGTCAGATTAAGGCCTAAACCAAACACAATATTATGGGCTAAAATTTCAATATTGGTTATAATAATTCGGTATAGAGTGTGGCGAGTTATACGTCTTCAACTAAACAAAAATATTGTAAGAAAAACACTTTTTGAACTGAATAAGAGGCCATATCTCATCTGAAAAATATCTGATTGATTTCAGTTATTAAAATCTCATATTACGGCCAATCATTTAATGAGTGATTTTAGACCAAAATATGCTTTGTATCTCATCTAGAATCTGAGGTAGACAATGTTTAGTAAAAACAAATTTAAGAAAACTCAAATTGTATGTTAAATTATGAGTAATAACTAGTTTCTGACTAGTCTGATTCAAGTGACCATTTTCTCAAATTTAAGCTGTCATATCACGTAGTACTTTAAGGTAAAAACGAGCTTCATGCTTTGAGTAGAGACAAAGTCAAATGAAAAATAATCCCTAAAAGCATTCAAAGCTCGAAACGCTCTTAAGGACTGTATAGGGAAGAATGTTTGTTTAAGAATAGGTTGAAAACTAATCAATATTTTCAAAACGGATTCCGGAATTGTAACCATCGTAGAATCTAGTTTGTGATAATGTATCACAACACCATGTTTACCTAAGAAAATCGATCCAATGTGGCGGATGCAAAATGGCGAGGAAAACTTTTACCCAGTCAAATTTAATTTATTTACAAGTTTACTATCTACAGTGGTATTATGGCACCAAAGCCACTTTTATACCACATACGTCATTTATTTCCTTAATCTTCAAAGCTTCTGTTTACCATTTCGGACGCCATCTTGAAAATGAGGCACTTCCGGTGGTCAAGCTTTAATAAACTTTTAGTATGTTCTATATCATGTTAAGTAAGGCAGAAATATGCGATAAATTCGCACATAGCCATTTTTTCAGTAAAATCATATATTTGTTCTACTAGTAATTGCGTTTTGTTCAGTGTTAGTGTGAACATGTTAAATTTCCATACGGAAATATGGACTTACAGGAGCCGAAAACCAGTTTATAGTAAATAAACTACAGCTAAACCAAAACAAGACTCAAAGCCTTATATTTACATTTAAATGGTTGGACCGTCAAGATCTAATAAAGCTTTTAGAGTTCTGCTTAGTCCCTAAACTGGCGTGGGAGGAACATATGTAATGGGTGTGTCACAGGCTCTACCGAGTCCTGTACCTCCTAAGGAACCTTAAAATGTTAGTCCCAGTAGATTACCTCATTTTGGTCTATTATGCCTTGTTCCCAAGCCACATTAAATATGGGCTTATATTATGGCGTCATGCCCCTGAAAGCAAGAGGATCCTTCTTCTGAAAAAAGCTGTCATCAAATGCAGCCTTCTAACATCATCTGGGACACTTGATCATTGCAGGCCCCCAATCTCTGGACTTGGAATACTCATTTCCTGGAATCACTGTTGAAAGAGATGGAGAATATTAACTCATTTGCCCAGAAGGAGGATGCCCAATTCTACAACACGAGAAGAACCAACGACCTAGATGTGCCTTGATGCTGCTTGTCAAAATATTGGAATAGCTTCCCCATCCTGGCTATAACATTTTTCAATGATCTTCCTGTGAAGATCCGGTGGGAGGCGAGCATGGCCATATTAAAAAAACGGGTCCAAGAGAGTCTAAAATTGAATCCACTGTATATACATTATATATACATTATATACATTAGCTGAAATGGCGACCTACCCAGGTAGGTATTTTAAGCCAAGTATGAATGACAGATGAGTGAAGGATGATTGTGGCGCGATCTTGTAGTCTTGTTACTGACTAAGGCCGACATATTCCTTAGACAGGACTGTTAATTATTAGCCCAACAGCCAATGGCAACTAAGGGACCTACATTTTAATGTGGGATCCGAACCACGATTTCTCCTCGGTTAACAATTTGCGAACTGGTCTAATTATGAGGATGGTCCCATGAACGAGTAATCAATAGTGCGGACGTTAATCCCGACTAGAGAACACCGCGTCCACAAGCCATCACTCATAACTATCCACAATTCGTGACCTCCAAGTAGCTGGATTACAGGACACGCCACAGTCCCAGTCTATTATGCCTTATAGTCTAGAAGAATATTTCCTAGGAGAAACTTCCACCACCAGGGCATAAGTTTGCTTTAAAAAAAGTTAACTTTCAAGTATTTACATCAAAACTCCTGAGACGCGAAGAAGAAAAAGCAAAACGACACAGCCTATTCAAGAAAGTGGTCAGCGGTGACGCAGTGGTAATGTGGGTCATAGGTATTATGTACTAGCAGATATACCCGCAGCTTCGCCCGCTGAAAAATAACTAATTTTAATTAACTCATATTTTGCCATGTGCAATGTTTAGGAATAGTTATCAAATGGACTGATTTGGGTTATGGGCCATTGGTGTACAGTTACACCCTAAAGGTGCAACTAGTAATTCCACCCTAGATTGAAGTGAGAAGGTGTAGCGTTTCCTCTAAAACTTTTCTCTCATGATTAGCAAGACGCTAAGGGCGGCTTTTTGACTTAAAATCAAAATGAATTTTGTACGTTTTTGAAAATATACCGAAAACTGTAAGAAAAAGTAGATGGTAGGCGTAAGTGCTTTGGCCAAAGATATATTTCCCAAACATTTCTTAATCACATTGAAGATCAGGTCTCTAACCTATTGATAAGACAAAATTATGGCTGTAATGGTATATTTTTTTTATTTGAAATCTTCATCACCTAATTAATTTTAATTTTGAGACTCCATTTCTAGTGGATATACATGTACTCGAAATGAAATGTCCATAATGAATTTTAAGATATTAGTTTGAGAAAGGTCTTATTTATTTATCAGACGGGTAAACCGTTTTAAGAGAATACAATTTTGTACTTCAGGCGGTACGTACAACGCAAGTAGCTTAAGTGGCATTAGACAAAAAATATAGTGGGTGACTGAAATAAAGTTTGACATTTTATTCTCTTTGTATATTTTATATCGTACCTTTTCTATCCCCCGAAAATATTGTATAGGCCCCATTCATCCATAGTTTTAACAGCCGCCATTTTGAATTTTATAATAAACTCTATTTCAGCCATCTGAGTGAAAATATTTTAAAAACCTTTCTTTATTCGCATCTAGTGCCTATAAAGAACATTCGTGTCAAGTTTCATAGCCCAAAGTCTTCTAGTTTATGAGAAAATAAGCTATGAAAGTAAAAAATGGCCGCCATTTTAAATTTCATAATATACCATATTCAAACCTTTTGAGAGAAAATATTGCAAAATCCTTTCTTAGTACGCATCTAGAGCCTCTAAAGAATACTTGTGCCAAATTTCATTGCTCTAAGCCTTATAGTTTTTGAGAAACTGTGATCAGTCAGTCAGTTAGTCAGTCAGTCAGTCAGTCAATGGGTTTTGGCTTTTATATATATAGATAATAGCTTTAAATCCAGAAACAAAAAATCAAGCAAACTACACAGTTCTAGTGCATTTAGGAGTTATTTCATGCTTTGTGACACAAGGGGATAGCCATGATGGCGGCATTTTTAAAGACGGCGACATGTTGCCCAAGTTGGATTTTTTTAGAAATTTTAGTATGATTATCCCGGCGGTATATACGACCTTTCCACCAATTTTCAGCCTGTTAAATCAAATTTCTAGAGACCAACACTATTTTCCTGCACTAAGCCACTTAAATTATATTAAGCATGGTGTACCTTTATGCACCTTATATGATTATTTATTTATTTTAAACATACTAAATTACTTGAAGAAGAATATATTCACGCCATGATGTCTACAAGATCAAAGGGAAAGATTCTGCATCCATGAATATCCTTCTATGAAAATGAAAATTCGTGGACAGATCAAGTGTTCATTAATGGATGAATGTAAGCTAAGATTGGGTATAGGATCGTCGCTGTGACAAATAGGTTAGCTGCAACTCTGACATCCAAGAGACCTGGCTGTCTTCACCACCCCTACCTAAGTTCCCGTGACCAAATGTTTTCAAGAACCTTTTTTAGGACACTATGAGGATTTATTTTCCCACTTACGCTCACCTAACACCCTGAAAATACTGTACAAAGCCTTATATTTTTGAAGAAATAAATATCCTGAAAATTATTCGGCTAGCGTTTCTTACGATGCAAACGAAAGCTGACTACCACGACATTAACAAACAAATGAAAGTAATGGATTACCAGAATGTTCTGCAGCCTCTTTAGGCCAGATATGATTAGAATGATTTTATATGTTTGTACAAGGTATAATAATAAAAGTTATGGACCTCTTTAAGAGAGCGAGGTTGGCTTCCTAATTCCGACTAACACCCGATTAAATACCAATACCCTAGAACATTACAGCCAACAACCAACAGTCACTGCCATTACCGGTTCGCTTCGGTACTTTGGTATTATACGGAGGCCACCCATATACAACGCGCTGTGGCGGTAATGTTAGGTTTGGTTATTATAAATATATTAGAAAGGCATTCCTCGTTTTATTAAGAATCGAACGATATCGGATGACCCATACTTTCACCCGCCAAATCTCGTTGACAGGTGATGCATGCACTCCAGTCAACGACCAGACTACTCGGAGGGTATTTGGCGTGCGAAAGTATGGCTCATCTGTTATCGTTCAATTCGTAATGAAACGGGGAAAGTCCTGCTAACATACTTTAGTTAACCTAACCTAAAGGTTAGCCGAAGGGCGCTGAATAAGGATGGCGATCGGCTGTGACCGCTAGCTGTGGTGGCAATGCGTTCAATTTAATCCTCGCCGACGTCGCTGCATTCTGGGAGGCAGAACATAAAGACTGTTCATCATAATTATGTCGAAATTAGACAATAATTCAATTAAAGTATGTTCTTTTCAGTTATGGAATTTTTTTTGTATTCAGTAAAAAAAATGCTCCAAAAATGGTGGCCTCCGTATAATTCCAAAGTACCCGGGCTTCTAAGATCGAGAAGTTTAGCCACAGACACAGACGAAACTTCATCTGTGCCACAGATAATAATCAAACAGAGGTATATTCTGATGTTGCGCTAAGGTGGTGTCGAGCGCTGGTCAGCTGGTGTCGAGGACTTAGTTCACCATTAACACCGCGAGAGAGCAGCACCGTCGCTGCACTCTCCTTACTAAACTGTAGCTAGTGACTGGATGTAACTAGTGACCAGTAACTTTAACTATAACTGGAATTAACTGTACCTAGTACTTGGGCGCAACAGAAGATGCATATAAAAGCGACCTCTATTTGATTCTTCTCTGTGGTTTAGCCACTCATTCAACTGAATTTTTAGGGACGTCACTTCCTTCAAGAAGCAAATCAAAATTATGTGAATTAGTCAATTTGGCGATTCTTAGGAGTGCCTTTCAAGCGCCATTCTAATTTGCGGCGGTGATGAGAAATCATCTATCCTTCCGTTTATACCGTTGTTAACGACTCTAAAAGACCATACTCTGGCTTAGCCAGTGATCCTTGACTAATCGTTGCTCCAGTTTGGGCTTCTAGCATATTGTTTAGTGAGTGTTCATAATATCATTAAATATCTTGAATTACATCTTTGCTAAGATTGAAAATATCCCATCCTAAATTCCATCAATGTGTAAATATCATGGAACGTAAAAATTCCAATCCTAGAGCTAATAATGGTTTAAATAATTGTTTTAAAAAAACTTTTATTTTTGCAGAAAAATTACAAAGGTAATATATTTGAGCACTCACTGTTGCCATCTTCAGACCTCGTGACTAGACTGTAGCGCGAGATGACATCACCGCTGAGCTCAGGATGATGATTGCGCTCCAGTCTAGTTGCATGCGTCTAAAGATGCAATATGGAGTGCAAATATATCATCTTCGAAATGAATTCATATTTAACTATGTGAAAATTTAAGTGTTGTTTATTCGTAATGTTCGTGTTTTATTCATAGTAGTGATGAGCAACACGTAATCTACAATGATTATCAATAGATTAATTTGAAAGACAACAAACACATTAAGAAAAATGAATTAGGATCCTTTATTTTAGTATGGTATCTTTAGCTGAGTATTGTACTAACTAGTCATCATTAACCTAGATAAATTTCATGATTTTTAAATTTAAGTTTGATCAGTTATATTAACTATGTTCTTCTTTAAAATTTTTAACTATAAATGTATAATAAATTGATCTATTTCAAAATTATAAGGTAGATAGTATAATTGTCCATTTATTACGCATATTACAACGATTTAAAACATATTTTTGTAAAAAACTTGGTGAGAATTTCTTCCTCTTTAAAGGCAGCCAGATTATACTTTCAATAGGGTAGATGAAGGATGAAGATGAAAGGAATCGCGACACTCTTCTTGACTAAGATGTCGCTTTCCAGTCGTAATCTCTTCCGGTTGACCGCCTCACTCAGTGAAATAATCTTCTCAATCTTTACATTTTCAAGATATATTTTTACAGAAACAATATCTTTATTTAAATGCTTGTTGCATGTACATGTATTTAAAATTAAAATAATATTATACAAATTACTTTGGTAACTTGTGATTGTATTCAGTGATGCGTGGTGCAGTATAAAATATCGGGAAAATAGTGACATAATCAAAAGATTGCTTTAATTTCCTCTAACAAACATACGAGAGTACAGCACAACTGAACTAAGTAAAGACTAAAAGGATAATTAAAATAATTGTTTTAATTTAATAGAACAGTCGAACTAGAATTAAGGCTATTTAACTAAGATAATTAGATTTAAATATCTTTTCCCTTGAAATATTCAGAAGAACGTAACCGTAGCTGATTAACTAATATTAATTTAATATTAATTAGAAATTAGAAAAGAACTTAATATTATTAACCTGAGAAGAAAAAATATTTATAACAGTGTCATGTTAATATTTCCCACATACAGTCCATGTTGAAATGCGCTGTTCTCGAGGCATCGAATGATATATAATTCAACTTGAATACTGCGAATAATATGGGAAAATATGTGAAAATGGAACTTTTTTGTTTACAACTACGAAACCACCAAAGATATGGCGTAGATATAAATCGGAAATTGTTGGTTTTTACAAGACCTTTGAAATAATATCCTATTGTCATGTGTTACCATTTAATAGTTTGATTTTCAGGGCTACCAAAATTTACAAAAAAGAGCATTGTCATAAATTTCTATTTCCTAAGTCTTAGCATGTCAAATATCAAATAAAAGCTGAGTTTGCAAGGATTAAGAATTTTCACACAGAACAATAAATGATCAGTGGTTCTTGAGATTCTCGATTTTTCACGAAAACGGCCACCATTTTTAAATAAATAAAGATAAGGGAATTCTGTTTTCTCCAAATTGTTAGTCTTGTTTTGAGCTTTGAATTAATGTATTGCATTATTCATATTTACTTTTGAAAATTCTGTAAATTGAACCCGTGACCCACAGTTATTGAGAGACACTGTATTTTAAAAAGCTTTAAATATTTTTTTTACATTTTAGAACTAATAGTTTGTCCGCAATCCGTTTGAGACACCTTATGTGAGCCACCATGTATATAATACATCTATACATATACATAATCATTGTATAAATTCAATTTCAACCCCAATGCAAAATGCAAGTGCCAAACCAATGTTTGTTTTTACGAAATTAATGAGTGGCAATTATTGATCTGTTTTTATTGTATTTAACAAAATAATCGTTTTACTTACTTCTCGAGTTTTCTAAGAAAAAATGTCAAGGCTGTAGCAATTAGCAAATAATTATTTTTCCGAAAATTCTCGTTACCTTTTACGATTCTCTTCGCTTCTGGTTTTACATTTGAAACCAGAAAAGGGATTTTAATCAACTCACGGTATCGTACTGCACGCTTTTTAATGAACTAAATAAATTAGATATTATGACTTTTCCATTCCCGCATTGTTTAGTTTTAGTTTCATATGGTTGTATTGAATAAAATATACTAATGGCATTTATTTTATGGCTTTGTAGCCCGTTTATCATATAAGTTTTATAGAATATTTATAGTGATGATATCTTAAATTACCAAAAAAATAATATTTTTGATGAATTTGAATTATACTTGCCATTTAAAATTTCAAACAAATATCTATGCATGAACAACTATTTAGTTTGTTACATAATTTTTTAGTGACCCCACAGTAAGGATATATAAATATTATTACTCGTCCAAGGTATCGTTTTGTGTGTGTGTGTGTGTGTGTGTGTGTGTGTGTGTGTGTGTGTGTGTGTGCATGTAGTAAAAAACCAAATACGTATTATGCTATAAAGACCGTAAATTTAAACTACTATAATTACAAACTCTTAATAATAACTAGGCCATTTTGTTTCAGGTAATCACAACTTCATGCTACGGGTTGACAAGCAGATAATACAGGTACAAACAAGGTCTTGCAAATTGTAGCCAAGCACAATATTAATTAATTTGCTATTACTGTATAGTTACAAATAGCATAGTTTTTGTAAGGAATCATTCTGTTTAAAATGTAAAGATAACTTTAGGTTTAAAGTAGTCCTATGCTGTAAAACAGCCGGGATTATAAAATTTGCATTATACAAATTAACTAATAACCCTCATTAATACATATACGATCTTATAAGATGATTGTAAATGGTCATATAACGATCACTGAATTATGAATGATATAATAACTTTATATTTAAGTGCAGTCTGAAAAACCTTTTTTATCGCCAGCAAGTTTTAAAATAATAGAAATACTTTTTTTAAATCACCATGAATAAAAATAACGTTGAAAAATATGAATACCCGAAATGATATATATATATATATATATATATATATATATATATACAAATATATATAATATATAAATATATTCTTTTTTTATTGATAATTTAGAGATTACTTTATGTATACATACATATATATATATATATATATATATATATGTATATCATGTAATTATAATTAATATATATATATATCGAAATTATCTTTTCCTACAGCTAAATGTAAATATTATTGCCTTTGATTTACAATTTCATAGCAAGTAGTTAATGATAAGCGTTAAGCGTTGTCCTTATGCAAATAAAGATATTAATTTTTTTAAAAAATAGGACTGTCAAATGTGGTTCGGAATTTTTTAAATTTTTTTAAATTTTTAGTACATTAAACGTACCCAACTAAAATTCCACAAAATCATATTAACATTACTGAATCATGGTACAATCCTAAAAAAACACCAAATACATACTAAAAAACGAAAACATTTAAACTTTTTTTATGTTACTAGTAAATATGTAGCAAGAAATCTGTATGAGCAAATAACAATCTGTTATCAAAGGTTGCAAGTTGTGGTGACTTAGTCAAAGTCCCGATGTAATGTGTCACCCTCTTGTACCTCCACAACTCATTAGTGAACAAATGAGAGTAGTAGCTCCGGGGTGTTATGCGCATTATGTCATTACATTTTAAACCCTTTATATCTCAAATGTATTTTATGGTTTGTTTCCTTTAAAGAGGTTATCTTATTTTCACTTTTAACACAAAATAATTATCCTTTAATATTAGTTGTTGCTGTAAAATGGTTACTCCTCTACTCTAGTTGTGTTCTGGCCAAAAAACATGTTTTCTGTTATTTTGGCTTTTATTTATTAGTTTTAGAGTGTAAATCTATATATATATCATAAATCATAATCATAAACATATCATATATATATATGTATATGTATATATATATATATATATATATATATATATATAGGGTATATTTATAGTAAAGTTCTTTTTTTACCCGCATTATTAACTTAAGAATATTATAAAAATGTGCGGTCCGCTTTTTATTTTAATTGTTATATATTGCGCTAACAATGAATTCGCATATCAATGTAAGGCTCATAGTTGTTTATACAAAGTAGCCCTAATTTTATTAATATTACACTTGTAATAACATTTTATGTAAAAACTTCAATATAAATGGTCGATTTGTTTTCTTCATTAATCTTAAATTTAATATTTATGTTATGAAAATGCGTTTTACGTACGGTCATGAAATATGATATTCATCACTTCCTAAACAATAATCTAGTCCTAATCCAAACAATTGATTATAACATAAAAGAAATTAAAGGAAGATATTTTTAACATTAGCCTAGGTAAGCTTAAAATTACATTGAACGATACCTTTCTATTTATTGCTCTTTCTTTTGCGATGTAGTTAATTGGGGAGTAATATTTTTAAGAAAAAACGTAGCATATTAACCTCTTTTTTTCAGTGTCTTTCGTATAATAGTGTGCCTATGTGTTCCGGTTTTTTGAGGTGAAAACAATGAAAAAAAAACAATTCAGGAGTATTGGTAAAATACTACCAGGGGTCAGGAGTATTTCACGGTCAGTGCTTAGCAATTTTTGGGGCTAAGGAATAAAAGGGAAACGAAAGTCTACACTGCTCTGCATGCCTAGGTTTGCTCCATAAAAAGTTGGCCAAGGCCCAAATAAATTTGAATCATAAATATATCACAGCCATCGGAAAAAGAGATTTACAAGGAAAACATAAAACGGTGCGGCGTGTCTTACAAACAAAAATTTTCTCAACCTCAAATTAATCCAGCTTAAACGTGTTTGTTTTCTGGTTGCTGGAGCAAACAGATGAGCATGAAGGATCCGTTAACCTTCTCCCTAGAAAACGGGTCGAGACTATTGGCATGCCAGAGATTGACACGTTTCGTATAAACAGGACAATAACAAGACGCAGGGTCGGATATTCGGATTGAACGACCAAAATACCTACCCATCAATGAGACAGTTTGTTTGTTACAAATCGGACCTTAGAACTGTAAATAAGTATCTACCAAGAGCACGTTTTTACATAACTGAAAGTAATAGTAACCGAAAATAGTCATAGAAGTGGAGACATTCACAAACCTCCTTAACTTAGTTTATTCTTTTGTATACGATTTTCAAAAGTAAAATTCAATATTTGATCAAAGGAGAGTAACTTGTATTGTTACATTGTCGAAGTATCTGGTCACAGATTTAAAGGACGAAAGACGTTGGTTATGGGCCGTTATCCTTGTGCGCAGCAGAGTATAGCCCTAAGCGATGTGTTCATCGTTCTGCCTTTGTCTGGCAAACATCGCATTGCACCAGAGGTACCCAATAATCATAATCAAGTTGAACTGTTGCTTTCGTCTTTTATTTCAAGACCCGGAGTACTAAAATCTTAAGTATTTAATCTATCGTTTGCTGCAGTATACCTTCTTAAAACCATATAACAAATTTTCATATAATTTACCTTGTTAACCATATAACAGTTGCATCTTCCTCAACAGACTTTAAGAACGAGTTGCTATGACTTAAAATACAAACTTTTTTATGTATTCGAGTTGACAATTATAAATTATATTAGGTGCCTTACAAAACTTCTCACAGTTAAACATATTATTACTAAGATTCTTCTTCCAACAACATTTGTTACTGAAAACATCCTAAAATGTATATCATTGTATGGATATTCCAAAACAATATAAATTGGATATAATATACCTTTTTCATAAGTTTACACCCATCATGTTTAGATGGTAGTAAACATAAGACAGCTTGTAAATCCTTGAATCGCAATAAAGTATTCATTATTTCTTAAAAATGTATAGGTTTTCTAATATCCGTTACGAAAATTCAAAAATAAAATTATATCATTTTTATATTATTTCATTACTTTACGGTGTAAATCCATACTATCGGAAAGCATTTTTTTAATAGTATATAGAATGAAAAAGTGTAATATATTTTCACGTAAATTACAATATATACGAGTACAAGAACTTTATTGCCCTTTGTTAGCTAAATAAGGAAAAGTTGTTTAATTGGCTGACCCGACGGGACCAGTACATCCCTATGAATATATAGAGCCTTCCTGGGCGCCTATCCTAGGCACTTTAACTTTGTAATTCCCACATTAATATTACAAGTGCTTAGCTAGTCTGATGATATAGATATTACAAAATAAAGTGTACGGGTCGTGATAAATATTAATAACACTTTTTTCTTAAATCAGGGGAATTAGACTAAACATATTTTCAATTTCAACATATTTTCATTTAAGTCTCGATCGTAAGAAACTTAATTCTAGCCTACTTGGTTTGGTAATAAAATTTCGTCGTGGCATTTTTAATTTGTCTTAAAACAGCTGTTGATATAAATATATTTATTTATTCTACTTGTAATACTATCAGTAATTATTAATTATCATTTACACTAAAAACAGGTTGATATTCTGAAAAAGGTATCACCAATAGGATTTTTAAGTTTCTTTTAATTTTTTTTATATTGAAAAACTAAAGTTGATTTTATTATTCAGTTTGTGGAAACGTCTGTCACCGATGGGAGGTCTATTTTTCACATGAAATTTTCATAATCCCATCAACCCCTTACTTGCCCCCACCCCAAACTTTAAAGTCTCAAAAGGCACGGTTCACTTTGTGATACATCAAATGAAAGAGAATAAAAAAAGAAAAATATTGGTAATGGAGAAATGAAAATCACCCCATGCATCCTGAAGACAATACATTATTCCAAACGTGAAAGAAAACGTGTTTCCACCATTGTAACGTGTAATAGACATTTATTTATTTTCAAGTAAAAGAGATTTTGGGATACTGATTAAAGAAAAGAACTATTGCTAGTAGGGCACATATTTTTCACTTTAAAATTATACACCATATTCAAACCCCCTTTTCACTCCCAACCCGACTTGAAAATATCAAGTGTGAAAGTTGTCCTTGTATTTATTTGATCTTGAAATAAAATTTAAACTCGCATCAGACGTTCCACTTTTGGCAAAAGTAAAAATTACGGCAGCAACATGTGGCTGCTAAAGAACTTGTTTTCCAACGTTTTGTAAAATACCGAAAAATAAATCTTAAACATCAACAAATGTATAAATGCGATCAACTGAAATAAAACCAATTCTTTTGCAATTCACTTGTATTCTTAGCTTGAATATCGTCATTAAGGCACTAATAGTGTTCTTTGAAGAAAATCAGTCGTATAAAGTGTATCACACATCATTGAATTAAACTATTATTCAGGGTGTTTTTTTTTAAACGCAACCCATTTTTAAGATTGAATAATGTACATATAAATATGAACTGAGTATTGTTTTGTTGATCTTTACAGTTTATACATCCTATTATTTTAGTTTGATCACAATTACTGTAGTTTACATTATGTGCTCAAACAGTCCGCCATTGGCATTTGTATAATGTTTTTTTTCCATCAAATTCCCAAACATGTGTTGCAAGGTACCTCTTTGAATTTCTTGCATTAAATTTGTTGTTTGTTTTGAGGTGCTGAATATCCTATGAATTGTTTTCGTAGGCCTTACTTTTTATGTATCCCCAAATAAAAAAATACAGTGGGGTCGAATCCGGAGATCTTGGGGAAAATAATCCTTCGCCGATAATTTAAAGTTTTGGGTTGCGTCTTTAATGTGTGTGTCTTAAAGCACGATAACTCACGTAAAAGTGGTCCGATCTGAATGAAATTCACCACATACATGTAAAGTAGTATTATTCTACGAAAACAATTCCAAAGATAATTAGCACCTCAAAACAAACATAACAATTTAATGCAAGAAATTTAAAGAGGTACCTCGCATCACGTGTTCGGGAATTTGATGGAGAGAGCATAACTTTATACAAATGCCAATGACGGACTGTTTGAGCATAAAATGTGAACTAAATGTGAAAAAACTTAAATAATAGGTTATATAAAATGTAAATATCAATAAATCAATACTTATTACATATTTATGTGCGCATTATTCAATCTTAAAAATGGGTTGCGTTTAAAAAAACACCCTGTATGTTTAGGAACTAATCCTTAAACTATGTGGTTTTTTATGTATAATAAAATTATTACAAATAAAGTAAACCTTATATTTCTAAGCATGAAACAACGTCATCATAATCGTATAGGAGACTCTAACAGTGTCATATTGTTTCTTTCTAATAATAACTTTCAGTAATACTTTGAATAATGCTGGTAAATAAATAAATAAATACCACAATTTATTCGAAATATTTGGAAAGAGCTTAAACCCCATTCTTCTAAATAGTATCTGACATAAAAATTTTGAAAATCCTGGTTTAATGTATTATCAATATAAAACTGAAAATTAAAATATAAGAAATTATTAGTTTGTCAAATTGTGAATAAGGTTTTGTCCTTTATCTAAATACGTACATTTATCACAAATCCTACTGAGCGTAGCTGTAAAGGTATGTCCAGTAGAAACAAGGTATAGCGTGTAGTAAATTTGTATTTGTTCCCATGATTATGGAGGTTTGATGGTGCTTGCGGCGCGGCGCCTCGCAGCTGGCGGTGATGGGCGGTTATAACCTCGTGTACGGCGATATAATGGCCATATATTTTGCGATATTGTTACTTGTTACTGGCTTTTAAATGCCATGAAACATGGTGCAGCCTGTTTTATTCACGGCTATTTTAAAGAATTTCTGTTATAATTAAGAAAAATAAAGACAAGACTCGTCCATCCGGATTTAGTATTTTGCACGTACAGTTTTAGTCAATAGTATTGAATCATGTGAACACATTTTTTAGTTTTAGTTTTGGTAACATACAATGAGATCCTGCAGCACTCCCCATGGCTCTACCAGAACATTTTTGACGAAAAAATCAGTAAGGGTTTTCTAAAGAGTATGATTCTAATTTTTACAGTGTAATATAATTTACACTTAGTTGATCAATTGTAGTTTGATAAAATTATGTGAAATTGATATTTAAGACCTTTTGAAGGACGTAACATACAAAGTGTTATAAATTTCTCCCCTAACTTTTTTTTAATTTTTTGAAATATCAATCCCAGACCACCCCTAAACATTGTTGGTATTGAGTACTTCATTTCGAATGGGTGGCCATTTTCGGCCGCTATCTTAAATTCGCTGTGTATATAATACCCCCGTTGCAGCAGACCTGCATACTCAGCGAATTTAAAATGTAAAACAACATATTTCAATCCAACATAGCGAGATTTGACATGTTTTTGTATGCTCCATAAGAATAACATTGGAAATGAGTATGCAGGTTTGCTGCTACAGGTATATAAATATTTAGGGTATATTTAGGTTTATTAATAGGTTATTGGGTGGTTTTAATATTTAGTAAATCTGAACTAGAAGAAGCCATTTCCCAAGTTTTAACAAGATATGTTGAGAAATAAGCGAGATATAGAATTTTACTTATTTCCCATAAGGTTAACATTGGGACAACGTACTGTGTTCACCGGTTTCAATATCTCGGTAACCAATGGGCATAGAGCTGTGATTAAAACTACCAAATTGTTTGGTCTTTTGAGTTGAATTCAATAGTGGTAACCAACATTTGATTATTTTTATTTTTCATATGTGAAGAACCCAAAAAAACCCATTTTTTGGGGGGTTCATCCTCCTTTACCCCCCTTCCAGTGGTTCGATCGGGCTGATTTATGACGTCCAATTCGACCACTTTACATGTCTCTACGAAATTTCATAAAGATCGGACCAATTTTACGGCTGCTATCGTGCTAACAGACATATACATATATCTCAACAATCGAACGAATGGTATTTTTTGCTTCTGGTGACCCCAAAACAAAAAGTTATCATGGTCTCGGGCTTAGGTCTTACCATGAGACCTACGGTAATAGGTTCTTCCCTATAGGGGAAATTCGCAAAACTATTGTTAAAAAAAGTTGTAGTGTTGTGACCAATTATATTTTACCATTTTTTTATGCAGAATTGATTGCCGTAAGCCGTTTTAAATTGTAATTTTTATTTTTTGAGAATTAGCTATTTTTGAATATGTAACTACACAAAATGGTGAACGTCAGAAACATAAAATTATTATTTAAAAAATTATCACGCCAATCGATTTGTCAGAATATATGGTTGAAAATTATAGGCCAAAATACCTCATTTTCGTTTGAAATTATTTAGTTCATTCTAAAATGCGGATCTAAGATGGCACAAGAAAATTTTCAATCTCTATAACTCACGTAATAATGGTTTGACAGTTAGTCCAGGCAACGAAAGGTTATAGAGGGAATTGCATGGATCACATTTTTTGACTTTTTAACTTTGTTTGTACTAGTTAGGAGTAAAACATATCAAAAGTCCCCGCCCTTAGCCCTTGAGCCGGCTGGGCTGGAAGGGCCTAAAGGTAATTTTTTTTGTTTTTCCTAAATATCTTGAAAACTATCAACTTTCAATTATTCCCTATTAAATTTGAAAATTAAAGAAAATTAAATTTCCTGTAGGAAAAATATATAATATGTCTACTTTGGTCCAACCGTTTACAAGGTAAGCACTAATTTTGTTAATATTTAAAAAAAATATCCCTTCCATAAGAAATACATGTAAATTTGTGGTTAACATAGGTTAACAAGGAATTTTAATAATTCCTTGAAAAATGACGTTTTTTGTGAGCTCGCCATCGCCTTAATTTTAGTCCAATTTTATGATTGAGGTTTCAAATTACTGGAAATTTTGTCAATATTTCCTGAATACTGTTCTTTTTCCTTTAGGTGAAAAAAGCGTTGCCCAATTGGGCATCTAAGTTACCCACAAATTTACATGTATTTCTTATGGAAGGGATATTTAAAAAAAAAATAATAAAATCTTTGTTACCTTGTAAGTGGTTGGACCAAAGTAGACATATTATATATTTTTCTTACATGAAATTTAATTTTCTTTAATTTTCAAATTTAATAAGGGAATACTAAAAGTTGATAGTTTTCAAGATATTTAGGAAAAACCAAAAAATTGTACCTTTAGGCCCTTCCAGCCCAGCCGGCTCAAGGGCTAAGGGCGGGGACTTTTGATATGTTTTACTCCTAACTAGTCCAGACAAAGATAAAAAGTCAAAAATTGTGATCCATGCAATTCCCTCTATACCTCTTTTTGAGCATTCATTGCCTGGACTAAATGACCGTTGGAGATTATTACCTTTCAGTTGAGAACATTTATATAGAAATGCATGTGTTGGCAATCTAGCCAACATTTATAGTTGCCATTAGGAAAATTTCGGTCCGATTTTAGCGAATTTCCCCCTATAGGGAAGTAGCTATTACCGTAGGTGGCATGGTAGGACTTAAACACGGGACCACCGTAACTTTTCATTTTGATGCCCCCCGACCCCGAAAGTCCGTAGGCACGATAACTTTCGTAGAAAAGGTCCAATCGCGATGAATTTTGTACATACGTCTAGAGTAGCATTTATTACTTTGAGTTCGAAAACCAGAGTGATAAGTTAACTCTAAGGACGGTTTTTTTGACGAAATAAAATTTATTTTTAGGATTTAATGTAAATTTTTTGTAAATTTAAGTGTTAAAATTGGATTCAGCTTAAAAAACGAACATTTGAGCATTTGAATTATTATTCTACGTCAATCCGTTGCTGAGATATTGAAAGTGCTGAACACATTAGGTTGTCCAATATTATTTTTCATTTTACCATCCAAAAAGTATAGTTACCCTGATTTAAGAGATTTAAAAAAATACAATTCTGAACATATAATTAAATTTTCAGGTGATGAATATTTTATTTGTGTTTATTTTGAATGTGTAGAGTTCATTGATCATGATTTTGCATAAAATATAAACTATATTAAAAATACAATTTTTTTAGCGAATTTCCCCTATAGGGAAGAAGCTGTTACCGTAGTACTCACGGGAAGACCTAAGCCCGAGACCATGATAACTTTTTTCATTTTGGGGCCCCCAGAAGCAAAAAACACTATTCGTTCATTTTCATAAATATATATATATATCTATATATATATATATATATATACATATATGTGTCTTTAAGCACGATAACTCGCGTAAAAATGGTCCAATCTTAATGAAATTTGGCATGGATGTGTAAAGTAGTAATTATTCGGACGAGTTCGTAATCCAGCCCAATCGGACTACCGGAAGGGGGGGTAAAGGGGGGTAAACCCCCCAAAAATGGGTTTTTTGAGTTTTTTACATAGAAAAATAAAAATAATCAAATTTTTGTTGGCACCATTGAATTCAGCTCAAAAAAACAAACAATTTAGTATTTTGAATCACTACTCTATGTCCATTAGTTACCGAGATATTGAAAGTGGTAAACACAGTACGTTGTCCCAATGTTAACCTTATGGGAAATAAGTAAAATTCTATATCTCGCTTATTTCTCAACATATCATGACAAAACTTGGTAAATGGCTTCTCCTAGTTCAGACCTACTAAATATTGAATTAAAACTACCCAGTTTTAATATACCCGTAGCAGCAAACCTGCATACTCATTCCCCATGTTATTCTTAAGGAGCTTACAAAAACATGTCAAATCTCGCTATGTTGGATTGAAATATGTTGTTTTGCACTGGAAATTCGCTGAGTATGCAGGTTTGCTGCAACGGGGGTACTTAAGTTTTATGAAGAAACTATGTGCATTGGGGGGAGGGGGTGTCTTTGTCTATACTTCCTGAAAATGTAGCATAATATATGGTATGTTTAAAGGTCTGAGGAATGATATTATGTTTTTTTAATTGGCTAGAGATGCAGGTCTGCTGCAACTAATAGGGATGTTTTATTTATAAAATTAACCATAAGACTAATTTAATTTGTTCATGAGATTATATTATTTATTTTTCCAGTATTTTGAATTAATTGATTATATGTTTCCTGACATTTATATACTACATCAAGACTACATTTATTGGAAATTAAATGGCTAAGAACTTATAAACAAAGAACTAATAAAAACCAATGTGATCCCCTTGTAAATTTTCCTCATGTTTGAAGCTTATGAATGATTAAATATAAGTTTTAAACATTATATTATTTACAAAACATGCTCAAACGATATTTTCCTTTACATAAGTTGAATGCTCACATATAAAAATAAATCCTATGGAAATTCGCTGAGTACGCAGGTCTGCTGCGACGGGGATATTATTAAAATTTTGAAGGGACATTCCCTTTTATAATATCCTGAAAACGTTCTTTGGGCAAACAAAATCTGAGCACCTGTAACAGTTTTTTTTGAGGAACCACTCCCATATTGGGGGGGGCGTTTCGGGTCTTGAATGGGGAACATATAGAGCCCAAACGCAATTCTATACAAATGAATAATAAAGGAATTTTAAATGAACGCAATTTATATGAGTAAAAGTTTGTATAAATGAAATAACGATGCGATAGTATTAAGCTCTCTTCTGAAGTTATGTCACTATCTGATTTATGAATGAAAATTTTAATTTATTAGTCTCCGTACCTTGTCGTAGGGGAATTTAGCCCATATCCCAATTTTAAGAAGCTTAAAGCCTAAATTTGTGTGATTTTGGGTGTAAAATTGGCAATAAAAACAATAATATAGGAGGAATTTCACTCCCTCATATCAGCGTGCTGCTTAAGAACTGCATTCTGAAAACAGATATATAAATAATAAATTCTTAGATTTTTTTAGCTTATGAAATTAATTCCTAGATTAGAGATTAGAGGATCCAGTTTTATCTAACTATTACATTTTTAAAAAACTAATGTACTAATGTACATACTAATGTATGTAATTGAGAGTGCTGTACAGAAACAAACACCTCCCCACATGATACAAGGCTTCGTCTTGTCCAGGCCTTAGTGCTCTCTGCACTGGATTACGGCCTTCCCGTTTACGGCAATGTTGTGATTGCAAGGGACATGCAGAGGTTGCAGAGGGTGCAGAATATGTGTATCAGATTTGTTTGTGGTTTAAGAAAATATGACCACATCACGAGCGCACGAACAGACCTGGGTTTATTGCCTATGTCTGATGTCTGTACCCTTCGCACGGCCATGGTAATCCAAAGGATCTTGGAATCCAACAGACCTGCATATTTGCGAGAGAAGCTGAGGACTCGGTCAGAGGTGCGATCCCGCATAACAAGGCAGGATGCCGTGCTTGAGCTGCCTCGCGTTCGTAGGGAGCTAGAGCGGAAACGCTTTAGCTATTTTGCTCCTTTCATTTTTAATACCTTCATTTCAGCCGGAAGGGATGGTACAGAAAGAGCCAAAAACATTAAAAGAAAAGTTTTCGATCTTTTGTTTTCTAAGTAGAATAAGTTATCATTGTTATGTTTTACAATTAAATAGTAACTAGATTGTTTAATTTATTATTGTGGTTGACTGTAAATTTACTGTATGTATGACTTGAGTTGTTTTGAAAATCAACCCTGTTGAAAACCGCTTCAAAATAAAGGCCATTTTATGTATTTATTTATTTATTTATTTATTATGTAAGATGACACAGAAATATTTGGTTTTAATTTTGCAACATCTTATCAAAAATTGGAGTGACCGGTCGTCATTAGTTTTCTTGCTAAAAGATTATTCGTCAAAACAAACATTTCATCTAACGCTCCCTCCGTTGGCAGGCTGTTAAAGTGCTTGGTTGTAAATTTATTCCGTGCAAAAAGTTTGACAGTATCGCTAGCCGCTGCTCTCGGGAGCGCAGTCATTTTTATTTATGACTTGTTACATTGAATCAACGGAATTCTGGCAACAACGTATACAATTTAGGAAACCCGTTTTCATGGGGAACGTTTGATAAAGTGGTCTTATTAATGCGATTTTAAACACACATCAATAATCTGTTGCAATACGCCGTTAAATTCATTCTGCTGTCTTCAAGTACATTTTCATGACCCTATTATTATTATTTTTTCTGTAGGAGGTGGACTGCGTTTACGCACACTGAGGGGCTCGTTGTCCCCTCAGTAGTGTCGGACTCCCTCGAGCTCGATGTCCCGTGAACTACCGACTAAACCACCCCCTTCGGCACTGAGGGCACTAGCCTGGAACTATTTCACACATTACTTCGGGCTAGGCCTTTGATATTACGCCACTAGGGTAACCTCCGTAGGGAAAAGCTTAGGATTAATGCCGATCGAGTTCGACCTTTTTAGCCCCAAAAATGGCCTGGACGTAGTGCTGGATACCGTTCCAGTTGCCCTCTCCCTGAAGCATATAGCTCTGATGATGTTGTTTGGGCTGACGACCACGCCGATCTCAGATGAAAGCGAGGCTCGGCGGACGTGACAACGGTCTTACTGAAAAAAGGTGTGCTCGGACGTGTCTAGGATGCCGGGGCAATACAAACAGTCCGGGCTGGCGACTTTGCCCATCCGGTCCAGATAGGCTCGGAAATACCCGTGCCCAGAAAGAAACTGGGTCACGTAGTAATCGACCTCGTCGTGCTTCCGTTCCACCCATGGTCGGACGAAAGGTATGAGCTGGAAGGTCCAACGTCCCCTCGGCTCGGCTTCCCAGTCACGCTGCCAGGAGTCAAAGCTGCGATCGCACTCTTCCCTGGCAGCTGCTTCCCGGCCCGCATCAGGCCTCCTTCGGTAAATCCCCTGCCTCTCCCTCGCGAGGAAGAGGACGGGAATGACTCCGGCGATCACCATCATAGCAGGCTCGGAGACTGTGCGGTAGGCTGAAGCGACCCGCAGAGCTCCTCGGCGCTGGATTCTGATGTAGCTGAAAACTTGATAACAGTCTAAAGTTTTTCATTGTGGATCGAACCAAGAAAGTGATTATCACGATGTGGTTCTTAAGCATGCTTTGTTTAAATTAGTTATTAATATTTTTTATTTACAACTAAGACCTAACCGACCAAAATTTTGTTTGTGTTAATACTTTATTTTTATATTTCTTAACAAAACATTTTATTAAAAGTAAGAGAAACTATGGGATCTTATAATACAAATTCCAACTAGTAAGATAAAAACCATTTATAACTGATCAAAAATAATTCTTTACTAGCAGTTCGTTTTACTTTGATCGTTAACTGTAAAAAAGGAGAAAACTAATACAATGGGAAAAGGTTCATTCTTGGGAGCCTTATGAAAACAAAAAACAATAAATAGTCATTTGATATTATTGTTTTGAGCTGAAAACGGGTTCATATTGAAAACCCAAAATAGACCTATAGTTTTCTTATACTATACAAGCGTTAATGAAGCGTAACCCAGAAAGAGAACCTAATGTCAAGTAATATAATGAAAAATGTATAACAGAATCAACAACTTGTTTCTACTACTTCAAGAGACAAGGAAGAACGATGGAGGAGGGATACATAAAACAGTGTCGACTTTGTTTAACGTTTATCATATTATACATTTACTAACTTCATTAGTACAGTATAGTTCCGATTTTTTCATGGATAAAAGCAAATTACAAATGCAATCAATGTCTAGTTTATGGCTTGGAAATATAAATTGCTGGTTAATTTAGTAATATTGGAAATTATGCAGTAAACCTTCGATAAATTATACTAGCTGAGCTATAAATCCTTGCTTGTAATTTCACTCTGGGCGCAGTTTCAGAGAGATGACTCAGCTTATTGCACAGAAATGTGTGGGATATCTCTTACGTTATATATACTATTACTGAAGTTTATCATATCTACGTGTAAATATGAAGAAAATAAAGTCTGTGCACCTACAACCTCAATTTTAATTACTGAAACTCCAACATTTGTTTTTTTTTATTAAATGCATTTAATTAAAAACATTGAATTCAGGGCAACTTAGTTTCTCCTTACTTATGGGCTACACACTATAACCAGCTTTTGGTTCAAAGCAATAGAGCTCCGTTTGGTGTCGCAGCCTAGCGCTATAGAGTGTGAACTTGATGGCAAGAACAATTTCCTCTAAGCGCAAAGCTTTCATGGTGTGAAAAAACATAGATATTTTTAATAAGTTTCGCTCTATTGAATATGAGAATAAGGAGGAGGATCCCTAGTGAAGAACAAGGTTATTGGTTATCCTGAAAACTAATTATCTTATTGAGCTCTCTTATGATGCCCAGAGATCATTAGTTAGGCTAAGGGTTTTGAGGCTAAGCATTGTATTTTTTTTACAGTGCATTGCATTTTTTGTTCCGTTGCCTTTATTGTGTTTGCTTCTCCAGTTGTGTTATTTTGTTGTTCTATGACATTTTTGTTGCCCTTCATATTGTACAGCATAGCCCCTTATCCCTGGAATTATTTCATAAAATAAATATTTTTAAAGAAAATTATAAAACCTTGACAGTAGAATAAATATAATTTATGTGCAATCGTTAGCTAATGAATCAAACTGGATATTTTATGTACCATCGTAAATTCGAATTTAAAATTAAATGACCTGTAGACATTCCTGCTTGATTGTACGATAAAAACCCCGGGTTCACCCTAAATTTCGCTTTAACTGGAGAGTTTTCTGTCTCCACAGTTTTTTTATTTATTTGAAACGCTTAAGGACAAGATTTAGTGAAGAGTCATGTGCTAATAATTGTTGAAAAAAGTCTACAAATGCAGAATCTATAAGAAGTGTACCCTAATAGGGAATTATCAGGACATTTTTTATCCTTGATAGAAAAAAACTTTGAGCACCCGCTGTTACAAGAGCTCAAACTAAAATAGCAGGGCCCAGCGGTTCCATCTCTCTTTAGCAAGCCGCACGGCAAGTCTTTCTATCTCTCGCAATTGCTGAAGGCAATATGAGTTTCCTAATGAACAACTAAGCATGTAAAATTTAAAATCAATTAGTCGGAAGCTACAAAATTCAGACGGCAATTCGTATAACACTGGAAAAACTGTACTTTGGCACCACCTGCGGCAAGGGTCTTTAATCTTGTGCTGTATTTTCATTGTGTACAGAAAGCGAGGAAGCTTGGATCCAGTAGTTTGATAACAAATGCTCTGAAATTCTAAATGTTAATTCCAGAATGAGTCACATAGTTTTGGCACGTTGAAGAAGAGTAATGGGAATTGTTGTAGCACTGTCGTACCGCCGGTGTGAGAGTGTAGCAGTAAGTTCCAGTGCCAATCTAGTACCTAGTTTCGATTGTTATCGCTGCGTTCACTGCAGTCCTCAACTGTATAGTGCCTCACAACTCCCAATAAATCACACTTTCACCCGATCACTGGCAACCAAAAAGTGCGAGGCCACCAATACCGCCAGGTCTTTTGTTTCCAGTCCTGTCACACTATGCGACCATAGTTCGAAAGAAAAGGGATAGCCGGGAAAAAACTGATTTTATAAACATAATTTTATTTATACCTAGCCCTAGTGCTTTTAATCTAGCTTTATATATAAATATATAAATAGACCATAATACCGCCACTCCTTTAAGGTAATTAAGAATAATCTGATTGTTCAGAATGAATAAAAATACATGTTTGTTTTTTTAACATTTTTTAAGTAAGTAGGGAGGACTATTAGAACACTAGTTAGTGACAGAAAAATAACCAATCCCATGGTTGCAAAAATAGGAGTAACGAAAATTAGGCTTAAAATTTGTTCTGATAGGTAAATCAACCCTGAGAATACGAGGTAAATTTTGTGCGATATTTGACACTCTTAATTTGGATTGGGTGTTTCTTTAGAATTGCCCTAAGGTCGGCGATGTAGCCCTTGATTAATGGAGCGAATTTTGAGCATATTTTGTTAGTAATGATGTATAACAAGCGAAACATTTATTGTTTATATTATTTATGTTCCCTTAATAAACTAATTACTAAACCGATCATTGTAACTCTTATCATTGTATAATTCCCCGCAAACTTACAATTGTAAATTAAAATTCAAATAATGTGAGGTTTTATTTCATTGATCCAATCCATACATAAAATTTCATTTTACCATCTAATTACATTCATTTACGCTCAACTTTGGTTATAAATTTAATAATTAATAAACGGGAGGTTCCAAATGCTTGGATTTAAAATTACCATCTAAAAATATTTAAACATGTTTATCAGGTATGAGTCGCCTCAATGTTATGTTTGCCGCAGGCGAGATAACGAGGCTCTACAAGAGTGATTCCGCCTCGTTGGTTCAACTTAACGAGCTGATCTCGTGTGATGTAGCAAATGTAAACATAAATGCAATTATTTTTATATTATTGTTAAATTACGAACTATTAAAGTTAATTGATTGGATTGATTGCTAAGTAAGATAAATATACTCTTTTACGCTTTACTAAAATTATTAAGGCTTGAATAATAGTTATAGTTAATGACATATAAGTTTCATAAACAAACAAATTTTTACTCATAATGTTTTAAATATCTGCAATTCTGTAATCCACTTGTTGCTGGTGGCAACTAGTTTCGGTACTTATAGAATCATCTTCTGGCTGTACAAGTAGTCATCAATTTGTTATCTTCACTGTAGGTGAAGGTCGGCATTGTAAATAAAATAAACTTCACATGCAAACACGAACACGCACATTGACACTGACACAATTAAAAACGTAGGTGCGAGTACTCGAACACGGGACAGGTGCGATGCGGCCGGGCGGAAGTTGAGTTCGATCTGGTGGTCAATAGATCATGACATCTGCCCCTGTCTCGTTATCACCGTGGCTCGCATTCTATTCTTTCTCCCCCCTCCCCCTCCCCCATCTAGTATTTTGATTGCTGTGTTGTAAATAAAATTTGACTGAAAGGAGAGTTTATCGTGTAATACATTTTGGTAATCGGACTTAACTGCCTTATAGATTTCGAATTCTTCTATAGTATTAATAGTTGAACGGTCCTGAGAAAGATGTAAGATGTCCATGTTACTATTTATGTTCGTATAACTGTGGTTATTTGAAATTAAATGCTGTGCAAAATAAAATTTTATGTTTGGAGGCCTGTTGTATTCCTTATTATGCAACTATATGTGTAATATGTACAAAAACATTAAATTCACACTGGAAAAAGAGAAAAACAACTCCTTACATCTTTTTGATTTCACAGTGACAAAGAAAATTTACCATTTAACATTCAAGATTTATAGAAAACCAACTCATACCGACTAGATGATCCATGCAGATTTACACCATCCTTATTCACAAAAAATTACCGCTTACAATAGTTTTGTACACAGGTTGCTCTCAATACCATTGAATGATGAAGATTAAAAGGTGGAAGCAAAAACAATAAATCACCGTTGCAAATGGTGCAAATAGCCGTTGCAAATGGTTTCCATAGCAGTTTAATAGACAAATTAATTTTTAAGCATTCAAATAAAACCCCTAAGACGTCCGAACAGAAAACATATTTTAGCTAAATAAATGTGGCTCATCGCTAAGTCACACATTTAAGAATATCACGAGCAGAAGTAATATTACAGTTTCATTCAAAACATCAAACAAACTTGGATCTCTATTGAAAGAAAAACAAACAGAATCTTCTGTTTATGATAAGTCTGGGGTGTACAGGTTAAACTGTAGTGACTGCCCAAACTATTATATCGGACAGACTTCACGGGTTTTCAAGAAGAGATTCAAAGAACATGTTCCTAGGAAAACAACAGGCCCCCAAACATCAAATTTTGCACAGCATTTAATTTCAAATATCCACAGTTATACGAACATAAATAGTAAAATGAACATCTTACATCTTTCTCGGGACCGTTTATCTACTAATACTTTAGAAGAATCCGAAATCGATAAGGCAGTTAAATCCGATAGCCAAAATGTCTTAAACAATAAACTCCCCTTTCAGTCAAATTTTATTTACAACACAGCAATCAAAATACTAGATGGAGGGGGGGGGGGAATGGAATGCGAGCCACGGTGATAACGAGACGGGGCAGAGGTCATGATCTATTTTTTTGACCGCCAGTTCGAACTGCAACTTCCGCCCGGCCGCATCGTACCTGTCCCGTGTTCGAGTACTCGTACCTACGTTTTTAAATGTGTCAGTACAATGTGCGTGTTGGTGTTTGAATGTGAATTTTATTTTTTTACAATGACGACCTTCACCTTCAGTGAAGATAACAAATTGATGACGTACGGCCTGAAGATGGTTCTGTAAGAACCGAAACTAGTTGCCGCTAGCAGCAAGTGGATTACAGAATTGCAGGTATTTAAATCATTATAAGTATTCAAAAGTAATCCGGAGACTAACAACTTTGAAAAAAAAACTTTTTAGATTATCTTTTCAAAAGACAATTACGTATCTTTTTTGGGTCGTTCATACGAATCTCCCAAATTTACCAAAGAGATGTAAAGTCAGCTTGGATCGGGGACACATGAGAAGGTATGCCGATTCGCATGAAATTTTGGAGAGAGGAACTTACGCAACGTGGCACCCCCCACCGTACGGCCGGCGCCGGCGGTTCCGTCGTTTCGTTAAACTGCTCAGTTTTATTTCAGAAAGTGGTCTCAAGTCTTTTTCCACTAATGCTTTCTAGAACAAGACAGTTGGTGATTTTGTGTTTCATCGACTCCGTTAAAAGAGGTGAGTTATGGAATCATCCCATTGTGGAAACGAGACAGTCCCGCGAATGGTTTTATATCCTTCTTACAACCTCGGGAGAGCAAGCATTAATTAATAGATTATTTTAGAATGACGACGCAAAAATGTTATATGCCTTTCCATAAAATAAAGGTGTAAGAGGATGTTGACGAAAACAATACTTTCTCCTTAGGATTTATGGGGCGGGGGGGGGGGAAGTAAAGAAATAAATATTACTATGTAAAATAATTATTCATTATAAACTACTTGATTTTGAGCTGAAAGCATATTCAGTGTAATATATGATAGTTAAATTTCATTGAAACTATAATTTAAATTAAGCATCAAGGTAGTTTACTAAAACTTACGTTTATGGAGGTATTTAAGTATGGTTGAAATACCTAACTAACCTATAGTAAAATAATGGACAAAATTGTAAGACAAAACCAAACATGTAATTTGAACAAAAAACTTAACAAACACATCACTTGACTATAATTAGAATATAAAATCAATAAAAAAAGTTAAACATAAAAATAAGCAAAGGAACATAATTGCTATCGGACAGTCGTTTTGCCGTGTGGTGAGTCCTTGTCCATTCAGTCTAATCCTCCGCTACATGAAAGTTGTAAGAATCAAGGGATAAGAATTAACCACGGTTTTGCCGTCCGCCGTGCATGTTTTTTCACCGTGTATTTATGTGTTTTGACTTATTGTCTGTAGTGCTTCTATTTAATCTTCATGGCAGGAAACCCGATCGTATCTATCGCTCATATAAATAAATGTTATTTATTAGTGTTTTGGTAATAATTCATTTTTATACACGGTTTAGTTCTTTCAATAAATTTTGATGACATATATTGTATACAAATAAAACAAGACACATTTTATGTTATTATTACATGCGTTAGTAAAACCAAGCTAACACTAAGTGTTAAATCTGCAGCTATTAATTATTTGGCCAAATGTTTTAAGAAAAAAAAGCTAAGACCTAACTACTACTGTAATGAGCAAATAATTTACTTTAAAGGGCTAAATAAACTTCATTGGTTCCGCTCAGCGGGTACTCTGAAGGCCAAAGGCCAAGGCAAGGCTCCGTGTTGAAACTTCCCGCCAAAACGCCCATTTGGCACGGAAACAATTATACGGCTTCTATTCTGTTTAATGATTATTGTCGTAGCCTCATCTTCCTATTTAGTACAAGCGTGATGCAGAATAGGAATCAAGAATCGATACATTTTTTCTAGACAGTACATTGTGCAAATGCCCTCTACTGTGTCTGATCCAAATAATCCCAAAAAATAAATTTGTTTTAACTTGTTAACTAAACGACGCCGAAAAAACGCTCAGTAAGAATAAAACTCTTATAAGCTTTATCAACCGCTAACAATATTGTTCATCTCATTATTTGATCTCAAATGAACTTTTCAAACTCATTATTGATCTCAAATCAACCTACATTGTTTAGGCAAGCATTTTTATATATGGCGAAGTATCAACTTTCAGAACTTAAGAGACTACTTTAGAGTAAATATGACAAATATTTATCTAAATCTTGGAAAACTATTATTTGGCTAATTAACACCATATAATTAGTTATAATTGTGATTATAGTTTTTAAATCCGATGTATAATTTTTTTTAATTGATACAAAATAAATTATTTTGGATATGAAGCTTTCAGGTTCAACCCTTGACAGTTAAGCCTGTCAAAATGATAGCATATAAAAACTATACAGGGTTAGGCAAAAGTGTGGATACCCACACCAATCTTTTTAACGCGTCATAGTAGGAAAACCGAACTCGACATACCATCACAACATGAAACACTGCAAATTTTGACAATGATCTCATTTCGACCCTCCCCCTTCAAAGTGAGGGGTCACTTGATAGGGGTTTACATTCGAACATTTAAGGCTGCCCCAAAATAATTTTAGGGGCGGAGGGAAAGTTGTTACTTTAACGAAAAGTATACAATTTTCTATATTATTATGGAAGTCTGAGTTTGGTTTGCCTACCTTAACCCTTTTACGAGGTAAAATGGGGTATCCGCACTTCAGCAAGTTTACCCATCCCAAATTTTGAAATACCCGCCATTTTAGTTGGGGAGGTCATATCGACCTCCGATTTGGGCCTTAATTTTTTGGGCCGACTTGAACTCCTAAATACCCAATTTTAGGGGTGGGGGAATCATAAAAATTCCAGTTTTCTATGATATGATGGTGTGCTGACTTTGGTTTTCCTTCTATCACGCGTTAAAAATTAGGTGGAGGTATCTACACTTTTGCCGGTGCGGGCCCAAGTGACCGAATTACATATGACCGAATCCTTAAAATATTACATATGACCGAAAAGGTATTATTAATTTCGGTCAAATGTAATCAACTTATTTTCGGTCGAATGTAATAAAGTAGTAAATATTTCGGTCAAATGAAATAAAGTACTGATTCGGTCAAATGTAATAAACGGTATTTTCGGTCAAATGAAACACATCACAAATTCGGTCAAATGTAATAATTCGCATTTTCGGTTAAATGTAATAAACTATAGAAGTTTTCGGTCAAATGAAACAAATCACTTATTCGGTCATATGTAACAAACGGCATTTTCGGTCAAATGTAATAAACGCTATTTCGGTCAAATGTAATATTTTACAAATTCTCTTCTAAGTAGAGTATTTTTAAATATTTAGTTTTTAGGTCAGCTCTTCTATAATGTTATTTAATACAGTAATTCGGTTGAATGAAATAAATCCAAATTCGGTCATATGTAACAAGTTACACTTTCGGTCAAATGTAATAAATCCAAATTCGGTCAAATGTAATAAACTCATTTTCGGTTATATGTAATAAATAAGAAAATATTTCGGTCAAATTAAACAAAATACAGATTCAGTCAAATGTAATAAACCGTATTTTCGGTCAAATGTAACAGATCACCAATTCGGTCGAATGTAATAGTTCATATTTTCGGTCAAATGTAATAAACTATAGAAGTTTTCGGTCAAATGAAACAAATCACATTTTCGGTCATATGTAATAAACCACAAATTCGGTCATATGACATTTCGGTCATTTGTAACACTTCTACTTTCGGTCAAATGTAATATTTAGTGGATTCGGTCATATGAAATTCGGTCATTTGTCATTCCTGATGCCTCTGTGTGTCACATGACCGAATTACATATGACCGAAAACCTAAAATATTACATTTGACCGAAAAGCTATTATTAATTTCGGTCAAATGTAATAAACTAATTTTCGGTCGAATGTAATAAAGTAGTAAATATTTCGGTCAAATGAAATAAAGTACTGATTCGGTCAAATGTAATAAACGGTATTTTCGGTCAAATGTAACACATCACAAATTCGGTCAATTGTAATAATTCTCATTTTCGGTTAAATGTAATAAACTATAGAACTTTTCGGTCAAATGAAACAAATCACTTATTCGGTCAAATGTAACAAACGGCGTTTTCGGTCGAATGTAATAAATCCTATTTCGGTCAAATGTAATATTTGACAAATCCTCTCGTAAGTAGAGTATTTTTGAATATTAATTTTTAAGTCAACTCTTCTTTAATGCTATTTTATACAGTAATTCGGTTAAATGAAATAAATCCAAATTCGGTCATATGTAACAAGTTACACTTTCGGTCAAATGTAATAAATCCAAATTCGGTCAAATGTAATAAACTCATTTTCGGTTATATGTAATAAATAAGAAAATATTTCGGTGAAATGAAACAAAATACAGATTCGGTCAAATGTAATAAACCGTATTATCGGTCAAATGTAACAGATCACCAATTCGGTAGAATGTAATAGTTCATATTTTCGGTCAAATGTAATAAACTATAGAAGTTTTCGGTCAAATGAAACAAATCACATTTTCGGTCATATGTAATAAACCACAAATTCGGCTATATGACACTTCGGTCATTTGTAACACTTCTATTTTCGGTCAAATGTAATATTTAGTGGATTCGGTCATATGAAATTCGGTCATTTGTCATTCCTGATGCCTCTGTGTGTCATATGACCGAATTACATATAACCGAAAACTTAAAATATTACATTTGACCGAAAATGTATTATTAGTTTCGGTCAAATGTAATAAACTAATTTTCGGTCGAATGTAATAAAGTAGTAAATATTTCGGTCAAATGAAATAAGGTACTCATTCGGTCAAATGTAATAAATGGTATTTTCGGTCAAATGTAACACATACTAATTTCGGTCAAATGTAATAATTTTATTTTCGGTCGAATGTAATAAAGTAGTAAATATTTCGGTCAAATGAAATAAAGTACTGATTCGGTCAAATGTAATAAACGGTATTTTCGGTCAAATGTAACACATCACAAATTCGGTCAAATGTAATAATTCGCATTTTCGGTTGAATGTAATAAACTATAGAACTTTTCGGTCAAATGAAACAAATCACTTATTCGGTCATATGTAACAAACGGCGTTTTCGGTCGAATGTAATAAATCCTATTTCGGTCAAATGTAATATTTGACAAATCCTCTCGTAAGTAGAGTATTTTTGAATATTAATTTTTAAGTCAACTCTTCTTTAATGCTATTTTATACAGTAATTCGGTCAAATGAAATAAATCCAAATTCGGTCATATGTAACAAGTTACACTTTCGGTCAAATGTAATAAATCCAAATTCGGTCAAATGTAATAAACTCATTTTCGGTTATATGTAATAAATAGGAAAATATTTCGGTCAAATGAAATAAAATACTGATTCGGTCAAATGTAATAACCCCTATTTTCGGTCAAATGTAACAAACCACAAATTCGGTCAAATGTAATAGTTCATATTTTCGGTCAAATGTAATAAACTATAGAAGTTTTCGGTCAAATGAAACAAATCACGTTTTCGGTCATATGTATTAAACCACAAATTCGGCCATATGACATTTCGGTCATTTGTAACACTTCTATTTTCGGTCAAATGAAATATTTAGTGGATTCGGTCATATGAAATTCGGTCATATGTCATTCCTGATGCCTCTGTGTGTCATATGACCGAATTACATATAACCGAAAACTTAAAATATTACATTTGACCGAAAAGGTATTATTAATTTCGGTCAAATGTAATAAACTAATTTTCGGTCGAATGTAATAAAGTAGTAAATATTTCGGTCAAATGAAATAAAGTACTGATTCGGTCAAATGTAATAAACGGTATTTTCGGTCAAATGTAACACATCACAGATTCGGTCAAATTATGTAATAATTCACATTTTCGGTTAAATGTAATAAACTATAGAAGTTTTCGGTCAAATGAAACAAATCACTTATTCGGTCATATGTAACAAACGGCGTTTTCGGTCGAATGTAATAAATCCTATTTCGTTAAAATGTAATATTTTACAGCTTCTCTCGTTTATAGAGTATTTTTAAATATTTAGTCTATAAGTCAGCCCTTCTATAATGCTATTTAATACAGTAATTCGGTCAAATGAAATAAATCCAAATTCGGTCATATGTAACAAGTTACACTTTCGGTCAAATGTAATAAATTCAAATTCGGTCAAATGTAATAAACTCATTTTCGGTTACATGTAATAAATAAGAAAATATTTCGGTCAAATAAAACAAAATACTGATTCGGTCGAATGTAATAAACCGTATTTTCGGTCATATGTAACAAATCACCAATTCGGTCAAAGGTAATAGTTCATATTTTCGGTCAAATGTAATAAACTATAGAAGTTTTCGGTCAAATGAAACAAATCACGTTTTCGGTCAAATGTAATAAACCAAACATTCGGTCATATGACATTTCGGTCATTTGTAACACTTCTATTTTCGGTCAAATGTAATATTTAGTGGATTCGGTCATATGAAATTCGGTCATATGGGCCCCCACGACTTTTGCCTAACCCTGTACCGTATATAAGTAAAACATTTTCCGCCGTATCGCCTTTAAATACTTATTACTGTCCTGTTTAACGGTGAGAAATGAAAATAAATTTCCTCTGATAAATTTTATTTTGTTAATAACAGAGTATCGAGGGCAATGTTATGCCCTGCAATTTGCATGATGCTTATCGCTATAGCCTGAGCGTGATCCTTGATAGTTAAAACACTCGATTCGCCTGTGATAGAATCCACTTTTGGTTGAATATCTCGAAAGGTTTCTGAATAATACGATAGGCGTATAGGTGTCGTACGATTTTGCCTTGTGGCAGTCTTGGGATTTATAATGTATATCCAATAAGTCTTTTTAGCTTTTGGTTTTTTATTAAAATATGGTTTACAGTACCTTCAGTCAACAGTTCTAATCATGTAGATGTTCCTACATATGTTTCGAAACTACCGTTTCATCGTCTGGAAGTGATCCAAAATTGTCATAAACATTAAATTGTTGAATAACTTAAATAATTTAAAAACATTTTTTTTAATTCACATGACACATACAACACAGTTAAAAACATTGAGTACTTGTGCTGGCCAGCAATAGACACCGACTCCTATTGCTGTGTGACTTGTGTCAATTGCTGGCCAGCACAAGTACTCAATATTTTATATTAAGAGTTGTATGCGTCATGTGAATTTAAAAAATGTTTTTAAATTATTTAAGTTATTCAAGAATTTAATGTTTATGACAATTTTGGATCATTCTCGGACGATGAAATGGTAGTTTCGAAACATATGTAGGAAAATCTACATGATTAGAACTGTTGAATGAAGGTACTGTATACCATATTTTAATGGTCAATCAATAGTTCTGGTGGCAAACAACATGATTAAGTTTGGTTTTTTGTCATTTTATTATTTTTTTTTTTTTTAAATATTTGACAACACGCCGTTTTAGAAAGGGGCTTACAGCCGACATTTTTATACAGAAGTTTATTTCAGGGACTGGGAAAATATGGTATGCTGTGCAGCAAAGGTTACGTATTTGTTCAAAATTTACAAAAAAGTGTATAGTATAATAGTTCATTGTATTTTTAAAGTTATGAGGTTTGTAATTCATAACGGTACTGTCCCTTACACAGGAATAATACCGTACTTTCCTTACTTTCATAGAAACATATTACATCGATATGATTCAGAAAAAAACATGTCATCATAAAACATAAAACATAAAATCATAGAACATAAAACAAATTCAAAAGTTAATTAATCAAAGACCCTCGAAATAGTCATTATTTCTTAAACAAACTGATGAGGGTCAGAGCAAGGTGTTGAACTTTGCTGCCAAAACTGCCATTCAGCACGAAAACAATTATCGGTGTTGTACTCAGCGAGATGGTAATCACCTGGCCCTCGGCACCCCAGATTACTCGCTTCTTTCTTATGTACATAATCTTCGAGGTAAAATATTTCCACTCGGCGGCTTCATTTAAAGATTGACAAATCTATGAAGAATAGCATAATATCCAGTTCTAGGTCATATGGTATTTATTTGTTGTATAATGCATCATCATATATTTAATTTCGTAAGGCGATTCCTTGCGTCAAAATTGTGGGCGTCTGGCAAGTCGTAGAAATATGGGAGAGGGTTCAAATTAAAGGTCTTTATTCCGTGATGGCGGGAAAAATACTGAAATTGATTGAAATCAACCAGAAAATGAGAAATAATGTGAAATATATGCCATTTAAAAAGCATTTGAATCTAAAAACGTCTGCTTTGTTTACATTAAAACATGAGCTGCTTATACTTGATTTAAAACCACATGATAGATGTTAATATGGTTGACTTAAAATCCAGATTTAAATAGGTAGGTCGAAAGTACTATAAGAAATAACAGTTTTTCACTTTTAAGCTGTTTTTTTTTTATTTATAGGCTTTAGCATATACTTACCATTTCAAAAACATACGGGAAATTACATACGTCTGTTTTGTTAACATTAGTTGTAGTTTATGCTGATTAAAAGCCAAGTGATTTGTAATATTAACACGATCAGTAGGCGCAGGATATAGGTAATTTAGAGAAGACTTAGCATTGTAAGGCCCATAGCTCTGCCAGTTTTATAAGCCGTCGGAAATGGTCATACTTTTGACCGACAAGAGTGTGCTGCAGTAACAGCGATTAAGTGCGACATCAACTTTAAATTTGGCAAAATAAAAGTAGATACAATCTTTAATCTACCAACACGAAGCAATATTTACTCACGGGCAACCATAAAAACTGTGAGACGTAGGGTAAAATCCTCAATATTAACTATTTACTAAGCTGGTGATGAATAACCTATAGCTGGTGGCTAAGCCTAACCCCCGTATGGTCTGGAGCGAGAGGCTCTAACCAAGGCCGCACTGGAGCGTGGAAGCGCCAGAGACCATTTTTTTTTTATTTCATCCTTACCTATATGCCTATAGGGTAAAAAAATGTAGCTTCAATCGGAGGTTTCCATAATAAGTATCCTTGATAATACTTTTTGAACCAGCTGGAGGCTACATACGAGCTTGATGACGAACTCTTGATGACGCCACAATTTGTTTACATTTTCGTGTAAAATCTCACAACTTTCCAGGGGATATAATTAATTGCTACAATCTGTGGTTAATCTTTAGAAGTTCTTCAAACCACGTTTATATGTTTAATTGTAAACAAAGTGAACTGCATGGATTTGTTTTTAGGACGACTGATGGTGACACTGTTCCAGGGATTCAGCTTTTTACTATACTGAAGCAATGCCCTTTCATAAAAGTTAAAAGTGCGCAATCTACTAGCAAATGTCAAAATAGCTTTAACATTACACATCAAACGTTTAATAAATAAATAAATAACAAAATCTAAGTAGGTCACCATTTTAAGTAATGTATAATGTATCTTACATAAAATATTCAGCATTGGTATTTTATTTGTAGGGGCTTTTGTCCCTACGAGCCACTAGTATAGTATGATTAACATGAAAAGTAACAAAAAAGAATAATATGATAAAGTACATAATTAAATGAGGGAGTGAGTTAAATTAAAACATTTGTGTTTTATTGAATTTCCTTTAAGATTACCATCAGAGGTCTAATAGAGAAATATTAGGAAAAGTGCATTTCATCGCATATGATGAATTCTCGTATAATATATAATTAAGTGGCAAATATTATACAACGGGTTGCAATTTTAATATTTAAGATGTGGAATAAGTTGGTACTTTACGATTGGGCAATCTTGCCTATACATTACCAACAAAAGTCTTTATTCAATAGTGGTAAGGTTACTTTTGCATTTATACGCATAGCCCACTTTATTGCAGTTATTACTACAGTTGTAAAGGCAGTTTAATTGACTTAGTAACTCAGCAAAATATTGGAGAAACTTCTTTATAAACTTTGTATATTGGCTGACTTTTAGAAAGGTCATTATCCTTGTTCTTGATTCCGGATTAAGTCATAAATGTATGAAAGCTGTTTAGTTAGTAACACTCTTATGGTTTTTCATTGCAATAACTGATATTTGTATTAATTCTGTTTCATGGAAATAGTTCAGTCCCATACATGAAATCCCTTTGTATCATCAAAACTTGACGGATTGAAGTAATAAATATTAAAATATGGAAAGCTACTTTACCAAGATTATTTATTCGAAAAACTTAAGAAAGTCTTAATAATAAAAACTGTGATTGTTTAATACAATTTTTGTTTACAATTAAAGGCTGTTTTATTAAAATTCTTATTTTTAGACGTGTTAAGTTCTTAACATGTGTTTTATTTCAACAAGTTATTTCAATAGTTTTGTTATTTTTAGGTTTACTAATTTGTCATTTGGACCCTAAATCTGCACATTTACATTAATCTGGAAGTCTTCAACGATTCGGAGTACATACCCGCAGGCAATTACGGAACGAGGTCAACGAGTGCTAAACCGAATATTTTGAGAGTCGAATTAAAAATTCAAATGACGTGTCATAGCCTAGGTAAGTTTAAATTTAATTTTTCTGCCACATTGGTCCTTAAATTATCCGGATTGTTTAAGCTATATGTAAGAGTTATCTTTTTATGTCATACTAAGTTTTAGAACATGGAAAATTTCTGGAGGAATGCTATTTTCGTTCGTCTCTTATTTTTAGCACTTAATTTCTTACTCATATCGTTTATAAATTTTTCTCTAAACATTTTCTGTTAATTTGTTTTATATCTGGAGAAAAAGAAATACTTAGTAATTAACAATTGATTTTGAGTTTTATAATTGTAATGCATTTGCCTGAAGTCTAGAACTGAGCCTCCCAGGCAAAATATATACCTACTATAGAATCTCTCAAATTAGTGCGTTACTCCCTGTTTATTTATTTTTAATGCCAGGATGATGTGACGGTTAAATATTTCTTTACTGTCTATTTTAAGACTATCTTAAATCTTATAATACAAGAGAGTGCTTTCAAATGCTACTCAATGCTGGGTTCCATTAATAAAAGTGATTGTATATAAATATTGCACGAGGGCTTTCTTCAACATTTTGATATATGTTAGCGCTATAAAACATTGGACTTTCATTTGAATAGTAAACAAATTACGATTATTTAAAACCAGTACGTTTACATTTGTATACGGTCCTTTCAAAATGTTTTACGTGAAGTTATTAATTCTGAGCACAGTAACTTTCAGTAAATAGAAGATATAAAGCTTATGAATATTTAAACAAGACGTATTGTACCGTCCCAAGAGCACAGAGTAAGGGATAAGAACCGTCGTCTAATGAGCGGCTACAATGCTTCTCTCGAGAAGGAAATATGAGTTATAAATGAGCTTCAGTCTGCAAGGGATTCGTTGAGCTTTATCCAAAAGCGTGACGGAGGCAGAGTGTTTTCAACGCTCTGTTCAGTAGAAAAATTATTAGGTTATGTTTTGTTTTAATGGAATGTCTTATTTTGAAAATATTATTCTGCAATATACGCGTTTTTAAATGAAAGAAATAGTAAAATGTTTACGTGATTGTCCTTTGTCAATCACCATTGTTCAAAAATTTTGGATAGTTCTTCTAGTAATATTATTTTTTTAACCTTTTTTTGTATTTAATTGTAGATTATTATGCGTAAATACACTCATGTAAGTTACATGTCTCTATGTCGGGGCATAATAACTGTCTCATGGCGCATTATAATAGGTAAAAAACTTTACTAACTAGTTTTTGATCAAAATCAAAGTGATTACTATGATGTGCGAAGATGAATAAATTGTTGTGACAATTCTTTCTGCCAATTAGTCTTTAATAATTCCAAGTATCTTTACTACAAATACGTACAAGGAGACTTTAATCAAAAAAGATTTTTATATTTGAAACTATTTGTTGTTTTTTATAACAAACTTAACAAATCAGGTCCCCAATATTCGTTAATGTGAGTCAATGTAATTATATAATTTGTTATAAACAAACGAAATACCGTTGAAGCTAGATTAGGAACTGAGAAATGGTTGAAGTTGGTTCCCCAAGTTTCTACATTTGTTTTCTTCGGTATAACTTTGCACAGCTGAAACTGAAACATTGCGCCTGCTATTGTTTTTGATTGTATATATATATATATATATATATATATATATATAGATTCATTCATTCACTTTTAGATATAGCATAATTAAACGATATAATATAATTCAAATTTAGTTATATTTTCAATTATGATACCTTAATTTCATAAAAGTTTTGGCGTTATATGATTTGAAGCCAACACTTCTTTATAATTCTACAATATTCATAGTTATATTTTATGAATGGTAGCAGAACATGATTGTATAATTTCATGAGTCTGTTAGTCACACCATATTAATGCAATCTATTTAAAACAGAGGTATAATAGGAGTAATCAGAAGTAATTCTCTGCTGATTAAAATTATTATCCCTTACATTATTGTAAGAGATCATTGCTAAGCAATCAATTTATCTTTCACTTTTATCTTGATGAATTTCAAATAAGGTAAGATGAACATCCTGAAGTAAAAAAAGGTTCCACACTTTCCGTTTCGTTTTGGCATTGTCAATTCATTCAGTCTATGAATGGCTTGCCAATAAATCATCGTAAAAAAGAGGTTTACCAACTTTCATCCGATTTCTGTGACAACATTAACTTCCTAAACAGCCTTAGTAGCCACCCCACTTAAGTGGCTTTATAAAAGTAAAAATAGGACAAAGTGTTTTTACCAAAATGTTGAAACTTTGATTCTGAAACGACTGCATGACACGAAAGCAATCAGACAAACTGTGCTCATTGTGTTACGTGTTGCTGTAACCTCCGATCTTTTATTCTATGGAACTAGTTAGACTCATGCGGTTAGACTCATCTAGGAATAAATGGGCTCCATAGTAAATAAATAATAGTAATAGACTATTTATTGATGATGAAATTTATATTTCCTGGCCTCGTTATGCTGTTTTTTTCTCATTACGGTGACTTATTTTAAATTTTATATAATTAGTCGATGATGCCGGATAAAAAAACCTAACATGTTGGCAACACAAGTACGCTCAATAAAAGGCTCAGTTAAGCTGGAAAAGGTGGAATATAATCCGGAGTGCTCAAGCGTGTAGAACATTTGAAAAAGGTAAATTTCCCACACTTTGAACTCAGCAGTGGTAAGCCCCCCCACAAGAAAGTAAGTACTCTTTGCATAAACAATTCCCGTCCAATAACCAAGAACCAATATCAATTCATCTTTCTCTACACTGTTCGATAATCTTTTCCTGAACCAGCCTTGTCCGTTTTTGGTTGAAAATAATATTTTGTAAAAAAACTTTTTTGCTTTCGTGAAAATGTTTCTACTGCTATGAATTGAACAGTTAAATTCCAAATGTTACTAAGAACCATGATGTACACAAGAATGTTTTGCAATATTTTCCTATGTTAGCAAGGCGTTTAGTATGTTTAATAATTCCTTTCTTTTATATAAACTGGAGTGTATTGGCGTTCGAGAAAATGCTCTTGACTGGATTTTCTCTTTTCTGAAAAATAGAACTCAAGCTGTTGAGTTTCCGTACCTCAGTGACAATGGTCAGGCTTCGCATCCCATTTCTAACGAAACAGTTGTTGCCTGTGGCGTTCCGCAAGGTTCAGTCCTGGGACCGATTCTTTTTGTTATGTTTATTAACGATGTTCGAAGTAGAGTATCTGGTGTTGATTTGTATACTCTATGACGTCGCTTCTCTTAGTATCAGTAATTTTCCTCTTAATTACCTTGAAATCTTTACATTTTTACAGTGTAGTCTTCTTCTGCAATGGCTTAGGGCTTAGTGCAATGGCAATATTTCCTTTAATTCAGATAAAACTAAAGTAATCGACTTTAAGCTAAGGGATGATTCTAGTGACTTTTATTTCCAATATTATCATATTTGAAGAGGAGGTTTGCCAACAGATAAATTTTCTGGTCTTACTCTTTCTGATCTAACTCTCGCTTAGATTTTTAGGGTCATATTGCTAGAGCATCAGGTAAGGTGAGTAGAGAAACTATTATCCTTCGAAATCTGTCCATTTTGTCTGATATTAGGAATGCATTTGTCACATATAATGTATATTTCCTAATATACATTTCTTAGCTTATTTTGGTTGCATACACCCACATTTTACTATGGGATAATCGTTTGGGGTACTAAGTCAACAGAAACCCTCCAGCTTCTTCGTCTACGATAAAAGACAATCAGGTTGATTTTTCTTTGCCAAAACATAAATGATTAAAAAAGAGACATTAACATTAATGATTATTAATTATTTATAATAATGATTATATGGGCGTTTTTACCTATATTTATAAAATACCTACCGAAAACAAAAAAAATATTATTATATTTCGGCTCACAATCTTTTAGCATTGCCTTATATTGACATATTTCTATTCCTTCCTTTCTTGGTGAAAATATTTTTTTAAATTTTATTTATGACACCACTCGTTACAATTTCAGAAACAATTCTCACTTTGTTAAACCCAGACTTAACAGGACTCTTTTTAAAAACCAAACCTTTTTCTGCAGTAGCGATTTTTAATTCCTTACCCTCACGTATCAAGTAAGGAGTTAGAGGTAGGCTCTTGCAGGTGAGAGCTGCGTCACAGAATATTTGTGTGACAAAAATGATAGGTAGCAAGATACTAATTTTTGAATTTTTTGGTATTGTAGACTACTTTTGACTTAAATTCTAGATTGATGACGATTTGTTCATGAAATTTACATTAAGGCAGTTATGATTCTTGATTCTGGATACGTAAAATTTATGGTTTGATATATATATATATATATATATATATATATATATATATATATGCTTAGAAAATGTGGTATATTGCCATGATAATCTTAGACAGCTGTTTTGTCTTTCTAATTGCATTATTTCAGTTTGTTGACCTGAACCAATTTGTTATGCTTATTGATAAACCTAGCCAGCTGTTTTGTCTTTCTATTCGCATTATTTCAGTTTGTTGACCTGGACCAATTTGATATGCTTATTGTAGTCAATTGTGTAAGTGCTCTGTTCCTGTATATCTGGTGTAATTTTACGCCGTGTAACGTACAAGATAGCGATCGCTGCGCCGCGCGTGAACCTCGGTAGTTAATCACTCGGTTTGGGTCGATTAGCCATGACAACGCCGGTATTGCATAAAATCAAGTTGATAAAATGGTTCATTGTTTTATTGATTCGTATTAATATGACTCGTCTCATTTTACCGATCTCATATTCAATACTTTCAATACTTTCAATGAGGGAAAGACTTTACCCAAAAAATTATTGTTCCTTTGATACAATTAACTAATATTTATCAAGTATGTTTTGTTTCGGTGTCTGGCATGTTTACTGTTTACTTAGGTCTAAAAGCTTATAACCATCCTATTCATAATTTACTCATCAATTTAAACTCGATCATAATTTATATTTTGCGTTCTTTTTATAAAATGCCAAACATTACTTGGTGAAAAATTTATGGTGTTATTTACGGTGTTAGTGAGTGTTTTTATTAGTCAGACATAATATAATAATGTCTGACATTATAAATATTATAATGTCAGACATGTCAGAGATATTATATATGTCTCGACATAATAAATATTATGTCGAGCAAATATATTAGTTTTAAAAATAAACTTTCCCAAAGGGCACTAATATAAGGGAAATAGTTCAGATTATAGAAAAAGGGCTCAGATTATGAGAAGAAAATTTCAAGGGAAAGCTGTATATATTAAACAAAAGCTGCAGAGCATCGCTTGTCCACTAGTTAACATAACCCTTGCAACCAGGGAAATCACTTGAATGATTAGTTTTTGAACTAAAGGATCTTGCTTTCTTCATAACGAACAATATCAAAACTTTAAAATTTGTCTAATGGAAAACTCCTAAATTTTGTTGCAGATTACTATAAATTAACGATTCAACTTAGGAGTACCGCAGTTGGATTACAATAAACTTCTTTAGAATTGACTACCTCAAGTTTGTTTATAGATGTCTGTAACAATACTTTTTATAGTAAATTTATAATTGGTAAATAAGTGTTGTTCTTTGTTATTTTTTTTAACTGTCGTTGAAAAGTTTCTTCGGATTTTAAAATAAATCTTACAGGCCTTGTTTGATACAATTGTTGTTCAGTAACAATCATTAAATCTGAATGTAAAATTATAATTACAATTCACGGTATTTGCGTTTAATATGTTATGATGCGTTTTAAAATTGGAGTGTTGTGACCGCAAAAAAATGAAGGAATTAACCAACATAATTATTCCCATACAAGACTGTGAATTTAACTTTAGAAAATATCAAATATTAAATAAGGGCACTTTTATTCACAGCAGGGAATAAGTGATTTATTTCCCATTAATATTCATAAAGGCATCCATTTTCCATCAACCGTTGCAAATTTTAATTAATTTCTTAAACATATTTAACCTTTTGACTTTCGGTGTGTTTAATTATCCAACATAATACAAAAAAAACATCGCATTTCGCATTTCACATCATCATCATCACATGATAGTTTTTTATGCTGTTTTTTCGCATTTCATTTTTTCCAATTTTTTTGTATTTTATCCTTGGAGACAAATACAAAAATCCCTCCGTTGCAGCAGACCAGCCTACTCAGCGAATTTCAAATGCAAAAGAGCATATTTCAATTAGACAAAGGGAGATTTAACATGTTTTTATAAGCTCTATAAGAATAACATAGAGAATTAGCATGCAGGTTAGCTGCAACGGGTATGTCAAAACTGGGTGTTTTTAATTCAAAATTTTGTAGATCCGAGCTAGAAGAAGCCAACCAATGGACATAGAGCAGTGATTAAACATACAAAATAGTTTGTTTTTCGAGCTGAGTTCAATAGTGCTGACAAAAATTGGATAATTTAAAATCTTTATGGAAAAAACTGTGTGTGTCGTATGAAAATGAACGGACGATGTTTTTTGCATCTGGGGGCCCCCAGATGCATAAAAAACTTGTAACAAATAATTTACAAGTTTCATACTCTGGAAAGAAAATTTTGAGAGCAAACAATTAACAAGGTAAACTGTTTTTATTTGATTGACGTACTTATTATATTATAATAAATGTGCAAATGACCCCATGATGCAAAAAACATAGTTTCTACTATTACAATAAACTACTATTACAAAATCATAGCTTTGCTAATACTTTAAAATTTTCATTCTTTAGTTGCCTTGTTGACCTGGATAAAAAATGGGAAAAAAATCAAAAGCAAAAACTAAACACAACCGTTTAAAATTTATTGTGATCTAACTGAATAAGACTTAATAAATTTGATTGGTGTTTGTATTTATGTATATAAACATATATAAAGTAATAATAAATATCGTGTTTATTATTACTGAAGAAGGTCCGTTAAATTGAACCTGAAGGAGTAATGTAGGCACTGCCAAAGGTAATACTCCATTATGAGCCAATAATACCAGGATCCAATAACGACTAAGCCCACACCTGATGCCCGCGCTCTTCTGGCCTTTTACAATAAAGGCAATTATTCGTATTCTTTGCTTAGGACATGACCAGAAATATGTTAATTACATATTTGTGTTGAAAAAGCAACATAGATATGTAATTAACATATTAACATAATTATATAATTATGTGTTTTATATTAAGCAAAGGCAAATCACTTTTAAAAGGACTGGACGTGGTTTTATTTGATTGTTTGTTAGAGCTGCATTGAGTAAGGTTCAAATGAGTTGTGTGTGGCACTCTATAACACGTATTCTTTGCTTAGGACATGATCTTGAAATATGTTAATTACATATCTGTGTTGAAAAAACATTTAGATTAAGCAGAAAGAAATCACTTTTAAAAGCGCTGGCGTAGGGCTGAACGTGTTTTTATTTGTTTATTAGATCTACATTGAGTACGGTTGAAATGAGTTATATTACTGCTTGAAGACGTATTTCTAGTTAACTAACATTTACTTGAGTAGGCCTATATCTATTGAGTTAATTTTTCATTAGCATTTTAATCTCTTTCTCTTCACAAATCATTCAATATATCAAAACTTTCACTCCACATTTAATTATAGTAATGCAAGTTGTAAATTGTATGTCATATGTCATTTTATTTAGTAACCTTTACGAAGTTATTATATTCGTACTATCTATGAGTACATACATGTAGCTCTTGCCCTACTTTGCTAAAACATCGTATTCACATGTTTCCTGCGAATACTATTTTAATTTACATGAGTATTTTGGAATTAACAAAAGTGGAGTAATAATTTTCTTGTAAGTAATTAACAGTTGTAATAAAACCTTTAGTTGTTTACTATAAATGTTTAAAGTAAAAGGTTTTCTTAAAGAACGATTCAGAATAAACGCCTCAGCAATAAACTTAAATAATGTATGAATTAAGTACAATATGCAGTTTTTACTAGTAAATTTACTGCGTGATTTGAGCCATAGTCTTGGTACGCACAATGTAGAGTCACATTCCGGGGCCCAAGATTATTCATATTTAACAGAAGCTATTGTATCAAAAGGAGGGAGAGGAACGCTTCGGCGTAATGAGTAGGGTACAATGCTGCTCACAAGAAAGCGACATGAGTTATGAATCAACTTTAGTCTGCAAGGGTTCCTTACCATCTTTATAAGATGTTAAAAATATTTCTTGGCATTTTTGGAGATGAAAACAAGCTTCTGACATTCTTAAATACAATTTTTATTCCACTAACAAAACTTTATTAGAGAGGTATCGGCTCTACATTAGTAATACGTACAGTAAGCCGTATAAAAATCGTTATACTCCATTGTGTTTCTATTTTATAATGTTATATTTTTACCACACACCACTTAGTTTAGCAGTCGCAATTGCAATGAGTTTCACAGTATTTTTTTATTTTATTACGGTATTATTCTTGTGACATTATTACCTGTAATATTGTTACAGATTTCTAAGGATAGTGTATGTTTTTTCCGTGAAGGAATCGATCCTACAGGAAATATAATGATTCGCTGTAATTTGAGTAGCATTTTATGTTATTATTAAAGACATTGAGAACGGTCTTGTGCCTTGTACAGTGGTGGATCGCTTGTCTTGAGTCTCGGAGGACCCAGGTTCAAATCCTGCCAATCACCAATGGTTTTTACGCTATATGACAATGCCGTGACAACTAGTCTAGCCTAAGGTCACGTGCAAAACAGTTCCGGGCTAGGTCTAGCTTCCTGGGCAGGTGAAGGTGGGCAGTAAACAAAATATTATTTAAGGCAAACATGTTTAAAGACAAACATAACGAAAAGAACCTGAAAAAACCAACTAACCTCCAATGTAGCTGTAAGTAATGATAGGTTTTGTATCAGGTCAGTACGTAAGTAAAACTGTACCGAGAGTTTTTTAAGATCAACAATGTTTCTATGTAGACATTGTCTTAAAACTAATTTGCAACCACGAGAATGAATTTGGATTCCAGTCTGTAAATATTGGGGGTTTGTTCATATTTTGTCGTTTTCGTAATTTTATACTGTAATTCGGGAGGAAATGTAGCGAGGAAATATTTAATTTTAAAACCGTTCATCGTTAATCAATTACTGGAGTTAACACCAAAGTGATCAAGTAATAAGCTCCAGAAAGAACCAATTTGCAAAGTTTGTTCAGAGGCTCAAGTAGGGCTGGACGTTGTTTTAATAAAGCCCTGACAAGTCTCTAGGTAAATTAACTTCCCTCACAACGTTTTCCTACTTTTAGATTTATTTAGTGTTTTAAGTGAATTGTCAATCACAAACAACATACAATTTTATTTAAAAGAAATGTTAAAAACAAATAATTTACAAGTTTCATACTCTGGAGAGAAAATTTTGAGAGAAAACAGTGAACAAGGTAAACTGTTTTTATTTTATTGACGCACTTATTATATCATAATAAATGTGCACATGACAGTCACAAAATAGACACAAAATTAAAACATCTGAAAAACCATTGAATCTTTAGCTTGAGGATTAAAGTTTATAAAAATTAGTGTTTAACTTATTTTGGCTTAGAAATTTACCTTGTCGGCACATTTTTTTAGTTTTAACACGTAAAAATACAAATGTAAACAATATGATAAATGGAAAGCTTTAAAAAATGAATTAACAGATAGATGTTCTGATAAGCTGTGCTAAGTTATTATTATATCATTTTATATAGAATGTATATACAATTATATATCCCCCCGAACTTTAAGGGGATATGCGTCCTTCTATAGGCTGTTTTTTTTCAAAAGTTTTGATATTTTTCAAAATTGAAATTTTTTATTCCAAATTTAGTTCTAAACATGTGTCCAAAGTTTCATTTGATTTGGAAAAATAATTTCAGGTATTTTTGCAATAAAATTGAAAACTTTGCGCCAAGCGATTTCAAGAGATTTTAGTGTGTGTATTGTGTATGGAGTTTAGTGAAAACTTTAAACTGCGTTTTCTCAAAACTATGTTTTTCATTGACTGCATTTACGTAAGATTGAAGAACTTTGTAACTGCTGATTATTTTCTAATGAAATTTTAACCAGATATTCTTGATAGTATTTAGAAGATTTGTGTGTATAGAGAACAATGTGCAATCATTTTTTATTATAAATATTATAGTTTTACATTGAAAATCTGTTTTTTTCGTAACATTTTTCACCACGTTGTAAAAAAGCTACTAACAATGCATTTTTTGTGTTACCATATTTTCAATACACAGAAATGTTCATTGTTATGTGAGGAAATAAAATATATTTGCTTTTTTACATTATGTCGATAAACAAAAAAGTTATTCAAAATTGAAAATATTAAAAAATTTTCTTAACCTTTTTAAAATTACCCCAAAGTCACCTAAAATATATTTAGATAATATATTTCGTTATACAAATCCTCTAATTTGGTCAAGTATAAACAGAAAAAACCCACAAAAGCCATTAAAATATAAATACCCCCGTTGCAGCAGACCTGCATACTCAGCGAATTTCAAATGCAAAACAACATATTTCAATCCTACATAGCGAGATTTGACATGTTTTTGTAAGCTCCATAAGAATAACATGGGGAATGAGTATGCAGGTGTGCTGCTACAGGTATATTAAAACTGGGTGGTTTTAATTCAATATTTAGTGGATCTGAACTAGAAGAAGCTATTTACCAAGTTTTATTGAGATATGTTGAGAAATAAGCGAGATATAGAATTTTTGTTATTTCCCATAAGCTTAACATTGGGACAACGTACTGTGTTTACCACTTTCAATATCTCGGTAACCAATGGACATAGAGCAGTGTTTCAAAATACTAAATTGTTTGTTTTTTTGAGCTGAATTCAATAGTGGTAACCAACATTTGATTATTTTTATTTTTCATATGTGAAGAACCCAAAAAACCCATTTTTTGGGGGGTTCATCCTCCTTTACCCCCCTTCCAGTGGTTCGATCGGGCTGATTTATGACGTCCAATTCGACCACTTTACATGTCTCTACGAAATTTCATAAAGATCGGACCAATTTTACGGCTGCTATCGTGCTAACAGACATATACATATATCTCAACAATCGAACGAATGGTATTTTTTGCTTCTGGTGACCCCAAAACAAAAAGTTATCATGGTCTCGGGCTTAGGTCTTACCATGAGACCTACGGTAATAGGTTCTTCCCTATAGGGGAAATTCGCAAAACTATTGTTAAAAAAAGTTGTAGTGTTGTGACCAATTATATTTTACCATTAAAATTTTATTTTAATCGTAAAATAAAATACCATTAAAATAAAATTTTAATGGTAAAATATAATTGGTCACAACACTACAACTTTTTTTAACAATAGTTTTGTTTTTTATTTTTTTTATTTTATTTTAAATAAAAAAAAATAAAATAAAAAAAATAATTTTTTATTTTATTTTTCTATGTAAAAACTCTAAAAACCCATTTTTGGGGGGGTTTATCCCCCTTTACCCCCCCTTCCGGTGGTCCGATCGGGCTGGTTCACGAACTCGTCCAATTGATTACCACTTTACATGTCCGTACCAAATTTCATGAAGATCGGACCATTTTTGCGGCCGCTATCGTGCTAACAGACACATATATATATATATATATATATATATATATATATATATATATATATATATTAAAAATATAAAGATAAACTGAGTACCCTTTTTAAAATATATATATATATATTTTTTTTTTTTATTATAAAAAGGGTACTCAGTTTATCTTTATATTTTTAATAATAAAAGTAGCCCTTCATTGTGAAAATTGTAATATATATATATATATATATATATATATATATATATATATATATATATATAAATTCGAACGAATAGTGTTTTTTGCTTCTGGGGGCCCCAAAACGAAAAGTTATAGTGGTCCCGAGCTTAGGTCTTACCATGAGACCTACGGTAATAGCTTCTTCCCTATAGGGGAAATTCGCTAAAATAAAAAAGTCTTAGAAGGAGGCATATCCTCTTAAATAAATACAATCATTACACTCTTATAACTATGATTCTTGCTGCTATCACAAGACCCCTGATAGAGAATAAGAGCCTTTTAATGCAAAAATCTATATTTTATAAATATTTTTCATAAAACGTACCAAACTGTTTTCATTTTTCACCATACAAATCTAGCATCGATGAATTTAATTTTCAGAGAGTTTGCCAGCTACGGTCAATGGCATAAACCATAATTACCACTGTACACGTCTTAATAGAACCATTATTATCAATAGTCCCCCCCCCCGACCGCCTTTTAAATAGCTGTTTATGTTCGTACGTAATTTGCTAAGCCTTCCGTATTACTGTTTTACAAAAACCTAACCTAATTTTTAATTTAATATTTTATTATATATTGTAAGATAAGGCGATAGTCTTGCAGATTATGGCCAAAATACTAGGTTTATGTTGATTATTTACATATTGTTTGAAAGGCGGATCATCGACTCTCCTGTTTACATATAAACTCTATGAAGAGTTATGTTTATGTTCTTCATCATTAATCGTTTCGTTTACTCAATTTTTAAACAGAACTTATGAACTGAAATTAATCTTTTTTAAACTCACCGATTTTATCTATATACTTAAATAATTAGGTGATTTTTGTACAGAGGATGATAGGCACACTATTGGTTTGATGATGATTATATACATGTAATTTGAGATCTTCGAACTTCCTGATATGGCTTTAGTGAGTCAGCTATTTTATTAATAGGCAGCAATTCAAAATAAAATTAATTTGTCAGCTGTAAATGAAACACACAGCTAACAATAACTGTTAAAATTATATTTTTGTAACAAACAGGGATCAAATTATTTGCTCTTATAATCTTAAAAAAATTATAAATCTTGAGAATTTTACAAATAATAGTAGCTGACACTAACTAAATACTCTACTTATACCTTGATAATATTTTAATTCACACAATCTTTCAATTATTTGTATTTCAAGACCCAATCGCCTAACATTTTAGAAAATATATAAGAAAAGACGTCAAAGAGAACAGGGTGGCAGTGTAAACACCATCTGCAAACAACATGGTTAGATTTGACTGTGTAAAGAGACTCCTTCAAGATTATACACTCTCGGCTACATTCACGGATTTACCGAAACTGAATTGTCTCACTTGGAATGCAGCTTATTATGTTTCACAGTATATTATGCCTGTCTTTCTTGCTATTGCTTATCAACGACAACTTGTTAAGATGTATTAGATTTTAATTTAAGTAGAATAATTGGTTTGGTTTGATCTATCACTATATTCAAGAACTTTACTATGAAGGAATATGAAACCTAAACAAAACTTGGTTTGATAACATACCAATTTGTGTACATAGACTGTTCATTTTATTGTTCACACCATTACCTCGTGTACTGCAGATATTCAGGGAAGGTTAAACTAAAAAGTCATGAGTAGTAATAAGACACATAAAATGGTTTAAAATATTTAATTAAACTCGTTCGCTATGCTCAAAAAAAAACCTTTCCCCAAAAACTAAGCCTGTTTATTTTTTATGATATAAGAATATAAATGAGGTCAAATTAAATTAAATTTTACGTGGAATCCAAATATTTAGATAGAAATACGATATAATTTTTTAATGTTTGTAAAAAAAATTTGGTTCACGATTATATATGCCAACACATAAGGTTTTACTTTACAGTGAAAATGTTTATCCAACAGGATAAACATTTTTTGCATTATTTTTGTAAACATACAAAAATAATGCATATGTGATATTTCCCTTATAAAATGCGTTTGGAATCAACGATATATTTTTATTAGTACTCTATCAAGTGTTATGATATACTATATTCAGCATAAAAGTTATGAATATGGAGAACATCTTATCAATACTAGACAGCTGATTGACTGTAAACAGTATATTGGCATCGAAAAGTGTTTTCAAAAAAAGCTACTTAAATTTGTTTTTTATTTTGAAGACCTGATTCGTTTGTTAAATAGATTTTCTCTAATAAAAGTTGTACTTTAAAAACTGTGGATGGGACCAACTTTTTTAAAAGTTGTCCCACCTAGCTCAAAAACTTATACACTCATGTCAAAATGGTGCCATTCTTTAGGGCTTCGTTAGTTATCTAATTCCTATCATTAGTGCGCCTGGGGTTCCACATGTGTGGGTGGGCCAACATGATATAGATAGCCCCACTCAGTGCAAAAACATGAATATCAATGAAAAAATGGCATCAGTCATACCTAAAAAATGGCATCAGTCGCCCCAGGAAATACCTAAAGGCAATCCATTCCCCAAATAAAATTAATCCATGATAACAAATTGAGATATAAAAACAAATTTGAGAAGGCTGAAAAAATATTGAGAATTTTGTTTACAAGGACTGGAAATTAATTTATAATATACACTAGTCAGTTGCACTTTAAGGCTCTTTTAATGGCGCTCGATTATGGTTAATTTTCTTAATGGAGCAACAACCATCCCAAAATTTTGATTTTGTGGGCTCGGGTAGAGATATAAAAAAATAGCCAAAGGGAGTAGTTTGTGCCAGGTCGTTTCGAACAAATCTCTATGTTTAGAACCCATATAGCCTGTTGTATGAGTACAATCAAATGAAAGCATTAAGAAAATTTTGAATTTTAAAACGGCTCTAACTTTGGTTAGGACCACGATATTAACCTTGGATTCGGCGAATTTGTTTCCTGATTTAAGTCTTTCAAAATGACTCGTTATTCACAAGAATTTTTTGTAAAAATTTGGGGTGACCCGCAAAAATTTTATTTTGGAAATAGAGGCAAATATTACATGTGCAAAAAATTTGTTTTGCAACTATATGCAATTTATTTGTAACTATATGAAATTCATCCGCAACCTGTATTATTATCTTTAACCTGCATTATTTAGTTTTAAAGTTATTAACACGGTTAAAGACCTTTGGACAAACAATATATTGCAATGAGTTTTATGATATTAGTCACGGTTTACCTCCTGGATTGATAATCGACTTGTAAGAATACTAAGATACTAACCTTCACGTCTTCAATCCAATAATGTCTGCATGAACGGCAGTTGAATAGCCCCTACACTAATATTAATAACAATAGCTTAGATAATAGAAATACTCAGACTTTGCAGTGACTGCTCCAAAATTCATGTGGGCAATGAGATTGCCCTTTTCATAAAAGATACACCGAGTATTTCACTAAACCTAACTTGCAAACACAACGTTCTATTCGCAGAGAATTGATGAGAATATAACGTAAAAAGCTGCAAAAACTGTTTAAAAATATAGTGCAAATTAAAGGTATCAAATAAAGGTCCCGTAATCAACGTTTTGGAAAATTTCGAAATATACTAGGCCTGCAATCATTCACCTAGTGACGTTCGTAGCGAATAACTGAATTTTTTGCCAAATACCTTGTTCGGCAGAATAGAATCTCTCCATAACAATAGCAGTAATAATTAGCGGCTATCCCTCCCCCAAGGTGAGCGTCACAGCTAGGCCTCAGTCAGCATCGGCTAACTCGCGTTCACGTCGCACCCCGGAGTCTAGAATTGGCCAGGCACGCGTGTATTAAATACATTTTAGTTTTTATGTCCCTGTATTATTGTGTATATGCGTTACGAAATAAACTGACGAGGGTAATGTGTAGTGATTTTGCTTGAGAAAAAGGACTTGATTTTGGGACAGCAGACCCGAGACTACTAGTAGTCTGCCAACGATTTTAGATTGAGGTCGTAAATGTTAGTAACTTCGCATTTTAACAAATTTGATACAGTAGAGAAAAAATAGACTTTCCTTCTGAGAATAATTTGCAGCTTGTTTTATTTTACTTAAATGCTATTTCATAATTTAACAGCGTTTTATAGGTTTATTATGAATTCTCCACAATTAATTAAGTTTATATTATGTTAAACACCATGTTATTCGGTTAAGAACAACTAAATGACAACATATATTTTATATTTGTTTGTAATTAGGGCCACTAGAATGCTTTTACCTTGCGGTAGTTGAACTGTTTTACTTGGATTAAAGGGTTGATTGGTCAGTCAATAAAGTAACACGCAATCCCAAAACACGCTATCAAAATGGATGGCGTGAAAGAAAAGAGAGTTGCTTTCGTGAATATCTGTAGTTTCGACTTTTTAATTTAACATAAATAAATTATTTTAGTACGTAAGTTCGGAAAAACTAAAGGACTAGTTAGTTAAAGATTAAATATGTAATGGACAGAAATATTTATAGGGTTTAACGTAACTTATCATTTTATGATTTTAATTTCAAAATGATAAGATTGTTGTTATTATTGCAATTATTTACTTTTTGAATTAAGTCCAAAATGAGTGCAAAACTCTAAGTTAAAAAATAGCTCACTTAAAATACTAAAATCTTGTATACATCAGTTTTCATATTTGATTGTGTTATAAAAACAGCGTTGCAGTAAGAGTGCACTGAAAAACCGAGTTGGTTAGTGCTAACTAAAAACCCCTAACCAAGAAAGTAGGTCAATATAGCACCTACGGACTTATAAGGTTAGGGGCAACCGTGCGGTGTTAGTTGAAGTGAAGTGGTTACTGGTACCTAACTTAATGGGTTGAAAATCTAACCTAGTTTTGATAGGTTAGCAGCAACCCAGTAGTAGAGCGGTTGGCGATAACCCAACCGCTAACAATAATAGGGTTGAAATTACCAACCTGACTTAGTGAACAGTAACCAACTAGGTAGGTAAAAATCTACCAACTCACTCGGTTAGAGGTAACCCACTAGGTAGGTAGATATTATCTGACCCACTTGGTTACCAATAACTCACTTGGTAGGTAGATACCAACCAACTTACTTGGTTAGCCATAACCTACTAGGTAGGTAGGTTCCAACCGACTCACTCGGATAGCGATAACCCACTTGGTAGGTTGATACCAACTGACTCACTCGATTATCATTAACCCACTAAGTAGGTTGATACTAACTGACTCACTCGGTTAGCAACAACCCACTTGGTAGGTTGATACCAATCGACTCACTAGGTTACTTAACCCACTAGGTAGGTTGATACCAACCGACTCACTAGGTTAGCAATAACCTACGAGATAGGTAGATACCAACCGACTCACTCAGTTGGCAAAGGTAGGTTATAAATCTGATTACTTAGTTTGAATTAACATACTGGAAAGTCTGAAAAATATTGAAATTGATTTTAAGAATAAACTATAACGATTGATATCTGATACTAAAATTTAATTTAATCTCATCAAATTATAACGATTAGTCAGTTACACGAGCTAGTAAAAAATATTTGGTTTCAGGTTAATGGACATCTTTCTTCTCTTTTTCTTAGAGAAAAACAAACATTCTATAAGATAGTACATTTTTAGACTCCAAACAGCAGATACGATCATCAAGAAAAAACATTTATGTTTATTTCGTAACAACCAATAAGTATATAGCAATGTTTCTTTCTTAAACCAACATGGTTAAATATTTCAATTTTATTTTTGTTAACTGTAAAAATAAATTTCTGTTTGCATGAAACTGAAAAGAAAAAAATTATTATTAGTCATACATTCTAAGGAAACTACAACATAGGTTTTAATCTTCCTGAAAGCATTGGTAGAATAAAAAACACACATTTACAAAAACAACAATCTTTATAACTTTTTTACAACTATTCAAATACAAAGAATTTAAAACTTCAAAGTAGTAAAAGTCATAAAAAATTTTAGTTGTATTACCTTTACTAAACCTAAGAAACATAATGTAAGTCAGAGCAAAATTTGAGTTATAATTTCAATTTATTATAATTTACTACTTTGTAACTTCCTTTCTGTAAATCTGTAATGAAATATTCACAATAAAAAAATAATATTCAGACTTAAAAATTTGTTTAATGAAAGAGATATAGCAAAAAAAGTCTTGAAATGTGATTTTAGTTGTAATCTAATCAGAAAAATATGCCAAAACTAAGTTTTGTGTTTTTCTACTCCTTGCGGAATAGAAATGGGAATAGTTAGAAATGCAATGGGAAAGCACAGTTAAAATGGCTTGATGCATTTCTTTTGGATGAAAATCAAACTTTAACTGCTCATATCTTCTGGACCGTTGGGTTTAGGAAAAGAGTGTAAAGATAAAAAAAGTAATAACATTGCTTTCAAATTCCAAAACATAATAAAATATAGGAGGTATCATAAAGTTTTTTTTTAGATTTGAGCTCATAACCATTAGTTCTGCAACACCCTGTAGATATTTCATAGTAAAACTACTAAACTAAACTAACTGCATATGTGATTTAGTTAATAAGATTTTTTCTAGTGCTTAGTGACTGATCAAACCTTAAACAAAATTAAATGGAGTGGACGGGTGGTTTACGACATCGATATAAACAAATAATACAGATTGTTTTAATAAATAATAAGGCATATTATGTCTTATTATGGTGTTTATAACCATAAATCTGATGGTAAATCTGATCATAGAGATAAGTTAATTTTGAAAAAAAGTTATATTTTGATTATTATGACTTGAATCAGTGCGAAAAAACGTATGATGTTGACTGGAGTAAAAAATATCCAGCGGTATAGAATATATACCTAGTCAAACTACTTCCAAATTTAAGTTTTACAGTCATTGTGCAGGTTAGTACGTTAACTCTTTTGGCCAAAGCTTGGCGCCCTTGATATTATGTATAATACTTTTTTTATTAAAATTAAATATATTTGAATGGCTGCCATTTCAAAATTTAAATAACACACAGTTTTAAAAGAATTCGCTTGTAAAATTCTGTGACTATTCTTTTAAATTTAAAATAGTTTATGTCTGGGTATATAAACATTTTTCGCTTCATAAATATTTAGAAAAACTTTTAGAGCATAATAGACTACATTTATAAAATCTTAATACAATTCCGAGTCATTTTACTCCTCAATCTTCAAAATTAGTTCAAAAGGCAGGCGTGGGTAAGCTCATAGAAAATGATTCTTCAGATAATACTTTATTAATTTCTTGTGGAATGCCTTACTTGTGAGCTCATTCACACCTTTACAGTGAACCAATTTTGATGAACCTGAGGTGAAGAACCATGGGCATTTTCGTCAGAACTATTTTGATATAGTTCTTTATTCACTAGATCAAAAGGCTTTGTTACACGGAGAATAAATGTTAGATTAAATTTTACAAGACTTATTTATGGCTGAGGTATTAAAATTTAATAATTTTAGTCTGTTAATAATATTAGCAGTTACTTTTGAAATGTCTCAAACATTTTATACTCATTTTATTGGAGCTTTTGTTCCCTACAAAACACCGCTAACATTTTTTTTCGTATCTCTTAAGGCTTTTTTGTTCATTGACAAACATTATAGAAAAATTCGGACAGGAAGTGAATTTTTTAATATGGTGGCTGGAGCATATTAGTGATATCTGGGGACATTTGAAATTTTAATTTGGGAGGTTTACATTTGAGCAAATGTTTAGCTCGATCAGGATTTGTTGGGTAGATTTTCTAAGATTCTTGCCCTATTTAGTTTAGAACCCTACAAAATGTACACCAACTCAGGATATCAAGCTTTTCAAATAGTATTCAAATATACTTTTGCTTACAGCATGGATATTTAAACAAAAATATTTATTTTTGTGAATATGAAAAATGCAAAAAAATTACTAATTCAATATCAATGCTTACGTATATTACAAAAATGTAATGTCTTTTAATGTGTTTATACCTTTACGTATGGTAACATTTTGTTTGAAACTCTCGGATTAATATTGTAGTTTCCTTCAAATCCTCTTTAAGAGTTGTTGCATTCTATTCGGTGGAACAACAGTTATTAAAGTGTAAGCGTTCTCTTCAAATGAAGCCTTGCTAATGAAAATTGAATTTAAAGTGGGGTGAATTTTATGGAAATGTATTGGTAACTTATTTTTCAACAACAGTATCAGTTTGAACTATAAATTATTATCCATAATACTTTAATACTAGATTATTTTTGACTGTACTAATAAAATATTATAGGTTTTATCATTTATTTTTCAAAAACCGGCTTAAATATCTTCACTATTTGGAACAGAACAATCTTGTAGGAGGGAATAAAACAGTATTTTTTGCGTTAAGTTGTAGAATTACAAGTTTAGGCAAAGTGTTACTTTAGTATTATTAAAAAAATGTGTATTTCGTAAACTCATTCATTTGAATGGATTTTCCCCCTATAGGGAAGTAGCTATTACGGCAGGCAGCACGGTTACACCGAAGCCCGGGACCATGTAGTTCTTCCGTTTTGAGTTCTCTAAGCCCCAAAACACCGTTCGTTCGTTCGTTCATTTTAACACACGCACGCACGCACACACACACACACACACACACACACACACACACACACACACTTTGATATATATATATATATATATATATATATATATATATATATATAATGTATTAGCACCCTTTTAAACTTATTTAATTCAAAATCACTTTTAGCAGCCCTAAGTTGTGAATAAACAGTATATACAGGGTGTTCAAAAGATGTGGGGCAATAATTTACGTAGTGATTCCTTGGGTCAAAATAAGCAAAAAAGTTTTATAAACATAGGTCCTAAAGTGCTTCGTTTTCCGTCTGTGTGTCTGTTTATGATTTTTACATATTTAATTATTTTAAGTTGTTCTCACGAACAACTTTACGTATAAACTCCAAACTTGGTATATGGTTAACCACTATTAAGAACTATTTTTTAAGAAGTATCAAATTTCTACTTTTTACCATTTCAATATGGCGACTGATTTTTGTTTTGAAAGCTAAATAACTTAAAAATCGTAAATTTTAGAAAAAAACTAAACAAGTGGTGAAAAAGTTGCGAAATTTTATCTAATTAACGATGACATGAAGATTATAACAATCGGACCACTAAAAATGGAGATTTTAAATTTTCCGAATGAAAACATGCAAATAACAGTCATAATGTTCTAAGGAACCATGTTTTTATGCAGAAAAGTTCAAATTTCTCCATTATTATTGGTCCGATTATCATAATCTTAATATCAGCATTAAGTGGATTAACGTCTGCAACTTTTTTGTCGCATGACTAATTTTTCTAAAATTTATGGTTTTTAAGATATTTAGCTTTGAAAACAAAAAAACAGTCACCATTTTGAAATGGTACAAAGTAGAAATTTGATACTTCTTTATAAAATAGTTCTTAATAGTGGTTACCCATATTCTAAGTTTGAAGTTTATAAGTTAAGTGGTTCGTGAAATATGATTAAATATGTAAAAATCATAAACAGACACACAGACGGAAAACGAAGCACTTTAGGACCTATGTTTACATAAACTTTTTTTTGCTTATTTTGACCCAAGGAATCACTACGTAAATTAATGCCCCACATTTTTGAACACCCTTTATATATATATTTGCGTGTGTGCGTGCTGCGCGCGTGTGTGTGTGTGTGTGTGTGTGTGTGTGTGTGTGTGTGTGTGTGTGTGTGTGTGTGTGTGAGTGTGTGTGTGTGTCTTTATGCACGATAGCGTGTGTAATAATGATCCGATCTTCATGAAACTTGCATGGACATGTAAAGTTGTAATTATTTGGACCAGTCCGAAAACGAGCACTATGGGACCACCGGAAGGGGGAGGGTAAAGGGGGATAATCCCCCCCAAATGGGGTTTTGGGTGTTTTACATAAAAAATTAAAATATCAAATTTTTGTTGATGCCATTGAATTTAGCTCGAAAAAACAAATAATTTGGTACTTTGGATCACTTCTCTTTGTCCACTGGTTACCGAGGTATTGAAAGTGGTAAAAACAGTACACGTCGTCCCAATATTAACCTTAAGGGAAATAAGTAAAATTCTTTATCTTGCTTATTTTAGCGAATTTCCCCCATAGGGAAGAAGCCATTACCGCAGGTCTTATGGTGAGACCTAAGCCCGAGACCATGATAACTTTTTATTTTGGGGCCCCCAGATGCAAAAAACACCATTCGTTTCAATATATATATGTGTGTGTGTGTGTGTGTGTGTGTGTCTGTAAGCACGATAGCGGCCGTAAAAATGGTCCGATCCTAATGAAATTTGGTAGAGACATGTAAAGTGGTAATCAATTGGACGAGCTCGTAAACCAGCCCAATCGGACCACCAGAAGGGGGGGGTAAAGGTGGATAAACCACCTAAAAATGTACTGTAGGTGAGATGTGGTCCGTCGGGCTGCACTTCTTGATGTTTTCGCAGGAGCGCTTTCGGCGTCTTGCCATTTTCAACTGCTACTAATTCTCCACATTGTTCTGTCTCCGTTTATATAAGGTTTTGAATGGTTCTAGAATGCGTGGGATGCTTCGCGGTGATGGGGTTTTCTTGGAATTCGGGGGGGGGTTTTGTTCTTGGAAGTATCCGGGGGTGGATCACTGGGCTATTGTTATCAGATTCTTCTACTGTCGGGCTGTTTCTAGTAATTTCCTGTTATGATTTTTGTTCGGTTATGATTTGGTCTTTTAATATTTTGAACGTTTTACTTTCTGAGCATTCTAATTGGTGGTTGATAATGTTGTTTTTTGTTTTTTCTTTAAAAATGTGAAGGTTCTCTAAAAGGTCTAGTTTTTTACTTTTATTTAAATTTTCAACTACTTCTAGTGTTTCTTCTATTTTGCCGTATTTATGATTTTCTTCCAAAATGTGTAAGGCAAAGTGGGACTTCGGTTCTTGCTGTTTTAATGCATAAATATGTTCTTTATATCTTTGTTTGAAATTTCTTCCGGTTTGTCCCACGTATACCTTTTTACATGTTAAACATTTTAATTTGTACACTCCACTTTTTGAAAACTTGTCATTATTTTCGATTTCGGTGTGTAATTTAGTTTTTAAGTTGTTATTCGTCCGGAACGCAACGTTTAATCCCTGTTTTTTGAAAACTTTAGCGACCTGGTATATTTCTGGACCTGTATAAGTAAACGTAACCCATTTAGCCTCATTTTTGGTATCAACAGCAGGTTTTTGTTTATTAATTAATTTGTCAATTTCTTGTTTTCTATATCCATTTCGTTCGGCTAAACTGTATATGGTGTTTAATTCTTCCTTGTATTCTTTTTCGTCTAGTGGAATATTCTTTGCCCGATGTATAATGCTTCTAAATGCTGCTAACTTATGTTGAATGGGGTGGTTGGAAGTTTTGTTTATCAATGCATCGCTAAATGTCGGTTTCCTGTAGATGCTAAATTTTAAATTCGGTACTGTTTTCATCAATGTTAAATCTAGAAAATTTATACGGTTGTCTTTTTCTGTTTCTATTGTAAATTTTAAATTGTTATGTTGTTCGTTTAGTTTATTTAGGATACTATCCAGGCATTTTTTTGGTTCTTTGTCCTCAATAATGCATAAACAGTCGTCAACGTATCTATACCATTCCTTGACATGAAGTTTATCTTTTAACCAGGGTATAAGTTTATTTTCTATATTCTGTAGGAATACTTCGCTGAGGATCGAAGAGAGCGGCGATCCCATTGCGAGTCCCTCACTCTGCTTGTAGATCGTGTTGTTGAACTGAAAATAATTTTGGTCTAAAATTACTGATAGTACATTTTTGGCTTGGTTCGCTTCTTCTTCTCCTTTAGTGGTTTTTAAGTTTTCATAAACTGCTTGGATAGTTTCCTTTAATGGAATGTTTGTGTAAAGATTTGATATGTCAAATGAAGCTAGATGAGTATTTTCTGTCACTGTAACGTTCTTAAGCGCTTTTGTTAATTCGATGCTATTTTTAATGTTATATGCATTAGTCATCTGGAGGTTATCTGAGAGGTATTTTGCCATATATTTTGCAATTTTATATCCGGGAGCATTCCTGTAATTGACTACTGGCCTCATTGGTACGTTTTGTTTGTGTAGTTTGGGCAAAGTTGTCAATTTTGGGGCTCGTGGGTTCATGTTTAAAAGGTTGTTACTATGTTCCGGGAAAATCAAAGTTGCATATTTCTTCATATTTTTAATTTTATCTTGGTATTCTGGTGTCGGGTCTCTTTTAATTATTGTGCAATTGTTATTGTTGATAAATTCTAGTGTTTTACTGATGTACTCATCTTTTTCCATGATAACTACAGTATTCCCTTTATCTGCTTTGGTAATTATTAAATTGTTACTTTTTAATTTATTTTTTAATTTGTTTGTGCCAATGAGTTCGTTATTCTTTTGAAATTTGTTTTTATTCTTTTTTATGATTTTTACAAGGTTGTATGTTGCTTCATTTCTTGTTGCTTCTACTTTATCTGCTGATATTTGTTGCAACGCTAATTCAGTTTCAACTATTAGGTTGTCTATTGTTCGACTATCATATTTTTGTGGAAGATTGTACTTAAAGCCCTTTTCCAGAATATTTAGCTCGTGATTTTCAAATTTAGCTTTTGATAAGTTTACTACTCTAGGGTAGAACTGTTTCGTCTGTTTGATTTTCTCTGAGCTTTGATCTGTGAGTCTTTCCAATTTGTTTTTAAGTGTTTGGTACTTGGCCTCAATAATGTCTTTAATTTTGAATTCGTGATCGTCGAAAATGATTTTAAAAAGAACTGGATGTATGGAATTAGCTAATTTTAAGTGGAGTGAGTAAAGTTCGTGCTTTGTAATTTCTTTCTTTTTGTATAAAAACTTAATTTCGTTTTTTATCCACAATTTTTCTGCTTCTAATTTGGTTTTTTGTGCTGAAAAACTTCGATTTTTAATGTTAATTCTGGCATATTTAGGAATGACGTTTAACTTGGTACACTGTTTGTTGAACCATATATTAGCGATGGTGAGATGAAGTTTCTTATTTAAATTGAAAAACCTTTTAATAAGTTTCAAATGCGATGAGTAACTTACGGTTTTCGGGTCCTGATTAACTGCAGCGGTGGAAGCTAACGAAGGCAAATCCGTCGATGATGCTGTATTGTAGGACGTGGCTGCAACTACGGTGTTCGATGAAAGGGTGTTTGTAGCGGAAGTACTTGGTGATGCGGTGGTCGTGGTTGTCGGGCTGCAAGGAGTGGAAGCACTGCCGAAGGTTAATGTGGAGTTGTTCTGTGGTTGCACTTGACTCGTGGTAATAGAATCCAACGATGGTGTTGAGGTCCGTGCGCCGATGTCACATACTGTAGGTGAGATGTGGTCCGTCGGGCTGCACTTCTTGATGTTTTCGCAGGAGCGCTTTCGGCGTCTTGCCATTTTCAACTGCTACTAATTCTCCACATTGTTCTGTCTCCGTTTATATAAGGTTTTGAATGGTTCTAGAATGCGTGGGATGCTTCGCGGTGATGGGGTTTTCTTGGAATTCGGGGGGGGTTTTTGTTCTTGGAAGTATCCGGGGGTGGATCACTGGGCTATTGTTATCAGATTCTTCTACTGTCGGGCTGTTTCTAGTAATTTCCTGTTATGATTTTTGTTCGGTTATGATTTGGTCTTTTAATATTTTGAACGTTTTACTTTCTGAGCATTCTAATTGTTGGTTGATAATGTTGTTTTTTGTTTTTTCTTTAAAAATGTGAAGGTTCTCTAAAAGGTCTAGTTTTTTACTTTTATTTACATTTTCAACTACTTCTAGTGTTTCTTCTATTTTGCCGTATTTATGATTTTCTTCCAAAATGTGTAAGGCAAAGTGGGACTTCGGTTCTTGCTGTTTTAATGCATAAATATGTTCTTTATATCTTTGTTTGAAATTTCTTCCGGTTTGTCCCACGTATACCTTTTTACATGTTAAACATTTTAATTTGTACACTCCACTTTTTGAAAACTTGTCATTATTTTCGATTTCGGTGTGTAATTTAGTTTTTAAGTTGTTATTCGTCCGGAACGCAACGTTTAATCCCTGTTTTTTGAAAACTTTAGCGACCTGGTATATTTCTGGACCTGTATAAGTAAACGTAACCCATTTAGCCTCATTTTTGGTATCAACAGCAGGTTTTTGTTTATTAATTAATTTGTCAATTTCTTGTTTTCTATATCCATTTCGTTCGGCTAAACTGTATATGGTGTTTAATTCTTCCTTGTATTCTTTTTCGTCTAGTGGAATATTCTTTGCCCGATGTATCATGCTTCTAAATGCTGCTAACTTATGTTGAATGGGGTGGTTGGAAGTTTTGTTTATCAATGCATCGCTAAATGTCGGTTTCCTGTAGATGCTAAATTTTAAATTCGGTACTGTTTTCATCAATGTTAAATCTAGAAAATTTATACGGTTGTCTTTTTCTGTTTCTATTGTAAATTTTAAATTGTTATGTTGTTCGTTTAGTTTATTTAGGATACTATCCAGGCATTTTTTTGGTTCTTTGTCCTCAATAATGCATAAACAGTCGTCAACGTATCTATACCATTCCTTGACATGAAGTTTATCTTTTAACCAGGGTATAAGTTTATTTTCTATATTCTGTAGGAATACTTCGCTGAGGATCGAAGAGAGCGGCGATCCCATTGCGAGTCCCTCACTCTGCTTGTAGATCGTGTTGTTGAACTGAAAATAATTTTGGTCTAAAATTACTGATAGTACATTTTTGGCTTGGTTCGCTTCTTCTTCTCCTTTAGTGGTTTTTAAGTTTTCATAAACTGCTTGGATAGTTTCCTTTAATGGAATGTTTGTGTAAAGATTTGATATGTCAAATGAAGCTAGATGAGTATTTTCTGTCACTGTAACGTTCTTAAGCGCTTTTGTTAATTCGATGCTATTTTTAATGTTATATGCATTAGTCATCTGGAGGTTATCTGAGAGGTATTTTGCCATATATTTTGCAATTTTATATCCGGGAGCATTCCTGTAATTGACTACTGGCCTCATTGGTACGTTTTGTTTGTGTAGTTTGGGCAAAGTTGTCAATTTTGGGGCTCGTGGGTTCATGTTTAAAAGGTTGTTACTATGTTCCGGGAAAATCAAAGTTGCATATTTCTTCATATTTTTAATTTTATCTTGGTATTCTGGTGTCGGGTCTCTTTTAATTATTGTGCAATTGTTATTGTTGATAAATTCTAGTGTTTTACTGATGTACTCATCTTTTTCCATGATAACTATTACCACGAGTCAAGTGCAACCACAGAACAACTCCACATTAACCTTCGGCAGTGCTTCCACTCCTTGCAGCCCGACAACCACGACCACCGCATCACCAAGTACTTCCGCTACAAACACCCTTTCATCGAACACCGTAGTTGCAGCCACGTCCTACAATACAGCATCATCGACGGATTTGCCTTCGTTAGCTTCCACCGCTGCAGTTAATCAGGACCCGAAAACCGTAAGTTACTCATCGCATTTGAAACTTATTAAAAGGTTTTTCAATTTAAATAAGAAACTTCATCTCACCATCGCTAATATATGGTTCAACAAACAGTGTACCAAGTTAAACGTCATTCCTAAATATGCCAGAATTAACATTAAAAATCGAAGTTTTTCAGCACAAAAAACCAAATTAGAAGCAGAAAAATTGTGGATAAAAAACGAAATTAAGTTTTTATACAAAAAGAAAGAAATTACAAAGCACGAACTTTACTCACTCCACTTAAAATTAGCTAATTCCATACATCCAGTTCTTTTTAAAATCATTTTCGACGATCACGAATTCAAAATTAAAGACATTATTGAGGCCAAGTACCAAACACTTAAAAACAAATTGGAAAGACTCACAGATCAAAGCTCAGAGAAAATCAAACAGACGAAACAGTTCTACCCTAGAGTAGTAAACTTATCAAAAGCTAAATTTGAAAATCACGAGCTAAATATTCTGGAAAAGGGCTTTAAGTACAATCTTCCACAAAAATATGATAGTCGAACAATAGACAACCTAATAGTTGAAACTGAATTAGCGTTGCAACAAATATCAGCAGATAAAGTAGAAGCAACAAGAAATGAAGCAACATACAACCTTGTAAAAATCATAAAAAAGAATAAAAACAAATTTCAAAAGAATAACGAACTCATTGGCACAAACAAATTAAAAAATAAATTAAAAAGTAACAATTTAATAATTACCAAAGCAGATAAAGGGAATACTGTAGTTATCATGGAAAAAGATGAGTACATCAGTAAAACACTAGAATTTATCAACAATAACAATTGCACAATAATTAAAAGAGACCCGACACCAGAATACCAAGATAAAATTAAAAATATGAAGAAATATGCAACTTTGATTTTCCCGGAACATAGTAACAACCTTTTAAACATGAACCCACGAGCCCCAAAATTGACAACTTTGCCCAAACTACACAAACAAAACGTACCAATGAGGCCAGTAGTCAATTACAGGAATGCTCCCGGATATAAAATTGCAAAATATATGGCAAAATACCTCTCAGATAACCTCCAGATGACTAATGCATATAACATTAAAAATAGCATCGAATTAACAAAAGCGCTTAAGAACGTTACAGTGACAGAAAATACTCATCTAGCTTCATTTGACATATCAAATCTTTACACAAACATTCCATTAAAGGAAACTATCCAAGCAGTTTATGAAAACTTAAAAACCACTAAAGGAGAAGAAGAAGCGAACCAAGCCAAAAATGTACTATCAGTAATTTTAGACCAAAATTATTTTCAGTTCAACAACACGATCTACAAGCAGAGTGAGGGACTCGCAATGGGATCGCCGCTCTCTTCGATCCTCAGCGAAGTATTCCTACAGAATATAGAAAATAAACTTATACCCTGGTTAAAAGATAAACTTCATGTCAAGGAATGGTATAGATACGTTGACGACTGTTTATGCATTATTGAGGACAAAGAACCAAAAAAATGCCTGGATAGTATCCTAAATAAACTAAACGAACAACATAACAATTTAAAATTTACAATAGAAACAGAAAAAGACAACCGTATAAATTTTCTAGATTTAACATTGATGAAAACAGTACCGAATTTAAAATTTAGCATCTACAGGAAACCGACATTTAGCGATGCATTGATAAACAAAACTTCCAACCACCCCATTCAACATAAGTTAGCAGCATTTAGAAGCATGATACATCGGGCAAAGAATATTCCACTAGACGAAAAAGAATACAAGGAAGAATTAAACACCATATACAGTTTAGCCGAACGAAATGGATATAGAAAACAAGAAATTGACAAATTAATTAATAAACAAAAACCTGCTGTTGATACCAAAAATGAGGCTAAATGGGTTACGTTTACTTATACAGGTCCAGAAATATACCAGGTCGCTAAAGTTTTCAAAAAACAGGGATTAAACGTTGCGTTCCGGACGAATAACAACTTAAAAACTAAATTACACACCGAAATCGAAAATAATGACAAGTTTTCAAAAAGTGGAGTGTACAAATTAAAATGTTTAACATGTAAAAAGGTATACGTGGGACAAACCGGAAGAAATTTCAAACAAAGATATAAAGAACATATTTATGCATTAAAACAGCAAGAACCGAAGTCCCACTTTGCCTTACACATTTTGGAAGAAAATCATAAATACGGCAAAATAGAAGAAACACTAGAAGTAGTTGAAAATTTAAATAAAAGTAAAAAACTAGACCTTTTAGAGAACCTTCACATTTTTAAAGAAAAAACAAAAAACAACATTATCAACCAACAATTAGAATGCTCAGAAAGTAAAACGTTCAAAATATTAAAAGACCAAATCATAACCGAACAAAAATCATAACAGGAAATTACTAGAAACAGCCCGACAGTAGAAGAATCTGATAACAATAGCCCAGTGATCCACCCCCGGATACTTCCAAGAACAAAAACCCCCCCCGAATTCCAAGAAAACCCCATCACCGCGAAGCATCCCACGCATTCTAGAACCATTCAAAACCTTATATAAACGGAGACAGAACAATGTGGAGAATTAGTAGCAGTTGAAAATGGCAAGACGCCGAAAGCGCTCCTGCGAAAACATCAAGAAGTGCAGCCCGACGGACCACATCTCACCTACAGTATGTGACATCGGCGCACGGACCTCAACACCATCGTTGGATTCACCTAAAAATGGTTTTTTTTTTGCCTTTTTTCATATGGAAAAATCAAAGTGATCCAATTTTAGATCTCACCATTGAATTCAGCTCAAAAAACAAACAATTTAGTATTTTGAATCATAGCTCCATGTCCATTGGTTACCGAGATATTGAAAGTGGTAAACACAGTACGTTGTCCCAATGTTAACATCATGGGAAAAAAGTTAAATTCTATATCTCGCTTATTTCTCAACATATCTTGATAAAACTTGGTAAATGGCTTCTTCTATTTCAGATCTAATAAATATTGAAATAAAACCACCCAGTTTTAATATACCTGTAGCAGCAAACCTGCATACTCATTCCCCATGTTATTCTTATGGATCTTACAAAAACATTTCAAATCTTGTTATGTTGGATTGAAATATGTTGTTTTGCATTTCAAATTCGCTGAGTATGCAGGTCTGCTGCAACGGGGGTATTTTAACATATTTTAAAAAACTTGGTATTTGGCCTCTTCTAGTGTAGATCTTCTAAATATAAAATTAAATCCACCCAGTTCTAATATACCTCAACACCAGCAAACATGCATCCTCATTTCCCATGTTATTCTTATGGAGGTTACAAAAGGAAGTAAAATCTCGCTGTGTTGGATTGAGATTTTTTTTTGTATTTGAAATTCGCTGAGTAAGCAGGTCTGCTGCAACTGGGGTATTTTTTCCATTCCAGTGATAAGTGAAGAGGAGTAGTTAGAGAAGCGGTCGGGTCGACCAAGATAATCGCATGGTCACGGAGTCGCGAGGGAGGGACACTGGGCTGTTAGTGGCCCTGTTATTGCCCATTACACAGGTACATGATAACCGTACTGTACCGCTATCCCACCCCGCACTCGCTTGTGTATGAGTGATAACGATTAAAATGCTTATTTAAATGCAACTGTTTAGTTTGGATAACAATGTAAAAAGTATTTGTTTAGGTTACATATTTTTAGTAGATATGTAATGACTGTGTTTTGGCTGATACACACCTTTGGCTAAGCAATATGATATTAGATAATAAATTAGAGCCATTGCTTGGTACAATACAACCATAACATTTCGTCGAATGGTATGGAATAAGTGTATTCGGAATGGTAGCGCTTCTTATTTTCTTAGCTATTTAACCCAGACAGCAGGATCCTAAACTGAAAAGATTTTTATAAAATGTTTGGAATAAGCCTAACTGACCTCAAAGCATAACGAAAATATGTGGTATATTTTGCTTATGAAACATAAAAAGCGGGACTCAGCATATTTGAGACAATGCGTTTGAAGAGCTGGATTTATCGAGCACACTTTCACTTGTGTTTGAATGATACTTTTCATTACATTATATTCAAATCAGCTGTATTCGTTTTTCTGAATCGAAAAAAATTACAAAAGATTGTCAACACTAATTTTTTTACAGTAAACATTATTTATCCTTGGTAAGTGAAGTATCGATGAAATTTGACAGGTCATAAACACTTAACGACAGATAATTTTATAGTAGTGTCGTGAAAAATATACACATAAAGGATAAATGAATAGTTTCACTACACTCCTATGATATCAGCTGCTTTTGTTAAGTGTTTATCACATGCGGAAATTCATCATTATTAAGTTCCTTACGGAAAAAAATCATGTGTACTTTGGAAAACTAATTTATTAATTTTTGGATTTTTTACCTTGGACTGGTGGTAACATAAATGGTTTAAAAATTACCTGTTCCGTCTCAGTCAAAAAAAACTTTGGCTAAACATTGGACAGAGACGGAACAGGTAATTTAAAACCATATGGAAAATTACTGTGTAATATCTTTTATTTTTTATTTTTTCGATACTAGCGAATGAACTAATATCTTTTTCCTATGTAGAGTCGTGAAAAATATCGTTCAAAAACGATTGGAAATGTTTTGCCTCAAATTCCCACTTTCTGCTCTTGTTATGAAAACTACTTTTTGGTACATAAAATTTTCAAAACATTCACCCTGATTATATTTCAATACTGCTATTGTTTAACAAACAATATACATACACTATTGCATAATCAGAAGGTTCCCGTTTTCTGCTAATTGAAAGTAAATCCATGTCTATATAAGATTCATAATATTGTATTTTTTAATAGACTAGTCATACCGAAATTGCTTTGTTCATACTGGATTACATTGTGTTTAGTAAAAATCTATCCTTCCCGTTCAATTTCCACAAATCTTGGCAATTTTGTAAATTAATTTTACATCCAGTGTTTTGGATTCTAAACGTCAAGTAGATATGATATTTACGGATTTCTCTAAAGCTTTTGACAAAGTTGAATATCTCATTTTACTTCGCAAGCTGCACTATTATGGATTATCTAACAATTTGGTCAGGTTTTTTATTTCGTATCTCCATAACAGGCAACAGTTTGTTTCTTTTGATGGGTTTAAATCAGAAAACTCAGGGGTTCCTCAGGGGAAAACTCATGGGTTGCTCAGGGGTTCCTCAGGGTAGCAATTTAGGGCTTTTAATGTTCAATATATTCATAAATGACTTTCCAAATCATCTTAGCAATGAGGTGTTATTATATGCCGACGATTTGAAACTTTTTGCGATTGTTGAACAATCTCTCTAAATTTTTTGCTTATCTCTTCAAAATTACTTGAGGCTTTTGGATGTTTGGTGTGATTCGAATAGGTTAAAATTAAATCTCTCTAAATGTATGGTGATGACATTTCATCGTAAGAAAAATCCGATTTTATTCCAGTATACATTGAGTGGTGTTGGTTTGGAAAGAATACATATGTTCAAGGATTTAGGTATTCTTGTTGAACCAAACGTATCCTTTAATCGCCATATTATCTCTTCAGTAAATAAAGCTTATAGTATCTTGGGTTTTATCTCTCGGGTATCTCATTATTTTAAAGATATAAATACTCTCAAGCTGCTTTACATGTCTCTGATTCATTCAAGGCTGGAATTTGGTTCCATTATTTGGTCTCCCAATTCATTTTTTGTACGTAGATATGATTGAAAAAGTGCAAAAGCGATTTCTTAGAATGCTTTATTATAAGTTTGTTGGTATTCCTAACCATCCAATTTGGTTTATTAGACATAAGGAAATGCTGGAAAGGTTTGGGTTCCAATCGCTGGAGAAGGAGGTAGGTAGCGTTGTTATGTTATCTGCGTGATGTGGTGGCTGGTGTCGCAGACGACCCTGTGACCTAGGCCGGTGTATCGTGGCTTGTGCCGCGGTACGGCAGTCGGGTAAGCCGGGCGATCTACCAGTCCTTTTATAGAACATCTGCTCATGCAAATCCACCCTTAAATGAGTCTGTCCTCTGTACAATTCTTTGAATAACAATTTGGATTTCTCAATGAGTCGATCGAAATTCAAAAAATTGTGTTACCTGCTTTTGAGCCAATAGATTTAGTAATGTTTGCAATACTTTCTGCTCTTAAAGTTTATCTTTTTTTATTCTTAACTTTTGATTTTTTTTATGAATGCATTGTAGATAAAGCTTATTTATTTTTTAGTTCAGGGTCAAATATATTAATATAAATATTTGGTCATGTTTTTTTCTCTATAAAATGTATCAAGCTCCACCTATAATTGGGCAGCTGTGCCTGTTGGGGAAGCCTTTGCAGGTCGTTTTTTAATAGCATGTGAAATTGTATTTTGTTTTTTACCAGTTGTTTTAAGTTATTTTCTGTAAATTGAATCCAGTTTTGTTACATTATTTATAAAGTTGCATGTTATGTATTTTATTATGTATGTATACCTGTATACCTGCAATAAATCATTTATTTATTTATTTTTATAAAAAAAAATGTTTCAATTTAAGTGATTATGTCGAATACTGACCTAAAACTACTGGCAAAATTGTTGTTTTATATTAATTTAAATACTTGAAAACCTAGCCACTACTCATTTATTATTTGCTGAATAGCTAGACTAGAAGTATAAAGCTTTTATCTAACCAAGAGTCAATAGGCTTCTAATTTAGTTTTTAATAATAATTATAGGCAAAAGTGAGATAAAAGTGGCTGCGGTACAAGGAAGCTCCTTACTCTCTCCTTAGTTAACTAAACTGTTACTAATGTGTTTTAAATTTCTAAAGCTCTTTTGTCTGCGCTTGATTTAAGCTGTACACAATGACCCTAATTAGTGCGAGAGCTCTTTGAGTGAAGCCTGGTTAACTAATTGAAAACAAAAAAAGACTTACTTGCACTTACCCCAATGAAATAATCGCCGCTCGCTAATTATATTGAAATAAATCTTTATTTAGCACTGTAAGTAGTTTAATAATATTCGCATCGTGTATGTCGTATTTACTTTTACCGTGTCAGCATTTGTTTAGTTTTGTAATCATAAATTTTGCTTTTTATGTTGATGATTTTCAGTTATTTTGCAGATTTTTACACCTTGGGATTTTAAAGGTACAAATATAGAATGTATAGTATGAAGATCATTCTTGATTTATAAAACTGTGGGTTGTTAGAAAAACGTGAGAGAAAAATTAAGTAAAAAAAATCACAAGCTGGAAGGAAGAATAGCTTTTCTGAACAGCGAGTCCGGCATTTCTTATTTCCATACAGGTTTCATGTATCTCATACACTATTTTTAAATAGCAAAATCGTTGTTATTCTCAATACAAGCTTGTTTTTAATCCTTACAGCCGCATATGTTAAAGACTTGCTGACCCACAAAAATTCTAATCTACTTCCCGATGAGCTAGAAACTAGAAATTTGGCACGAATATTCATTGGGTAGTCAAACCACAGGAAACATTCTCAATACTAAAACTTTCTACTTCCTTACCCTTAAAAAAGAGAGACTAATAAATTTCGAAAAAATATTTTTGTTTTTGCGCTCTAGCGCCTGTAAGTAGTATCTAACGATGGAGATCACGCACTATACTCAGTTTTTAATTCTCTAAAACTTTTATCGACGTGTATTAATTTTACGTTATTTCATTTCTTTTAACCCCTAAATGGCAATCAATTAATCAAAATATCTTTAATGTCTCTGGCACAAGTACAAGTGTAATAAACAGCGTAAAAAATACAATTATTCTTCATCAAATAGTTTTTAAATCTTTGGTAATTCTGAAAAGGGGCGAAAATGTTTTGACTTTTGACCTGCTTCTTTTTTATTAATTGGAACCATTTTTATACCTTTATTTTTTCTGGTAATAGCACTGTTATAAAAATTTTTTTAAGTGTACCAAATGTTTTACAGGGTGATATTTCTCCATTTTAACTACACGTGTTGGTTCCTCGCTGTAACGACTTAACATTTTATTTCTGAATGAATCAATAATTTTTTCCACTTTACTGTCGTCCACAGGTGAACATTTAAGTTTTGGAATAAGGATCTGATCATGGTTATTGCTAATTTCTGTCTGCAGCTGAGGAAGTTGATTCAGTACCCGATCATTTACATTTGCAAAAGAAACATTAAACTTTACTGATACAACATGGACTCTAAAGTTAACACTTTGTACATTTTAATTTTGTTTGCTTTAACCTTTTTTAATTAATTTCTTTTATTAAGAGACCTAATTTTTTACTCTAAGATAGACAGTTTGACCCCTCAGGTTTATCAGAGGTCATTCGCCAAGTTTGCCCCGTCTCAACCCCTTAAAACGTCCTCCAAAGTTAATCTTTCTCAAAATTTTCAATTTTACTCGTGATTTTTAATTTTTTGATAACTTATGCCATCACTTAGGAACTCAATTTTTCATTTTCCATCCCTAAACTATTTCAACCACTATATAAGACGAATAAATGTATCAAATTTAGCACATTAAGCAAATTCTTCACATATTTGAGAGTATCAATTCTAATAAAATACTTTTTTTCATCTCCTGGCCCTACCAACCTACTCCTCATTTAAACATAACCCATCTGCTACCAACCACATCCCTGAACTCTACCATAGATAGCTGGTGCTGAGAATATGTAAAAGTTCTTCTGACTTTTCAATATTCAACACCTTTCACCCCCATCGAATACACAGAAGAGGCCACAGCGAGCTGAAGGTGAGTTTTTTGTATATAGAAGTTAGAAACCATCGAAATTTCAGTGATTTTAAACCTTTACCTTTAACTCCTCTTGTACTATTGAATCGTCAAGAGTGTGGTGGTTCATATTTATCAAGCTCGGGTCAGCATTCGATGGCTAATTTATTAGTAAAACGATGGTATCTTTGTCTAATAAATTCCACATCAGTTACCCATAATCATTTCTTAGTCAAAAGTCTTATATTTTCAACAATCGTCACACAAAGACTATTAATTGATTTCATGAAATCTCTTTTATGTAGATTCTAATCTTTCTTAAAAAATTACCCGGAGTTAATAGGTGATATACGTATGCAATATTCCATTAGATATGCATTACCCAAAGTAGGCCTAGTACCGATGATATTGTGGTAAAAGCTGAATTATTTATTTTTAAAATATTTAATGAAATATTCATCGACTGATAGGCCTAAGAAACATATGGTATAAAAGTTCCAGAGATTTGTAAAAAACAAACAAATAAATAAAAAATCCGCCCAATTATTTCTCCAGCTAAATTAAGTCACAGTATAAACTGATAATTAAAGCAGAGTCTGGCGCTGAATAATAATACCATCTAAATAGTTTGTCTTGAGAGAAAATGTTTAATTATCTACGGGCTCTGTTTAACGTATTGTATGATATTGTTTGAATCGAATAAGAGCAGCAAACAAAACTGAATCGCTCTTTTAATATAATATTAAAATATACTGTATATTCATCTAAAGCCAACCACACAAATCCAGGAGACATTGAGGAATGACATTGAGGAAACCCATTTTTAAATCGCTCCCTATGCAAAAAATTAATCGAGGTTATTTTTTGGTCAAATTTTATTATTATACTTGATGTGCTTTGTGATAAAAGCCATAGTGTATCTTTTGTATATGATGAGTGTACATTTTGGCGATGACTTCAGTTGTGTTTGAATATCGGATTACAAAGATTGTCGTAAAATATATGAGTAACGTTGGATGATATTGTTGAGACGATGTCAAATAGCCTGGCCCAGTCTATCCGTAAGACTGATGTTAATTTTAGCATTGGTCTTACGGATGACCTGGGCCAAGTTATTTGACTGTCACTATTAATAAACAGAGGTCCTTTTTTGATAGCTTAAGGTTAAAAAATGTCTTCTAAAACAATCGTACTCGATTTATGTTAAGAGAACACCTAAAAAAGTATTGCCCACTTCGTAATTTTGATCTTGCTAGGTCGACCCTGAATAAAACCTGAGATTTTGTTTGTTAAGGGTCAATTCAACCCGTCTAAGCTCTCTATTTCTAATCCCACCAAATCATCGATTATGTATTTCTGGTAAAAAAGCTACAAATAATGATCCATATTGCTTATCCTAGTGTTGAATTTAGTTTAAAGCACAGTAAAAATAACCAGTTCTGATTCTGGCCTTAGAAGCTGGTAATTTATACAAATTGGAAATGGATCAATGTACCCCGTTATTGAAAATTATGATTATAGTGCTTATTTGATTTTTGTAGTACGTAGCCTAATTGGAACGACTTGAAAAATTTAAATGCTGACATTTTTTTATTTATATCCTAATGAAGAAAAATATTTCATACGATCTGAATTCAATCAATTAATTGTTCTATTTCTTAAAATAATTACTTTTATGTATCTATACCCGTAATTTTTTTCGAGCCGCATGTGTAACTCACTCACCGAGGTTTACAAATTCTAATCAACATCCCGACGAACTGGAAACTTGAAATGCGGCAAAAATATTCTTTAGGGTATCAAATTACAGGGATAAGTCTCGAAACAAAAACCTTAACTCCCAAAGGAGGAAAACTATACTTGAAAAAAATGCCTTTTGTTATTGTGCTGTAGTGGCTAAGCTAGAGGTCCTATAAAAATACGAAGCTTTAAATGCAATATAATTTTAGTGAATTAAAAATCAAAGGTCCTATAAATGTGGTGCTTAACTATTTTGTCCTATAACACAAGGGGCCAAATATTTCGTCGTCAAAATGGTCCCTAAGGTTGAACAATTTATATATATTCAGTACTTTTTTGGTTTCAATTTTATGTTAATTTGTTTTTTGTCCGACGGACCTAATTTTTTACATGAAGATAATTAGTTTGACCCCCCAAGTTTATAAGTGGTCGTTCGCCAACTTTACCAACCCCGAAAAACGTCAACTAAAACTGAACTTTCGTTAAATTTTGAGTGTTAATCTGTTTTTTACTTTTCGGAAAATTTATTTTTTCACCGATGGAAGTAATTTTTGAAATGGATATAGCTTCACCCTTCAGATTTAATCGTGGTTTTAGGTTAATCGGTGTGGTAATCACCGTTTTAAATCCTTAAAAAAAATCCTCTAAAGTAGATCTTTCTTTGAATTTTATATTTCCCTCGTGGTTTTTATTTTTCGGTAAATTTATTGTTTGACTGCGATACCTACTTTTTGACACACAGCTAGTCCGTACAATTTTTCAGGTTTGTCGGAGGTCCATCGCCAATTTTATCACTTTCCCAAACCTAAAAAATTTCTCTAAAGTTGAACTTTTGTTGAATATTATATTTTCCTCGTGGAAGTAATTTTTGAAATGGATATAGCTAGCTTCACCCTTCAGATTTAATCGTGGTTTTAGGTTGATCGGTGTGGTAATCACCGTTTTAAATCCATAAAAAAATCCTCTAAAGTAGATCTTTCTTTGAATTTTATATTTCCCTCGTGGTTTTTATTTTTCGGTAAATTTATTGTTTGACTGCAATACCTACTTTTTGACACACAGCTAGACCGTACAATTTTTCAGGTTTATCGGAGGTCCATCGCCAATTTTATCACTTTTCCAAACCTAAAAAATTTCTCTAAAGTTAAACTTTTGTTGAATATTATATTTTCCTCGTGGAAGTAATTTTTGAAATGGATATAGCTAGCTTCACCCTTCAGATTTAATCGTGGTTTTAGGTTGATCGGTGTGGTAATCACCGTTTTAAATCCTTAAAATAATCCTCTAAAGTACATCTTTCTTTGAATTTTATATTTCCCTCGTGGTTTTTATTTTTCGGTAAATTTATTGTTTGACTGCGATACCTACTTTTTGACACACAGCTAGTCCGTACAATTTTTCAGGTTTATCGGAGGTCCATCGCCAATTTTATCACATTCCCAAACCTAAAAAATTTCTCTAAAGTTGAACTTTTGTTGAATATTATATTTTCCTCGTGGTTTATATTTTTCGGCAAATTTATTTTTTTGACTAAAAACCCCTACTTTTTGACACACAGTCTGTTCGATTTTTCAGGTCTACCGGAGGTAAAATTTATTTTTTGTCAGAGATATATAATTTTTAATATGGAGATAGTTTGTCTGTTCACAAACATCAATGATTGTTTGCCAATTATACACGGTTTTTACTTTTAAATAACTCCTCTAATGCTGATCTTTCATTAATTTATTTTTCATGATGGTCTTATTTTTTTCTCAATTTATAATATGACTTAGAGACGCGATTTTTGTGGGGGGGGCTCGGTCAGTGTCACCTTTCACGTTTATCCGAAGTTATTTGCCACTTCTAACCCCTATACACCCCTGAATCCGACCGACAAATGAAGAAAAATAAGAATTTTTAAAATTTTTATGCGATGTTACTTTCAAACAAATACTTTTGCCTTCTCCCCTGGCCCGGCATTATCAGAGGTCAGAGGTTAATCAGAGGTAATTTGCCAACTTTACCCCGTTTCAACCTCTAAATAGGCCTCAAAATTTGAACTTTCCTTTAAAATTCAATATTAATTGTGTTTTTGTCTTATTTATTTTCTAATTGAGAGACCCAATTTTTGACATTTTCCTAACACTCTGGCCCTAACTCCTCTTTATTCATTCACTCCCCCACAGAACTAAAAACCCCCTAACCACAAATTATTACCTAGAATACAACCCCCTCCCCCGGGGGCCAGCCCCTTTTGCCCTCTCTCCCTTAAAATACTTTTAATTGGCCGTCCCCCACAACCAAGACTCCCTAATACCGACAACACCCCCCCCCCCATTAAATAATCCCCTCAATTATATCCCTTGAACAATAAACCTTGAAGGTACCTTCAATACATTGAATGTATTGTTAAACCTTCTATATTCTAATGTACCTTTAGCTAAGAATTTGGAAACAGTTTATTAAACTTTGTCGTGTGACTTTTCAGCATCCAAACCCCCGGAACTTATTTAAGGGGGCCTTAGGCGAGCCGAGGGCAAGTTGAAATAATACAAATATATTCCCAAACTACTTAAATTTTAATTTTAAGTTTTAATACAAAAATGTTTACGTTTTGAATTAAATTAAATTTAAATTTAAATTTAAAACGCTTAGAAGTTTGTATAAATATTAAATATTTTACTTTTCCACGCGATATAATAAAATAATGTAAACGACAAGGAAAAACTTATTATAACGGATGGATTCATTCACACAGAACCAAATACAGCCAGACAAAATCACCAGCCAGGTTGAGTTAAAGAGACACAAGTTTTATGAAAACAACTTCATAAAATAGTAAAAGTCTAATAAATATTATTTTAAAAGCTGATGGATTTAGTTAGATAGTCCACATTTCACTTATGTATGTTTTTACCTCGAATTTGTTTTGTTTAAATTTAGTTAGATTTAGAATCATAGCGGTGCATCATATAAATTATATCTTAACGTTAATGAGGATCGTTTCATTCAAATCAAAAGTTCCAATTTTCAAAGGATTCCTCATGTAATGAATGTATCGCTTAAATGTAAGAAAACGTATATCTTACATAACACGAAGTTTCCATATAAGTTGAGCGTCCATTGCTTTTAATGTTCAATCAACATTTTCGATTGAATGGAACTATAAAAAAATCCCAACGTTTCTACGGAAGAAATTCATTATTTTCTTTCTAAAAATTATTAAAAAGAATTACTTTATGTTTTTCTTTAATATACATGCATTTCTTTGAAAACAGCCTCACCAATGTCAAAACTGCCAAAGTTAATTAATTGGCTAGTAATTTTTTTGTCAAAATACAAAAAAGACTCTTAGAGTCGTTCTACGTTATAAACTATATGGTTTTCAAAATTATTGGATTCTGTTTAGTTTGGCATAAGCATTTGGAATTTTTAAAATAGATTCTTTGTTGAATATCACGCTTTGAATGTAGTACGTATGCTAGATGTTATTAGATTCTATCACAGAGTCCAAACTTCCGGGTAGTACTAAAACGTAAATTGCAATGTAGGCTTAAATTTCACGACATAATTTCCAAATTTATTTTTACTTCCATATATTTTTACTAGCTGATAAACACGGTTTCACCCGTGGAAAAACAAAGAAATCTTCCTTTGTGTTTGTAGGATTTAATTTGTCATACTTTTTAAGGTTGCCATGACAACCTTATAACCTTCCATATAGGTTAACATTGACACTTTAAATTGCCATAGGGCACGATCCTAAGGGAGTTTTGTAAAACCATTTCTTAGTGCGCATTTAGGACCCAAGAGGAGCACATGTGCAAAATTTCAGTTCTTTAGGTCTTATTGTTTTGGAGATTTGCTTTCCGTTAGAAAACCCCCTTCTCCTTTACATATATATATATAGATTTAATTAACTAACTAAAATATAAGAACCTACCAGAGTAATTAACTAGAATAAACATAATTTAATTTTACTTTCCAGTTACATAAAAAACAAAATATAAATAAACGATTTTCCCCTTTAAGGGAGAAGTTATTGTCGTAGGTAACCTTGGTAAGATAAAACTTAAGATTGTAATAACTATTTTTTGAGGTCCCTAGAGGAAAAAAATTAAAATATGCAAAATATAACTGGAAATTTATAAATAAATAAAAAAAACTCTAACATAATCTATAGTATTAATACAATAAGTGGTAACTTTGTAAAGAAGGTTAAAGATAAGGCTCTTTTTAAGTCTCACCCCCACATATTATGCATTGAAATACACATATGTTTGTGCAGATGTGCACAAACATATAGACATTATTTACAAACTGACATTATATTCATGAATTTTAGGAAAATATTCCTCATAAACCTTAACCAAACTGTAACTTTGCATGTATGTTAAGTAAACAATCCTAATTAAAATGTCAAAAGTCCCCAAAAACCCCTGCTGTGCTCTAGCCACCATCTTGAAAAAAAAACCATTTCCGGTCCGTGTCTTTCCATATGTTTTTTTAATCAACATAAATCCATAAGAGGTACAAAAAAAGTACACATGACTTTTTTGTAAACGATAAAATTTCCAATGAAATGAGTAAAACCATGTTTAAGAAGTATTTTTATAAAACTTCTGATGTTATTAATTTCCAAAACGAATGTAATTCTAATACAATTGTCATTAGAAATATGTAACATTCATGTAAAATAAATTCCCAAGGAAGCGAAGCCCTTTTATATTATTGAATAATATATTCGTAGAATCTTGATAAACCGGTACCGGTACCGGTACCGGTCTTGGTACCGGTTTTTGACAAATCAATCATAAAATTGGTTCACAATTAAGGTGAACCAAAAAAAGTATTCCTTAAAGAATTCGTAAAAATAATACTAAGAGGAATAATTAATTTTTTGTGAGCTTACCCATGACTTCATTGTGAACCAATTTTGATGATTGAGCTTTATGATATGGTTGATTGAACTTTATCATATGCTTTATGATAGCTTTTGATGATTGAGCAAGTGTCTGGTCCAAGTGTCTGGTCATTATTATTCATTAGAATTCTATATATTTAATTTATCATTTATTATGATCAAAGGGCTTCGCCCACTATGAATTTATTGTACATCAATTTCTACATGTATTCCTTAAGGAAAGGGTATCAAATTATAATTTATTGAGAAAATTAATAATAGCAATTATTTTTGAAATTTCTTATGGATGTTTTTGTTTGTTTTATGAGAAATGTCGTCTTCTTAAAAACCTATTTACACTTCTTAGTATCTATTACGGTTTTCGTGTTGATTAAAAAATGTTATAGAAAATCACGGACCGGAATGTTTTTCGGTATGGTGGCTAGAGCACAGCAGGAATTGCCGAGATGTTGTGGGATTTTAATCAGGGAAGTTTACTTAACATTTGTGCGAAGCTTGGTCAGGATTTATTATGTCGATTTGCTTTTTATGCATACAATTCCTGGACTATTAAATTTTTAATGAAGGCAATATAACTCGAAAAAAGCGCATAAAATCTATTGAAATAAAATCAGTTTTGACAAAAGCAAATATTTAAACAAAAGAATATTTGATCAGCTGTGCAAGATTCATCACTGTTCTACTAGTTAATTTAATATTTAAACTTAACCCATCTTTCTACAGACAATAATTGTTTTAAGTTAAAATCTTCGAATTATTTATCACTGCAAACCTGCATAATCATTCCCTTGTTATAATTATAGGAAATAAAAAAAAACTCCCATCTCTTTCCCATTCTTTATGATACATCTCAATAAAACTTGAACAAAATTTTAAGTCTACTATATTTTGATTTAAAACCATCCAATGATAGAATATCTTCAGTGGCAAACCAGCAGACTCTTTTGCTATATCATTTTCTTGGAGAAAATGAAAAATCAGATCTCGTCACGTTAGGCTGAAAGATGTTTGAAATGTTAAAATTTCGCTGAGTATGCGTTTGTGATGCAGAATGTTTTATTATTATTTAATGTGAATTATATTAATCAACAATATTATACCTATGAAATTAACAAACAACTCAAACCTTTTAAATTATGAACAATCCAAATTCTTTGAATTACGGAGCAACTTATTAATAAAATTGAATGTGAAGAATTAGGTTTGAAGTGAACCTGTCATACAACGTAGAGCAGTGTTAAGTTTTACGACAAGTGTATGTCAGCTTGACGGGCGGTAATTAAGTTTCGTTGCACGGAATGGGAAAGATCTGTTATTAGCATAATTACCTAGATGGATATTATCAAGTAATGTATCCTCTATTATAAGACACATCCAAACTAAAAGATTTATTAAAATTAACAGTCAAATATATTACCTTTTCATGTTTGGTAAAACTTACACTGGCACATATTATTAATAAGACATAAGACGTACAAATAATTATTATTATTCCACTATTTCATTTGACTTACTAAAGGGCGTTTCACAACTACTGTAACAAAACAGATATAGCTCCTTGGGTCTAGACAAAGATTTTAACATGGAGAACATGGGTCTCTGTCGCCCAATATGGCGTCTATCAGTCTGGATTTTTTACTACGTCAGAACTCTTTAGCCGCTTGAGGAATCAATTTATAATTTCAAGAACTGCGTCTAATAGAACCCATTAGAATGCACAATATAAACTTTGTACTTTGTGCTAGTTCATAGCTGGCGGCCAATTTTCCGCCACACTATTAGTGCCACTACATAAGCCATCGTTTGCCTAATTCAAACACACGACCACATTTATTTATAGGGGTTACATTACAAGAAATTCTAAGTTTTTTTAAAGTATTTCATAAAAGTTCAAATATTTCCACAAACGTGCTGTTTAGTTTTCTACATTTTCTAAAGACCAAAAAACGTTACGTTGTGACTGTGCTCATTCCCAGTATAAGGCCGCCTTTTTGAGGTGAACTTTATTATTAATAGCGATGTACACGAGCTGAAAAAAGAAAATTTCAAAAATCATGCTTGTCTATTTATTTATAACTGTAAAGGGATTTCATTATCAGTTATTTAAAATTGATGACATTATTTGACCTTTATTCTATCACCTATACATGTGATAATCTCTGGCGATGGCCTGGGAACTTACTCCTCAGTAACTTTACATATCACACTCGTCTAGTGATGATTTTACTTGGGAAATAATTAAGATGAGACAAAATATATTTTCCATTGAATTTTTTATTTGATTTTAGCAAATTTCCCCTATAGGGAAGAAGCTGTTACCGTAGTACTCATGGTAAGACCTAAGCCCGAGACCATGATAACTTTTCGTTTTGGGGTCCCCAGAAGCAAAAAACACCATTCGTTCATTTTCATAAATATATATATATATATATATATATATATATATATATATATATATATATATATATATATATCTATGTGTCTTTAAGCACGATAACTCACGTAAAAATTGTCCAATCTTAATGAAATTTGGCATGGATGTGTAAAGTAGTAATTATTCGGACGAGTTCGTAATCCAGCCCAATCCGACTGCCGGAAGGGGGGGTTAAGGGGGGTAAACCCCCAAAAAATGGGTTTTTTGAGTTTTTTACATAGAAAAATAAAAATAATTTAATTTTTGTTGGCACCATTGAATTCAGCTCATAAAAACAAACAATTTAGTATTTTGAATCACTGCTCCATGTCCATTGGTTACCGAGATATTGAAAGTGGTAAACACAGTACGTTGTTCCAATGTTAACCTTATGAGAAATAAGTAAAATTCTATATCTCGCTTATTTCTCAACATATCTTGATAAAACTTGGTAATTGGCTTCTTCTAGTTCAGATCTACTAAATATTGAATTAAAACTACCCAGTTTTAATATACCCGTAGCAGCAAACCTGCATACTCATTCCCCATGTTATTCTTATGGAGCTTTAAAAAACCTGTAAAATCTCGCTATGTTGGATTGAAATATGTTGTTTTGTATTGGAGATTCGCTGAGTATGCAGGTCTGCTGCAACGGGGGTATTATTTATTTTCACTTGATGGGGGAACAGACGCTAAATCTATTGGGAATCTTCTTGGTACCCTTGGGAAGCATACGCTATTTTGGAAAATAGTGGGAAAAATAAATATACTGTAACCTTCGACTTGAAATATTGTATTTAAAAAAGTAGGAAGAAGAAGTGAAGAAAAAATGACTTTTGGAGGAGAGGAGCTCCGAGACCACCGGACTTCCCGTGTTCAATACTCAAAATGCGTAGAAATAGGAATGTACTGTTAGAAATACACTGCAAGTTGGGGGATGCAGCCACGCGATAGGGTAATGGCTTTTATATATTTCTCCAGTGATGTCACCAGTGAAGGAATTGGAAGACCTTCAACAATAGGTTGTTCTGTAGAATTTTACAATAAGAAGGTTAAATTATCCAAATTGGTATGGTTAATAAACATGTGAATATGCCGTTTGCTGTCATATTATTATGAAAGCATTACATTTTTTCATATTTTTAAAACATAATTTTTCTAATAAAGTATTATAAGTTAATGGGTCAGTCATAGCTCCGAGTTAGGAAAAAGAAACAGACTTCCTTACAAGACCAAATTTTCACCTGTCTCGTTTGCAAGCAGCATCACTAATAAGGGTCCACCCCTCTACAGAATTTCAAAACCCAGAAACTACCTTTGACTGCAGCAGAACGCCAACGCGGCCAATCGTACAATGGACTCCTGGCGAGCCTCAAGGACAAATTGCTCAGTACGTTTAATAAATAAAAGCATTTTTAGTTAAATATGCAACGAATGTCAGTTTTTTTGGGGGGGGGGGGATTTTGGTAAACCAATAAATTTGGTAATTGGTGGATTTTGATAAATGGTTTTTGTAAGTCGATGACAGTTATTTCAAAAACCAGTTCATACTGAAAATCGCTGGATGAATAAAGAGATTATTATCTGTGTAGACAGATCTAAACCTACTGCTAAAGTCCTCGAAGGAGTAGGGGGTTGAATTGGATGAAATTTACAGGCTGTACCGATTTTTGGAGGACTTGAGTTTATATTTTTAAACATTTTAATCTTATGTATAAAGCAAGCCAATGTATGTAGACATGAAATTTGTCAATTAAACAAAATACTCACTTTGTAAAATATTTTATTTGATTACAAGTCTCAATAGATTTCAAATAGACGTTATCAGCTTAAAAAAATGAATCCAAAAATAGCTTATATATCTACTATTAGAAAATATGAGCTACTAGGTTTTCAGCCTCATAATAAATAGCTCCCGGTAAACATAAGTCCTCCAGGAGACGTCAGTTTTATTATCCGGATGTCAATTAAAGCTAACGCCTGTGACACAAATGAGGGCTATCGCTTTGGTGGGAATTCCCCTGCTGGCTTTTCATTGTGAGAAATCTCACTGTAAGGATGTCATTTAACGTCAAATTTAAATTTACTTGTCATATGTATTCTGAGTTTTCTTTCCAAAATGCATTGGGTTTAACGATCTATTTTTCCGTTAACAAACTATGAAATGTATTTTAAAAAAATAGTGTGGACACTAAGGTTATATAAATAAAATAATTACTATTATTTTAAATTAACTTCCATTTGGAAACGGAATTTAGGATGTAATAGACGTTTCCTGTGAGGGTATTTCAGTGACGGAGTGTTGTCGCGTATTTCAACGTGTTTCACGCCTTCTCTGTCATCCATCTCGTTTGTTTAGGTGGTTTTAGTGACGATGCCGTCTTGATTTATAGTTTAGCTCGTGTCATAATATACCTTGTACTGTAAAAAATGTTATTGAATCCATACAATTTTCAGAAACTCAAACTAGAAACACAAACTGATTAACATTTTCGTATTCGAGTTCAATACGGGTTTGCTGATAAATTTGTACTATATTTATTTGCCTGACCATTTTTTTGCAATTTTCGTATTTACTGGCAATTTAAGAACTTTTGAAGAAATGTACTTATTATGAGTTTTACTTCAATATGTAGAGATAATTGAAAACATAGTATTTCTAAGTACGTACATTTTCGAAAACTATTTCACTTTCAGAGTAATTTTAAAGTGGACCATTTACTTAGTTTACCTGTAGTAAATCCATGCATGTATTATCCAAATCCTATGTTATGTAGCTATGATGTTACGTAGTTATGTTGATGTATGTTATGCAGTGTCGTGCATCGATATGTTGTTCATAACAAAACTAACATGTATGGTAGCTTAAATGTTAACAAGGTCTCTGCTACTTTGATGAGGGATGTTACCATAGACAGCAATATACAACTGCCATAGACTCAGTGCTTTTTGTTGTGTTGTTCTGTTTAGTGTTTGTTGTTCTGAATATATATTATGGTAAGAGCTGATAAAACGTTTGTTAATTAGAAAATATTTGCGGGGGATATCACACATTGATAGTGTGGTAAAACTTATACTAGTTAACTGCCCCGATTCCAATTAATTGCATGTTACAGAGAAACTACAAACAACACTAAAATTCTATGATTGGTTGGATAGCCGAGTGGATATTGATCTCACCTTAGAGTTCGAGTGTTTGCTGGTTCAAATCCGAGCATGATTGAAACTGTGCCTCGTTATCATTCGTTACTATGCTATGAATTAAGAAAGTTTCTCCGTCTTTTCGTAACAATATTTACGTTTGATCCTTTCTTGATTTATTAAAACGTAAAATAATCTTCATAATATAAAAAAATCATAGATCATTTTTACAAACTAGCAGTGCAAACATTACAATTTTTACGTTGTAACAAAAGCAAATAAAAGTATGATTGGCCATTTTTCGACGAATACATGTCATTGTATTACAGCATATTTTACTTTCTTCAACAGTGTTGAAGTGATGTAGATGTTCACGTGGCGCGTATAGTGGTGATGTATTGTCGCGTATTTCAACGTGGTTCACGCCTTCCCTGTCATCCATCTCGTTTGTGTTTCCCCGCTTTCAGAGTCTTGATTTATTGCTTTTGGCATAAAAACGTGTATATGTCCAGTTATAAGAATAAGCACCACCTTACTATAAAACAAGTGACATATGTGTATTTAGAACCCGTCTTTACCGATGAAATCGAAGTTAAGAATCGATATTTTTCGATTTGATATAAATAATTGATTTCCCTTAAGACCATATGTTTTATTGTTATTATGTGAAACTTATTAGAAATGAACAATTTAGGTTACTGTTTTTGTTTTATTTTTTTATTTTTTCTTTTAAAAGAGGGTGGCGCCCTCTTTTTACCTTGCATTTGCCCCCCCACATGGGCCTCAGGCCTGTGCGTGGAAGGTTTTTTATCGTTTATTACAATGTAGGTTTCAGTTAGTCTTTTACCATCCTATTACAATTAGAGAAACTGACAAACCTTGAGTCCGTCACTCAGTCACGGATTGCAAACATTTGATTTTACAACTAATACCGTTTCACGTGTTATTACGATGATTCTAGAAGTGAAACGTGATAGAAGTGATAGATATATTTGGCAGTATAACCAACGCGCCTATGGGTAAATAGGTAAATGATTCGAATATTCCAATATGTGGTCGAGTTACATAGAAGTTAACTTATATGTGGCACCACGCGTTTGCTCAATTGCAGGTAAGTCACGAACCTAGCATTTTATCAGCAACATGCGTTACCTAGTTCAAAATTTCCCGGTTTTAATTTTTTCTACGATATAATAGACGGGAGGATATGTTTGTCTCGTACCTAGGCGATATTATGCGTCGGTAGTACCGAAGTGTCGTTCAAAGTCTATTTTATCAATGTTTAGAAGGTGCAGCTAAGGTTTATGCAAATGAAGATCTTCGTCTATTGTGTATTGCCTAGATGTGGTCATCGCCAAGTTGGGTGTTCCATTAAATTGACGCGGCGTTTGCATGACCTGGCCAGTTTATTACATCCCTGAAGTTTATAGAGCATCAAAACACCTTCGTGTCTCCAGGCATTATTATACCTAATTTATATATTGGGTACAAAAAACTAAAATTGTTATCAGAGCTCAGTACTTTATTCAATGAATCAGTTTGTGCTTCTGTGTAAAAAAACAGGCAAACCTCAGGGCAAAAACAGGGGTGTATATTGTATTGAATATTACAATATATTGCTCAAGGCAAATATTTTACTAGATAGCGCTTATACAAACTGATGCTGAGCACATCACAAGCATTGGTAAACTAGTGGGCCTATAAAAGGTTTAGAGATCGTTATACGTTACCTTGATAATAAAAAATGTAACTTTGAACACAATTAAATATTGCACTGATGAGAAGTTTTTTCCTAGAATGTTAATGAGAAACATTAACGATCAGAAAATGTATTTTCATATTTACGTATCTGAATTATATTTATGACTCGTTGACTAGAAAGAGGAAATCATGATTTTTTTTCCTTTCGTAATGGAGACTGGTATATGATAGGTTATATATTAATTGGCGAATCGTATATATTAATTAATATTCACCTCAATATTTATAAGGCATTTTAAGAATATTGCAACCAAGACAAAAAGAATTATAACATAATTTTATGTACTTTTATTAAGTATTTGATATTGCATAGTACAAATCAACCTACTTATTCATAAAAAGTAATATATTTAAGGCGCCAACATCTCAGCACGAAAATAAAATATATCTATATCACCATAGTTCTTGCCGTTGCAGTTCATTTTATATTTACTACCATTAATAATATCTAAATGGTATTTGTTAAAAACTTTAAAATAGATATTTCTTAACAATGATTTACTATGATATGCAAAATATTGGTTTTAATGAAAATCTAGTACTTAAAATTGTTTGTTTTGTCGCAATGATTCTTTATATCAATAATCGAATTGGTTAAATTCGTATAACTATTTTAGAACTGTTGGAGTTTTTGGAAGTTGCAGCTTCACCCAAAAATAAAGCCAAATTTACCACTGAATAAACCCGTTCAGTGACGTCTGAGTGAAAGGAATTTAATCAAACCCAACAGTACATTGTCTGTTGACGTTGGGACCCTCCTTAGTCTGCTCTGTCGCCCTCCCGTCTGCTTTCATACATCTTACAAGCAGAATAGCAAAACTGGATCATCGACGAGATGGAAGGTAATAATAAACCACTTCTTATATTTAACGTGATCCAGGGCCTTCACCCAAAGAATTTAGCTCAAAATCGCCTTAACTTTAATACAGACTATTTCATACTTATTATAGGTTCCAGTAGTACATACGTTACGTTACGTTACATACGTGGCTTTTGGTCCCTTTTTCTACAGCCAAAATATTTTATTTTAAGGCATGAATAAATAAATATTTGGTATAAAGCATAAGAGTAGGCTAGACTATTTTCTAATATTATACTAAGCTATTAATATTTTTGCTATCAATTCGATAGGTAATAATAGTTTATTAGACGTTTAAAGTGGACTTTCATATATTCTTATACGTTATCATCCACAGTTTTTTTAATCCGTGTAATGTTCCTTAATTCAAACAGAATTCAAAACGATCTGTACATATTTATTGTACGATAACAAACATTCTAACTAATACGTTAATTTTACTACTAAGAGATAAGTCCGTATTTGTGGATCTTAAGTAGAATCTTAAAAGGTACCTGGAAAATCTTCTCAGTAAAGGAGTTGGCAATATTATTGATAATGGTACTTAAACTTTTACATAAAGCGTATAGTTGTACTATGGTATACATCTAAATTGAAGCTAATTTTCTTTTGAAAGTTACTGAAAAATAATCTTTATTCTCATCCTTTGAGTACGTTATGTAGTTATTAAGTGCATATTTTAAGTTATTTTTTACAATCAAACTCTTAGCGAATAAACATCTGATATTTAATACGTACGAGGTTAGCTGGTACATCCCGCTGACGTAGGTTGTCATATACGCATTCCGATACACCATGAATGCGTCACTTGTCGCTTGCGGCCAATATATTACGTTGCGGTACAGTGAGGAATATGTTTGCAATATCAAATTTGACTTTAGTGCTTTAACCACAAACATTTTGTATCGAAACTGGCTTTCATATGAACATGGAATATAGAACTACATAACAATTTCTGAAACTATAAGCACGCCTACAACATTATGAGTGACATAAATAATTATGTTTTTTGTGATACCACTTAAGGAAAAATGATAGACGTTTGAAAGATATTCCAGAGTCCAGAGTAGTAAATTTTAAGTTTATTAAATATTTAAAGATGTAGCAGTGAACTGCACTATCGTTAAAAAACTAGGAGCAATAATTCAATTACAATAATTAGGTAAAGTGAACAATGTTATTACATTTTATATAAGGTGTAAATCGTTAATCAAAAATATATATTTTTGGGACATCAGCAATACTAAAAACTTCCGAACGAAGCTTAACGGTAGTAAATTTTAAATGTGTCCATACAAAGCAATACTAAACAAAAACTAAAATAATTCCCTTCAATGAAGTTGTTTGTATTTTTTTTCGTGTTTTGTTTTTTTCTAGTTTTTTTATGATTTAATACAATAATATTATTGTTTATAACTTCCAATAGAAAATATTTACTATTTTTGTAAGTAAAACATTGCAAATCTCTCTATCCTGTTACCATTAATTACATTTCGAGGTGCACATTCTACCCGCTTGCTTTGCCTTACCACATATATTATTATTCAATGCTAATGTTTTGTGAATATGTGCCCTCTATTGATTCGTATCTTTTAAATTTTTTATTCACTTTATGCATGCAATGCATAAGATACTTTAATAATCTAGCTTAATTTTAGCTGCGATAATTACGGTAATTATGACCGTTCATTAATTATTCTAAAGGATCATGTAAAATGCTATGTAGTAATTTATGCATTGTAGGTAAAATAAGTCGAAACGCAAGATTTGTTGTTTAATGTCTCTATATAGTTGTTCACTATCTATTTGTTGTTTTTAATCTCTTATTTGTTTATAGCTAATTTGTATCATAAAGGCTCCTTGAATTATATCATATCGAATATTGTTTAAGGCCTCGCAGTATATTGATTAGATGGGCTGTGCTGATTATACATGTAGCCCGTATCTGTCATATAACTAATTGGCTGACACATAGAGTGAATAGGGCATATACAGAATGGTGCATGCTGATGCGTTACCGGAAACTTCTCGGCAGTTGTTGTCTAATTTATATCTATACCGCCGCTGGAGTAAGTCAGGTGCTTACGATTTTTTATACTTCCCGATGACATAACTGCTTGAAATTTGAAACGTACTTTTCTCTTTGCCTGAAAATGAAGGAACATTATCAGAAATAACAAATTTTAATTTTAACCCCATCAAAAATTTTATAAAAAAATCGCAAAAAAACTTAAATAATGATATTTTGAGCTCAAAGGGCCGAACGGATGGCCTTATTGAAAAACAGACTGTAACATGTGCTACGGATTTCTTGATATCTACAACTTTTGTGCTATGACCTTTTGCCCTAACTCGACTCCTTCACCCGTAGTAAGTTCTAGAACATCAATTTTAGAAGATAGTTTTCATTTTTTTCAGAATTTTTCACTCCAGTTGACTTGATATTAAACGTAGAGGGCTGAACTTTTGTACACATCAGCTGTGCTGCATATATGTTACATATGACTAATAATATAACTAGTTCTTATTATAAAAATGCATATTAAAGTTAAAAAAAGAAATTTTAAAAGTTTGCCAAAATTCAGCAACATTGTTAGGTCTTACCATGAGATCTACGGTAATAGCTAATACCTTTAAGGGAATTCGCTGATTCAATTTAAACGATTCTGAAACTTGGTTAAATTTATTTTGGAATGTATGAAACTACTCTAATAATACTACTCTTGTACACGTGCTTCAGTTGTTACAAATATAAGAGAAAGAGGGATACAATCTTTATTTCAAAATATAAATAAAAATGTCAATATTTTCTACCTTCAAAGGCCAGTTTTTTTGTTTTACCATGAATATCTTTATAGCTTTTTGAATGTGCTAATCCTTAACTTCTTTTGATTATGTTACATTTCATTTAGTGAATTTGTTTAACTTTCTTTATAGAAGTATAACACTACACAGTACATTGCAGTTTGTTTTACGCCTTCTGTGAAATACGATTAGTTCGAATTGAAACTCATCTTGAGTACAAAAATACCGCTAAGATCAAGATTAATGTTTTTTTCATTATAAGCACCGACAAACAGAAGAATCATGCAGTTACTTTACCAAAGACAAACAGTAACACTAATAAAGTTATGTTAAATTTTAGGATCTCGGTGGTAATATAAGGTTCTTCTTTTAACCTACTCTTGTTGAATTTGTTTTCTTCCTTCCTAATTTTTACCGGCTGATATTAAAACGCTCAAGAAATTTAAATTATTATGTCGTTTTTGTGCGTTGCCCGAGATACCTCTATCCAAGGTGACTCTCAGTTTGCTGATCTGTCGGCTGACACTTAGTGTGTGTGGCCCGCGGCAGCATGGTAGACTCTCGGGGGCACTTTTAGTCAATACACTATTCACCAGATTCTGATGGCTGGTGTTCGTAATTGTACGAGATTTCGTCATGAGAATCAGGTCTTAAACGGTATTTGTATCTTGAGGGTCATGTCCGAAGGCTCGAGATTGTAGATACGATTCTTAAATTTGTGGTTATTATATATTTTTGCCCTCGCATATGAAAACTTATTATGTGTAAATATATTAAAAATGTATTTTAATACCGATATTAAAAATCACGGAATATATGTTAAATGTATATTAAAATATATTTTGACATTATATAAATAAAATACATTAAAAATATTATTCAAGTATGTTAAGAAATATATTTTGGTTGTATGTAATATATAGATTGTATAATATGATTAAAAATATATTGGAAATATAAATATCATGTAAACCAATACATTCATTAAAATATATCATTGGTATATGTAAATAAATGCATTTAAATTGTATATAAAGGTAATATATTTTAGTATACTGTACAAAACACAATTCATTACATATTTGAAATATATAGTCGATATTAACCAAATATATGCATTAAAATATATTATTCATACATGTAAATAAATGGATTTACCGCTAAGATCCATGTATTATATTTATGGTAATATATTTTTAATATTTCGTACAAAACACAAATACAATATATATGAAATATATATACAAAAAATGAATTAATATATATTATTAATACATGTAGAGAAATGCATTTAAATTGTATTTACAATAGTATATTTTCAAAAACATTTATTTTATAAAGCTTATGTCTGAAATATAATGAGAATACATGAAGTACTGCAGTTGAAATATATTTAAAATAGGTATAATTAAATATAATCTAAATATATTCATAAAACTATATTTATATACATAGATATAATCTCTTGACATATACTATAAATACTTTAAGTTAAATTAAGTATCGGCCAACTAAGTATATAATATATATTCCGAGTCTAGTTATACTCCTGTTGTGAGTCAGTTATGTTGGTTGTTTGTGCCTCATATATATGTTTACTTCCCCCTTTTAGTCAGCATAAACTAATTTGCAACAACCCTCGATAAGAAATTCAAATATTTTTAGTTGAGTAAATTTGAATTTCTCCTTATACATGCAGCTGAAACATTTTTGAAAACTCCATGACCAATCTCTCCCAAATAGATATCTCACCTCGCTTTTTAATTTGCCACTCATACTTCGAAATAGAAAAATACTTTCCATTAGCTTGTTTTCAAGAAACAAAATTTAAAATATATATTACAAATATATTTTTTATACATACCTGAATTTATATAAGTGTAGCGCTTCGAGCGGTGATATTTGGAATTAGGAACAACTCGTGACCGGCAGACAGTTGCAGTGGGAGTCGCCGCCTACATTAACGGTGTTTTGTCTGAGAGTGGTGTGTAGAATGTTTTTTTTAGTAATAATTGTGTCTTTTAATCAGTGTCCAGAGTAAGTGACTATAGCGTTGTGAGGTGTCTGTGTCAGTGTCAATGTGAAAAGTGAAGAGAAGGTTAAATTTACTGTGGCCATTATGAAGTTTGGTTTTCGTATGGAATTTGGTTCATGTCCAAGATGGCGTTTTATGGTTATACCTATCATGGATTAGTTACGGGACTCGGTGAGTAAAGCTCTTAACTTTTCTTATTTACCAGGGGCATTCTGTTTAATTTTACTGTTAAATCTATTCAGTGCTAAGGCCGGACCTCATAAAATTTTAATTGCCCCGATTGTAGTCCTGGTAATTCGGTAGTCTATTGGGAATGATTTCAGTTACTTGATCTCAACTGGTATATAATACACCCGTTATAGCAGACCTGCATAGTCAGTGAATTTCAAATGCTTAAATAGGTGATTTATATGAAGCCTCATATAAAGTAAAATCAACATAAGTCGGAACATAATCATGGAAAAAATTTTTCATAAAAATAACATGGTAAGTTATTTATGGAAGGATCACTATCACGGAGTGCCAGTGGAGTTTACTAATATCTAAATATATTTACTTAGTACAAAACGTTTTTAAGGAGGGATATCATACAAAATTAAAATTACTTTTATGAAATATTTAGTTTCAATAATTTTATAAGTTGGATCAAATAACTGAGACTTTAAAATTTGTATTAGTGTATGACACAATTTTAATAATACACACAACTTGCTTTAGCAACTAAGGGAAATGTACAGTAAAACAGGTTTTATTTATTTTGATCCAGAACCTAAGTCCTAAGTATTTATAATTACTCTTGAGGCAACCTAAAATCAGGAATAAAATCTCTAGCATTTCACTATGTTTAAATCATAAAAAAACTCAATAACTGATTAAGTTATTGACGATGTTACATAAAAACTGTAGCAGGCGATGATGTTTCGAATTGTATAGTCTCTCAACTGCGAGGTCAGTTTGTCGCCCTCCGCACCCCACGTGGTGGACGCCCAGCTGCTGTGGATCCTTTATTGCCCATTATCCAGGTACAAGATAACAATATCGCTGGCCCGGGAAGCGTGCGGTGATGAGAATACACTGCCAGAATGGCTATTAGAATGATTTAACAAATGGGATGGTAAATTACACGCATTTCATTAACATCTAAAGGTCCTACTTTCTTGCTTGTTTACCGTACAGCTTCCTATCAAAAGAATGTTTTCATACAATATATAACAATTTGAAATCGACTTTAGGGCGATCAGATTTTTTACTATGAAGCTCTAATTTCAGCCCTTGACATAAGTTTATTTCTTAATGATAATTTAATTATTATGGAAAAAATATATACATTTTTATGAACTTTTTATATTTAAATTAAATTTATAAACTAAATATCTAAATAAGTTCAAGTTGGAATTTTTATAGTTCCAGTAAATGTACCTTACAGACTCAATATTAAAACATGGCCTAGTTCTTTAAACATAATTCAACATTTTATGGATTAAAATTGATCTGCTAAAACTATATTATGATTGAATCTTCCCTTAGAAAGATCAACACCACTTGTCCATAAGCTCCATTAATCGTAGAAGCAGATCCTAGCTCGCCGTTATTGGTTAATAGTCTGTTTTGAGCCAATAATGCTTCGACCCAATAACGACTAAGCCCACATCTGATGCTACAATATTGATTCTATACCGCAATTCAATTACGAAACGAAAGTGACTTCTAATCGAAAGGTCTCAATACGCTATTCAAAAACATTTTTTGCACTGTTTAATTGTTTTATCGATATAGTAACCAACGTTAGCATAAACTATTTATTTTTTTCACTCTACCATAATATATATTTTAGTGATGAACGCATCACGCTCGATCACGCTTACATATGCTGTAATTATGATTGTCCTTACGACACTTTGATATGTTGGTGTTTAGATTATTCATCTAACTTAAGATTCATTATTCTAAAATCTCAACAAGTTTACAAAGATGGACATTCTCCAAGATAACCACTGAAAAGTAGATTTTTCTATAATTTAGAGATTTTTTACTACATGAACCCTAACATTGAAATAACTATGGCACTTAATATCCCAAGAAGAATGCAATCAAGGTTTGAGTTTCAACTAAACGTTATAATGGTAACTATACTAATCAAATTCAAAGATTAACTTATTTTGATCAGTCATTTATTAATCTGCAAGAGTATCTGAGGATTCGATCATATATAATCAATTAATCACTGATATAGTTGCATCATGTAATTTCCAACGACAATGCATAAAGTCGCATAGGAGCATAAAGTCGCATTATTTTATCTTTAAGTAGTTGTCATTCTTTCTAAATTTTTTTTTAAAATTTACTTTGTAACTGAAAGTCCAATGGTGTAGCTGATATCCTGATGTAGTTGTAACAGATATCTATTTCAATTACATTGATACCAGGCTAATTAATCCATGTTCGTTATCAGGTGATCATTGATGCGTTCAGGACAATGTGATGTTATTATCGTGTAGGCAGTCGTAAATACAAAACGGTTTTGAGATGGACAAATTTTACTGTTATCTATGCGTCCTATTGAAATGTACAGTATTACAAATTGTTGTGTTAAAAAGACCAAATGAACATTGATACTGAAAGAACAAAGACTTAAAGTAAAAATGTATCTAAAGCTTTGGATATCTCAAAGCATCTAAATGTTTCTTTATGAGTTGTCATATACACAGGGTAAGTTTTTAAAAGAAAGAAATAAATAATTTTAAAATACGAATAGAATGCTTGTTATTGTTTCTTTACTTGAAATCTTTGGTTTCCAAACTTAGTATGAATATAATAATGATTAAAATATAAGAATCATGTAGTATTAGTAAACACAACTAATTTAAGTTTATTTTTAAGGCCATTATACGCGTTAAAAATAACGATCAATCATTTGTTGTCTGTCTACTATAAAAAATATGAGATAGTAATTAACAAAATAACTCATAAAATATGTAAAATGAAAAAGTACAAGTTAAAGAAAAATAATAAAGACTTAAGATCGCAGTTTAGCCAATCATTTATAGTGAAATATTTTGACAACTGTAGTATTCCTTTAAGGAGTGAAGTTTCTCCTCGGTCTTAAAATAGTGTAACATATGTCAGAAAAATGATTACTGGGCAGAGTCTTTTGCTCTCTGTATATAAGTAATTAAATATTGATACATATTAAAAATAAAATAAACGCAATTTGAGTAAATATGATAGCAAGTGTAGCCTTAAGAGCTCACTTTTATTTGTACTAAATAATAATATTACTCTGAGTCTCCAAAATCACGTTTTTCCCTAAAATATCTTAACATCAATAAAACAAATATGCCTCTTTATTTATTAACTCAAAGGTATGATTAAAATAAGCCTCACTAAGCATAGCTTAACAGTGAGGTCTTAAATTCTAACACATTTGTAAATTATTTTTAGAGCACAAGGAAAACAATTTAAATCCAGGCACAGGTGTCGTTGTTTAATTATAATTTTTCTGCAGTTTAAAATAAAATTATGAGGAATAGAACTTCTGCCGAAACTGACTATATACTTATTTGTTATGTCTTAATCAGATATCTTGACAGATCAATTACAATGAGAGTCCAACAGTTGTAACAAAGAGAAACAAATCATTGAAACAAGGATAGGATGAATAAGCTAGGGGACTTTTGATATGTTTTACTCCTAAGTAGTCCAAACAAAGTTAAAAAGTCAAAAATTGTGACCTATGCAATTTCCTCTATACCTCTTTTTGAGCATTCATTGCCTGGACTATCCGGCTGAAAATAGCCATGCCACTCTACTCTGCTACTGTCTGTCATTCAACAGGTTTTCATAAATATTTTCTCAATTTTAGCAATATTGCATATTAAACCTACTTAGCGAAGAAATAATTCATTTAATTGAGTCAAGCTTATTCATCCACCCTTCTACAACACGTTTATGTTACATTACTAACCACTGTACACACTCTAACAGGAGGTTTTAGCAATACGGATCTAATACTTATAATACTTATTTTAGTCCAGGCAATGAATAATCACAAAGAGGTATAGAGGAAATTGCACGGATCACAATTTTTGACTTTTTAACTTTGTTTGGACTAGTTAGGGGTAAAACATATCAAAAGTCCCCGCCCTTAGCCCTTAAGCCGGCTGGGCTGGAAGGGCCTAACGGTACATTTTTTTGGTTTTTCATAAATATCTTGGAAACTATAAACTTTTAGTATTCCCTATTAAATTTGAAAATTAAAGAAAATTAATTTTCCTGTAAGAAAAATATATAATATGTCTACTTTGGTCCAACCACTTACAAGGTAACACTAATTTTATTATTTTTTTAAAATATCCCTTCTATAAGAAAAACCTGTAAATTTGTGGGTTACTTAGATGCCCAATTGGGCAACGCTTTTTTCACCTAAAGGAAAGACAACAGTATTCAGGAAATACAGACAAAATTTCCAGTAATTTGACACCTCAATCATAAAAATTGGACTAAAATTAAGGCGTTGTCGAGATCACAAAATACGTTATTTTTCAAGGAATAACAAATTGAAATAATTCTTTAAAAAATAATGTTTTTTGTGAGTTCGACAACGCCTTAATTTTAGACCAATTCTTATGATTGAGGTGTCAAATTACTGGAAATTTTGTCAATATTTCCTGAATGCTGTTCATTTTCCTGAAGGTAAAAAAACGTTGCCCAATAGGGCACCTATTTTACCCACAAATTTACATTTATTTCTTATGGAAGGGATATTTTTTAAATATTAACATAATAAGTGCTTACCTTGTAAACGGTTGGACCAAAGTAGACATTATATATTTTTCTTACAGGAAATTTAATTTTCTTTAATTTTCAAATTTTACAGGGAATACTAAAAGTTTATAGTTTCCAAGATATTTATGAAAAACCAAAAAATTGTACCTTTAGGCCCTTCCAGCCCAGCCGGCTCAAGGGCTAAGGGCGGGGACTTTTGATATGTTTTACTCCTAACTAGTCCAAACAAAGTTAAAAAGTCAAAAATTGTGATCCATGCAATTCCCTCTATAACCTTTTGTTGCCTGGACTATTTGTAATTTAACCATTTGATGTACAATTATTGTCTCTCATGGAATATTATGTGTTGATGGGTCTACCACTAACAACTGGATAAATGATTTATTCTTCCATCAGCAAGATTGTGATTTTGTATATTACTGTGAGTGTTGCAAGTGTTCGTAAAGTGTTTCGTTTTATTGGAAAAGTGTTAAGTGTTTTTATTGGATAACCTATTATATATAGTGAGTTAATCTTTACTAAACCCTAGGCTAATTTCATTTTAACTTAGGACTAGGCCTAGGCATAACTAGGCACTCAAGAAAATACATTTAAGTTATAGGTAGGTGACTAGACCCTAACATAGCAACATTGTAACTTAACAACTCATAAGAACGGAGAATCGTGACTTAGGGATTGCATTGTATTTGGCCTATCCTCAATCTTACGCATATACTGACACTATAAAAATATATGACAAGGACAACCTTGTGGAATGTAGCAATGTAGCAATTGTGGAATGTAGGTTGTAAAAGACTGTCATAGGCCTTAGCCACCACCATCATGTTCTAATCATAAAGTTTGAACGAATAATAGATACAAAATACATTCTTTTCCATCCATCCATCTAAATGGTTCCATTACATAGGGATAAACCATAAACGTCTTATAAATGTATGGGGGTTAGTAGGACCTATTTCGGTTAGAAGTATAGTTACTAGTTTTACTAATAACTAAAAAACCTATAACTATAATAACTAATAACTATCATGGGAGATCTTAATTTTGATTTAAATAGTGAAAAATTCGAAGCTCAAAAACTTATTTCTACAATGGCCTCATTTGGGCTGATAAATATTGTTAATAGCTACACTAGAGAGGCCAATGGATCACGCACTCTCATTGATCATGTTTTTACCAATGAAAATAATAATGAATGTTGTGTAATCAATGCATGTATATCAGACCACTATGCACAATTATTAAAAATAATTTACAATCCTAAACATCCAGTATCTAAAGCTCAGTTTCAGGATTTGAGGAGTTTTTCTGAATAAAAAACCTAGAGAATTTCAATAATCTACTTTCAAAAGAAAAATGGGATAATGTTTATGATGCAACAACATTAGATACAAAATTTTAAACTTTTCTAAACAAGTTAAAGTTTTCTTTTAATATTGCATTCCCAAAAAAATTTAAAAAAAAATCCAGAAGAAACACTTTAAGAAAGTGATCCTGACAGAGGAGTTATTAGATATAAAAAACTGCTATTTTGTCTTTACAATAAAATAAAAAACCTTGAAGCATCTCACTCTTTGTCCATATATTACAGACGACTGAAAAACAAATATAGATATATGATTAGAGGAATTAAATCAGAAATAAATCTTAAAAAGATACAGACATCGGACAACAAATCCAAAGCCATATGGGATATTATAAACAATAAAATAACAACGAAAACTAACGATAACTCATCAATTTTCTAAGAAGACAAAAATGGTAAACTTATCAACAACCCTAATAATATTTGCAACAAATTTAATGAATACTTTTCAAATGTTGGAAGTAATATGAAGCTAACCACAAACAAACAAAGAATTGATGACAGTAATGAAGAATATATGGGTTCAATTTTCCTTTATCCAACTACAAAAAAACGAAATAGAAGATACAATTAAGGATTTAAAGAATAAATATCTGCAGGACCAGATGAAATATCTCCATTTATGCTAAAACAAATTTCTGAACATTTATTGAATCCCCCATGTCATTTATTAAATTTTTCTTTAGTCAACGGACAATTTCCTTCATGTTTAAAAGTGTCAATAGTCAGACCAATTTATAAAAAAGGAAATGCTAAAGACTGCAACAATTACAGACCAATATCCCTAATATCAGTTTTTTCAAAAGTCCTTGAAAAGTTAATGCTTACCAGGCTATGCCAATTCTTAAAAAGTAATGACACAATTGTACAAAACCAACATGGATTCTTAAAGGGAAAATCTACGTTAACTGCAATGTTTGATCTCACATAAAAGTGGTTGAAGCGATAGATTCAGGCAATTATTCATCTGGATTATTTTTCGACCTCAGTAAAGCATTTGACATGGTAGATCACAACATGCTGCTAACAAAAATGAATGAAATGGGAATACGAGGTATAGAGTTAGAATGGTTTACTTCATACCTCTTTAATAGAAGACAATATGTTGAGATTAAGATAGCTGATGATACGGGATACATTCGTTCCTACTTTTCAATAGAAACCTCTGTCTTGAACCTCTGTCTCTGTCAAGGCTCCGTCTTGGGACCCATCCTATTTATCCTCTTCATCAATACCCTCCCTACATTCTCGACAACTGCAAAGACCATCTTATTTGCTGATGACACCTCACTCTCATAAAAATCCTGATAAAAATATTTTAGAACAAACTGTTTTTCAAGATTCAAATAACTTGATTCAGTGGTTTAGTGAAAACTTGCTTGCTGTGAATTCAGAAAAAACGAAACTCATAAACTTTTTTATAACAAGCACACGTTCCAATAATTTTACATTTCTTCTCGATGAGACTGAAATGTGTCCAACCTCAAGTGTAAAAGTTTTAGGTTTAATATTAGACCAACATCTAAATTTTCATGGTCATATTGACCAAGTTTCAAGAAAAATATGCTCAGGAATTTTTGTTTTACGTAATTTAAAAAACATAGCTAACCTTGATGTCCTCCTATCAGCATAGTATGGACTTATCTATCCCCATTTATCTATGCTATTCCAGTATTGGGGTTACGAAAATCAAAAAACCAAATTCCTTTTCAAACTGCAGAAATGGGCAATAAGAACTATCTTTTCCCTGCGCAGAGATCAATCTTGCAAAGACTATTTTAGAAATTATGATATTTTAACTCTTTCATCTATATATATTCTGGAAACCTCATGTTTTGTACACCAAAATCTTTCATTGTTCAACTTATCAATCAAAGCTCCTTCTTATCAATATTCATTAAGAAACTCACAAGAATTACCAATTCCAAATCATTCAATCTCTTTTTTCAAAAGACACCTTTATTATAATGGTATCAACATATACAATTTTCTACCTAAATTTCTCAAGGAATTAAACTTCAAAAATTAAAAAAAAACACTCAAAATCTCTTTGATTGACTCTTCATGTTATAACCTTCAAGAATACCTGGACTCAATAAAGAATGATAATGTGTATTGACTGCTGTGAAAATTAATGGAGAAAAAGTTTATGTGTATATTAAGTGAGTTAATGCAACTATGTTGTCAATTCTGGCTTAATTATTATTATTATTATTATTCGTCTAATCACCGTGAATGAAAACTATGCATAACTAATGGCTTGAAGGGGCAAAAGTTCTAAAAAATCAAATGCAATGAAATTATGAATTTGTATTAGAAAACATTAAAAATGGGGTAATATATTAATAAGCTTGACGATATCCTACCTGTCATAATTCAGTAGCAGCTGGATTGATTTTAACGCTTGGAATGTCAATTTAAAATTATTTCGTTACAGTTTTGAAAGAGCGTCTCAGAGTTTAAGAAAGGTCATTACATATGTACATTAGAGGGCTGAATGTTTGGAACGGTTTTGCAATGCGTCGATATTTTAACAAAATAAACTTACTTTCTTTACAATTAAGTATATGGAGATGGTTAGCGAGAGTTCTAAAGGTTAACCACAGATTGCAGCACTTATTTGGCAAAGCCGGGAGCAAACAAGGTCAATGGAATAATAGATACATAGATTATTACACATTTAACCTAAAAATGTAAACAATTGTAGTGGCATAAAGAGGCCGAAAGAGTGCGGTGTAGCTCACCTGTAGCCTCCAGCTAGCCAAAAAATGTATCTTGGATATTCAGAGAGTACTTATTATGGAAACTCCTTCAGGATACATTTTAACAATACAGGATACATATTAGCTAATATGTCACGATAATCCAGAAAAAGTATTCCTATTTTACGTACCAAACTCTGACTCCTCAGGCCATATGGGATCCTGTTGTATATACGTTATACTTAATCGCTGTCAGTCCTTCTGTAGATAAATGTCTAACAAATTGGCAACCTAATGCAATTTGTTGCCTGTTTTTAACGAATTTCCTTATAGGAAGAACCTATTACCGCAGGTCTCATGGTAAGGCTTAAGGTCGGGACCATGTTAACGTTTCATATTGGGGCCCCCAGAAGCTAAAAAAGAAGTTAAAAACTACTTATCTTACTTCTCTTCTTTGAACTTTTAAATTGTATCATCGGTAACATTGGTTACATTTCGGCAATTCGGTATTTGAATATTTATATTCCTCTAAAACATTGAAACTGGGGACATTCAAGGGGCATAGTCCCAGGGGATTTTATGGAAGTGAATAGGCCTTTATGTAGCACGAGTTCTAGATCTACCGTTTCCTTAAATTTAAGCAAAGTCGGTTGAGTAGTTATTGTATGATCGAGTCACAAACTTTCATCCATACATCCAAACTTAATCATCTATCCATAATATTAGTTAGATTATTTTATAGCCCTAAAATGATTCAAGTATTTTAATCTTGCAGGAACACCCGTTTATGTGTATATTATTTGACACGTGTTGCAGGACGATAACCTCGTGGTTTCATGCGTGATCGCATGTTCTGATCCTGATTCCATGTGGCGCTATTTGTATAGACACCAGCAACTTAAAAGTAACCTAACACAAATTAGCATATGGCTCTATAAAACTTAAAGTAGTTATTTTGTGTATATTTGATCAAATTAAAGAGCTGATCTGTTTATCACAACGATTTTAATGGGATTTAAGAGCCTTAACTTAGTTAAACAAACGTACAGTATTACGCTTTAAATAAACAATATTTGAAGGAAAGGGACTTTAAGGACGCAGTAATAATGGGTCAGTCCTGTTCGAGACGTTTATATATGTATATTCTATTAAAATAATAAATTGTTTCATAATGCTTCTTATAAAAGTAATCAATTACTGTAGGTGTCATGGTAAGGCATGAGCACGAGACCATGATAACTTTTAGTTTTGAGGGACCAAAATTATAAAATCACCAAAAAGTAATCTATCTTTGGTTTGCACCTTTTAATGCAGTTAAAAAAGAATTATCTCGGACGATTTATTTACGGCCATTGGTCACACAGACACAGTTTTCTCCTGTTACCTTATGCCTAACAAACTGATGGCAGACTACCGCCACATGGTCGATTCTATCGAGGATGAGATCATGAACACCTCTTGGGGGGGTATTAGTAGGTGGCGATTTTAACGCCAAAGCCTTAAATCGCTTATGGGGTTCCTCGTGGACTGATCCTCGAGGTTGCTACGTTCTCGAGTCGGCTGCGAGGTCGGGCCTCCGTATCCTCAACACGGGCAGAATTTCCACCTTTCACCGTCTGGGGTGCAGAAAGACAATCCCTGACACATCCCTTGCCTCTGAAGGGATTTTCGAGCGAATCTCCGTCTGGCACGTCTGCGAGGACTACTTCGCTAGCGATCACCAGGGGATCCTTTTCAAGATCCTTCCCGAGGGTGTGCACTCGTGGGCTGAGCCTGGCTCAACGCTGGAACACCAGTCGTTTGAGCAAAGAAACTTTCACGAACGTAATTAAAGATCAGAGCATTGTGAACTTCACAAGCGCCGAGTATCTGGCCGCAGCGACGATGAGACTCATCGCGACCGTGTGTGAGCAATCGATTCCCGGAGTTTCCCGCCGCCACCGGAAGATGCCAGTTTATTGGTGGACGCCTGAAATCGTGGAACTCCAGAGGCCTTGGTCTCCGACGAGCTGCGCAGCAAGCCAGAAACCGTCTTGATGCAAATGCCAGATCTACTTGCCAGACCGGCTGTCAATGTCGCTGCCTTGATCGCTGCGAGGAACGTTGAGCAGGCAAAACTGAGGCTCAGCGCAGTAATGGCCAATGTCAACGGGTGGATGCGAGATCACGGCTTGTCCCTGGCTATCAGTTAGACGGAGATCGTCGTCCTCACCAAGAAGAGGATAATCACCGAGTTCCTGGTCTAGATTGGTGATATCATACTCGAGACTAAGCCTGCTGCAAGGTACCTGGGAGTCATGGTCGACAGAAAACGGTCTTTCGGCGAGAAGATCAAGCGCACCACTGACAAAGCCGTTAAGGGTGTCGCTGCCCTTAGTAGGCTTATGCCCAATGTCGGCGGTTCTCGCTCCTGCAAGCGCCGGCGCCGCCTGATCATGACTGTCAGTCTTGCTGTACGGAGCGGAGGTTTGGGCTCACGTACTCGAGAAGCGAGTCTTCCGAGACCGGCTTGCCCGAGTCAAGCGTCGAGGAGCTTTGCGGGTCGCTTCAGCCTGCTCGAGAAAGAGGACGGGAATGACGCCGGCGATTACCATCACGGTGATCGCCGGAGCCATCCCCGTCCTCTTCCTCACAAGGGAGAGACAGGCGAACTTCCGGAGGAGTCCTGAAGTGGGCCGGGAAATAGCTTCCAAGGAAGAGGGTGACCGCAGCTTTGACTTCTGGCTGCGCGATTGGGAAGCCGAGCCGACGGGACGTTGGACCTTCCAGCTCATACCTTCCGCCCAACTATGGGTAGAACGGCAGCACGGCGAGGTCGATTACTTTTTGACCCAGTTCCTTTCTGGTCACGGGTACTTCCGAGCTTATCTGCATCGAGTGTGTAAAGTCGCCAGCCCGGACTGTCTGTATTGCCCCGGTATCCCAGACACGTCCAAGCACACCTTCTTTCAGTGCGACCGTAGGCACGCTCGCCGAGTCTAGCTTTCAACTGAGATTGGCGTGGTCGTCAGCCCACATAACATCGTCGGAGCTAAGCTCCAGTGAGGGGGCAACTGGAACTCTGCCTGGCACTATGTCCAGGCCGTTCTTTGGGCGAAAAAGGCCAACCTTGATCGGCCCTAATCCTCAGCTTTTCCCCACGGAGCTTTTTACCCACAGCGTATTATCAAAGGCCTAACCGGAAGTAATGTGCGAAACAGTTACAGGCTAGTGTCCTCGGTGTTGAGGGGGGTAGTTTAGTCGGTAGTTCACGAAATCTTTAGCTCGTGGGAGTCCGACACTACTGAGGGCACAACGAGCCCTTCAGTGTGCGTAAACGCATTCCACCTCCTACCCAAATATTTATTTATGTATTAAGAGCGTAAAGTAGGTCTTTCTTGCTTGAGCTAAACAGTTATCGCGCGACGCGTAGCGGAGCGCGATATTTTTAGCGAAAGCGAGAAAGACGCTTTACACGCGAAATACATACTAAAATTTTCCTACAACTGCAGTTTTAATTTCCCAAACGATGAATACAATCACAGTTACTCACGTCCATTGTAGCTGAATGCACCATTATGATTGCATAAATTCTTCATATTCCTTTTCGTAAATAATTATAGATTTACGAGATAGTAAGTTTAATGAAACTTCTTTTGCTAATTCACTTATTTCAGGTGGAGTATGTCCGTATTCGTCATCACTCATTTCATCCATTATTGTTGCTGAATGCGCCAGTTTGAGGTTATAAACAAGTAGAGCTCAATCGGAAGCGGAAGGGAGCGCTGTGGCGCGTCGAGTAACAATGCAATCAGCTGGCGAGCGTAAAAGTAATCACGTGGCGAGCGTAAAATACTTTACGATCGCTCCAAAGACTTTCGAATACATTATCGCTCGCTCCTCAGTAAACAGCTGTTTTACGATTGGGTTTCGGTGCGTAAACTGACACTTTACGCGCGGTTGTAGGAAAAATATATTATTAAATACCCTAAATTGAGTCTGTTCCTTGGCTTTGACCTTTGGTACTTTACTAGCTTTCACAAACTAATTGTAAAAATTGTAAATATTTTTGGGTTAATGCATAATAGAACGGAAGTCATTAGTGCAATTCCTGACAAGAATTTTTTTTTCGTTAAACGAACCAAGCAATTGGATACTGCCAGGGTAGGAGAGAGAAAACATTGTCTGATAACTTCAGTTCGAGCGGATATCAACACACAAAAACGTATTTTCTAGTTTCCACAGAACTATTTTTAATTAATCGGGCCACTTCATGTGAAAGTTAGTTGAGTAGCCAAGACCAAATAAATATAACGCAGACACATCGTTAAAAATTGGTTTCTAGTGTTGATGATAATTTCAAAAATGCATAATAATTTTGCACTATTTCTTTTGAGTTATCCAGTATATATGGTCACCAAAAACATGCTTATCGTTCTATAAAACACAATAGGCGTAATTATTTAATTAATATTATTTCTTATACAAAAACATGAAACTGTTCTCGCTAGGAACAAACGGCCATGTGACAGTAAGCCGCCTACTTCATGTTTAACGACTAATATCTGTCACCAGAATGTTGAATAAATGAGCCTCATAAAAAGTAACGCTTGGCGTTTTAGTAGAATGGTCGATTCAACAGGATATCTACACATACCGCTTAAAACGCATCGTTATATGCAACTATACGAACATGGAATTAACGTTTTATGTACAATGTCACTTTTAAAATTGTAAGTACCAAAAAACTTTCAAACCTAGAAAATACCTTTAAAATTTTCCTTCGTTTTTAATTTTATGATACCAAAAGTGCCTTTTAGCTATTAGTAAAGGATAACAATTTTTTTAGATGACGGGGGATTGTGGCTACAATTTTAAGAAATAACTTTTTACTCGTAAAATTATTTTGCTACTAATTAAGCTAATTAAGCTTAATTATTTTTTAAGGTTAATGATTATTGTTATTTTTTGGCTGAATAAGCTTTTACTTGGCAAAAAACCTTGTAACTTTCCCTGATGAGAAGTATGGATATTTTGATGATATTAGAAATAAGGTAAGTTGATTTTTTCTGTGGTTCTTACAGGAATTTTCTTAATACCGCTCAAACTTCCGTGCATAAGAACATAATTTCAGTAATCAAACGCTTTTTTCACGTACGAGCTATAGTATTAATTTGCGGCTAAGCATTAACAAGTAGTTATAACTTGCAACCATCCGAGTAACATTGCACTGGGTTCTTGATGAAATCTTTAGGTTCAAATGTACTAAACAGCTTTGGTTACTCTACAATAGTACCTTAAGACGCACACCTTAAAGACTTTAATTAATTTACCTTAATATATGTACCTTAATTTATTTCTTCTGCACCTCAAGGAACAGTAACCGTTTGTTAACAACAAAAATGTTTAATTGTACAGATAAGTTACACACACAGTATATGGCTTTCTTGAGTTATGACAACGACACAAACAAATATCAAGTTTATTCTATGTACCGGTTAAGTAGCTTCATACACCTGATATGTTGACCTGACCTCGTCAGAAAAACCTGCCACGATGATACCCACTGCGTTGAAAACTTAACGCAGATTGATGTAAGATGTAAGTTGGTGAATGAGATTCTATCGAATTAAAACTCGGCTAAGGAATTAAAGGAAGAGTGTGCTCCAAAGCGGAGCTTAAAGACAGTGTGAATGCTCATATATACAATCTTGTGCGAAAAGGAAAGTAAATACGATACATGTTTTTATTAGAATCTTTATTAGTTGTCTATTATCTATTTGTATGTCTTACTAGTCTACTGTATTTATTTATGACAGTATAAGATCCAATCTTTGGTTTCGTTTACTTATAGAATATATACGTCTATGATGATGTATTTATTGTGTAACATTCTTACATGATTAATTCAAAGTGGTTCTTACAGCTCATTTTTTTCAATGTTATTTTTATGTGATTATTCCTGCCACTAAATCAGCTGTTACCGCCGGTAATCTGATAGACCACAAAATATGTGCATGCCTGCGTAGAAATTTGAAGGCGCTCGATAGCTGAATAATTGATTTTAATGATATTCGTATGGGTTTACTTTGTCACCCGCCAGGAAACAAAGAAATCACTTCACTCCTTTGGGAGACTAAATATTATTTTACTCACTCATTACAAGGAGTAAAAAGGGTCTAAACATAGAAAGTTGGGGAAAAATACTGATTATATTGAAGCGCTCAACAATAGCACTAGCCTACCTACGTACAATTAAAGAGAGAAACCATGTTTCTCTCGGTAAATAAATATGACCTAGTCGATTTATTTACCTCACATCATGATTTTTGGGTCGTGAGAAAAACAAGTTCGTACCTCACCAATGCCTTCAACGCTTCCAGGGCTTTACACTTTCATTCGGATTTTTACAGAATAAAAAACTATTTATTTTACAAAAGAACAAAAGAAGCACTAGAAGTAGGAGAGACAAAACGATATTGAGAATTTGAAAGGTAAATGTAGCTTACATAAATCCATTCTAATATATGTCAAAAGCCTATATAAAGTAACTGAAAGTGTATAAATAAATTCCTAGATTACACATAATTATTTTTAAGAAAAGTATTTTATGATTTAATATTTAATGACAAACAAATTCACATTTATTAAAGATCGTTGTTTTTAGCGATTCATTATAATAAAACGTACTGCCTGGCAAACCTGCCATAGTTACTCATTCACTCCAACGGATTAGGAAATAAATCCTGTGGGGAAGATTAAAACCGAAGCCACTGAAATGAAGCACATGACACATCCCGTTGCTAAAGCAGTATCTCTATTGCCTGGAATTCATTACAAGTTTGCCTCATACACTCTCAAATCTTCTTTTATCCAATAAATTAATTAAAAAAATAAAATTTTCTCATTTCTATTATTTATGAATAAATCATTGGCAAAAAACCGAAATATATTTATATTCGCACTCTGTAAACAGTGTGTGTTAAATATTCAATACAAAGTAGTTTTTTCATAATAAATGTTCCGATTTGTATACTAACTATAGTTATAACTTTGGGAGTATTTTAGTCATAATAGGAATATCCTCATTTGTTTGATTTAATGCTATTTTAGTATGACTAAATAAAAAGGTATGTGCTACATTACATCCAAAACTCTTATTAACACCCTGCACGTTGAAGATGTTTTTAGCTAATTTCCTTAAAGGAATATGCTATTACGGTAGTACTCATGGTAAGACCTAAGTCCGAGACCATGTTAACTTTTCATTTTGGGTCCCCCAGAAGCAAAAAACACCATTCGTTTGAATATATATAAATCTAAAATATAAATCTTAATTTCATTAAGATCAGACCATATTTACGGCCGCTATCGTGTTAACAGACATATATATATATATATATATATATATATATATATATATATATATATATGTCTGTTAACACGATAGCGGCCGTAAATATGGTCTGATCTTAATGAAATTTGGTACAGACGTGTAAAGTGGTAATCACTCGGACGAGTTCGTGAACCAGCCCGATCGGACCACCGGAAGGGGGGGTAAAGGGGAATAAACCCCCCCAAAAATGGGTTTTTTGAGTTTTTCACATAGAAAAATAAAATTTGTCAAATTTTTGTTGGCACCATTGAATTCAGCTCAAAAAACAAACAATTTAGTAGTTTTATCACTGCTCTATGTCCATTGGTTACCGAGATATAGAAAGTGGTAAACCAGTACGTTGTCTCAATGTTAACCTTATGGGAAATAAGTAAAATTCTATATCTCGCTTATTTCTCAACATATCTTTATAAAACTTGGTAAATTACTTCTTCTAGTTCAGATCTACTAAATATTGAATTAAAACCACCCAGTTTTAACATACCTGTAGCAGCAAACCTGCATACTCATTCCCCATGTTATTCTTATGGAGCTTTCAAAAACATGTCAAATCCCGATATGTTGGATTGAAATATGTTGTTTTACACTTGAAATTCGCTGAGTATGCAGGTCTGCTGCAACGGGGGTATTTTGTATGTTTCTGCATTCGGCTAATTTTTATTTATTAGCTATGAAAATATCAAATATTAGCTATACCCGGCAGACATAGTCATGCCTTTTACTTTTGACCAAAGATAATTTAAATTCAAACTATAACTCACGTAAGGCCTGTAGATATCATTAATTCCTATATCATATTAACTTATTGTGCTGGTCATGTTCTGAAGGATTTACCCCTCATCATCAGCAGCACTCTTCAAATTAATCATACATTGTTGTATTTGCCTTGAAAACATAAAAAAAGAGAGTCACATTTACCACAAAATTCGTTCCGCGCTGCACGAACACTTATTACAATAAAATCACCGACGTCGGAACATATAAAAACGAATCATTCACGGCCGATTGTCGTAGGCATACTTAATGTTCATGATTAACCATCGGGTCAAACGACACATCGTCATTGCCTATTTTGGTGAATAGAGTACTTCATTGTCGATAGATTCAAAGAGCACAACATTTTTAACCAAAGCAATCTTTCCTCAAAAGTGGCCCAGTATATTAAACAAAATAGCTCACATAAAATAGATTTCGAAAATTCACAAACCGTTTTGAAAGAATTTAATGACAGTAGGAAAGCACAAGTTTGGGAATAATATTAACAATAGTGTGATCGAAAATGGCAGTGATAATTTATTAAATAAGAATGAGCATTTTTCAAATAAAATTATATTCAACATTTTGCACCATCTCAATCGACAGTGAAGTACGGTACTCTATTCACCAAACAGCTGATTTGAAATAAGCAATGACGATGTGTCCTTTGACCCGATGGTTAATCATGAACAGTTAGTAGGCCTACCACAACCGGCCGTAAATGACTCGTTTTTATGTGTCCCGACGTCGGTGATTTAATTCTAATAAGTGCTCGTGTAGCGTGTAATGTATTTTTCACTACACTACGACGAAATCACCTGTTTCACAAACGTCAAACGCGGACCGAAACACACTGTTTTCCGTCACAAGACCGAAAACGTTTGGGGTCCTAGGGTCGAAAGTCAGCTGTTCGTTTATTTGCTTGAAACGTCAGAACATCACATAATTATACGGCATTTAATAGGTTCCAAAGTCAGGATGGTTGCGATCATATGATTTTCATAGCTGTTTGTTTGAATCATGATAAAGAAGTTGTATCGTCATTCATAACCTTAAAGTTTTGTTTCCAAGTGAGTCAAATAATAATAATTTATTTAATTATTCAGGGTATTTTTTGATTGCGTAGTGTGGTGAAAAATAGCGTTCGCACCTCGGCCGAAAGAGTTTTGCAGCTACGATCTCAAGCCCGTAAAACCTCATTTTCGGCCCTTGTTGCGAAATATACTATTGTGATAAATGTGACTCTTTTTTAAGTTTTCAAGACAAGTACAATAATGTATGATTAATTTGAAGAGTGCTGCTGAAGATGAGAGGTAAATCCTTTGAAACAAGTCCAGCACAATAAGTTAATGATATAGGAATCAATGAGTGATATATACAGGCCTTACGTGAGTAATAGTTGGAATATATTTAAAATGTATCACGGCTTTTTGAATATTAAAGATCATCTGTTCAAGTAAACATGTTACCTATAGCTGCTACCTTTAGTAAAGCTGTTATCTACACAATGTCGTTTTGTGAGGAATAATATGGGGGCATTTTTGGGCATCTGGGAAGGAACCTGTTTGAGTTATGACAAAATGGATGGCATGAAAACCTTATCCATGCAATTTTCCATACATATACTAAATTTCATGGTAAACGGTCCAACAGTGTCTAAGTACATAAACTTCGATTACATATTTATGTATGTTCAAACCAACATCTTTTTTATATAAACAAAATTTTTTTAATCTTCGGGGTTTGAAGGTCTATTCATTTATTTAAACATATTTACTACTCATATTAACATTCCGTATGTTATAAAAAATTGTTATAGGGAATTTTCCCCAGAACTTTTTTTTCAAAGAAAGATGTAGGGGGACCATTTACATTTACAGAGCCTATCTTGGATATGTGTTTTCAAATCCATACAAATAAACTCAAAACTTTATTACATTTTAGTTGTTAACGAAACTTTATAGAGTATGACTTCAATTAAATAAATTGAGTTGGTTTCATGAATCACTTATGGACACCCGATATTAGGTGGTATGATCAAAACTAAGGCAATAAGCGATCAAAAGATAAAATATAAGTAACAAATTTAAACTTTACTCACAAATAAATTTGTTATTGTGTTTCAGGTTGGTTATGGTTTATCAAGACTATACACCTTGTATGGAGGTAAGAAATTTACGCCTCTACTATGCTTAGACAAGTTAGTTATTTTAAGTTACCGGGTAAGAAATATAAATTATTTTCCGTATAATTATGCAACTGAAGTACAAAAAATGCAAGTTATAACTTACATATAATTGATCATAGGTCGCTAAAAGTTAAAACATAATTTGTATGTTCTCAGTAACCCTTTTCCTATTTAAATTATTCCAAAGAGATATTCCAATTTAAAATGTCATTTGTATTTAATTTATATAATCAATGTTCAATGGTGTCTTAATTGCAAACTGTCATATTATTGTTGTTATATTCTGTGAAAATATCGCTAATATTTTAAAACTAATAGTAAAACAATATAGCATTAAAATACAAGAAATTAAAATCCTTCGTGCACGATGTGAATCCACCATCACAAGTAGAATGAAGTAATGCCTCATGTGTATGTCATATGAATTTTTATGAATCTGCTTAGATGCATTCCATGTATGGAGTACTAATATTAATATTAATAATGTAGAATTAATAGATACATTGTCTAAGATTTATTGTTTTATGTAATGAAAATAAATGGAAATCAACTAAAAGTATAATGAAAAAAATGAGTTTTAACTTTATATCCTTTAACTAATTTACTTTTTGAAGAAAAAAAAAATTTTTTAACACAACCCAAAAACAACTAATTTGTAAATTAGCGACATATATAATATAAGCTGAGAATAAATGAACCATATGTATTTAAATGTAACGTACATCAACTGCACGAAGCCACTGTGTACGAGCGGTAGGTACAAAATGAATACAGCCGTCCCTCCATCTCATGTTACATTCAGATGAACGTTACTGTCACCTCAACCTCCCTTCTTGTATTTTTTACTCCATTCCGGAGAGTCAAAACCATTCTCTCTCTCATGACATTCTTTCTGTTGTGGATAGGCGATGAATTAGGTTAGTCTCGTATTACCTTCCGTAGCCTAGTAATATAGATAGTTCAGTAGTGTTGCCGCAGGATAACTATAGTTTAGTTGCATAGCTTTCATTAGTTTCCGCATTTTGATTCACCTAATGAGTTACGACGGCGTAAAGGTGCTCCGTAAAAACATCTAAATATAATTGATTATGGTGCGATATCCTAAAATTATTCATCACACTTCTTGAGTCCAGCCTGGCAGAATGTTGAAGGACGCCAGAGAGGGGTTAAGTCGCAGTGATCAGCAGGCCGCGAGATGCTGTCCAACTGTTTGGTTCAAAATTTAAAAAGTATGAAAGGTAACAAAAATAAATTTTCACCACACTACGACGAAATCACCTGTTTTACAAACGTCAAACGCGGACCGAAACACACCGTTTGCCGCCACAGGACCGAAAACGTTGGGGGCCCTAGTGCCGAAAGTCAGCTGATCGTTTATTTGCTTGAAACAACGTCAGAACATCACAAAATTATACGGCATTCAAGACAGGATAGTTGCAATCATATGATTGTCATAGCTGTGTTTTGTTTTCAAGTGAGTCAAATAATAATCAGTTTTTTTTTATTATTTAGGGTACATTTCATTGTGTAGTTTGGTGAAAATTAGCGTTCGCACCTCGGCCGAAAGGGTTTTGCAGCTCTCGATCGTTTCAAATTCTCGACTTCGTCTCGAATTTAAAACACGATCTCGAGCCTGCAAAACCTCATTTTCGGCCCTTGTTGCGAAATATACTATTTTTTTATATTGTGCAGATTATAACTAAAACCAATTGAAAAAAACATTAATTTTGTGTTCAGATATTTAAGATATATTGCCAGTTTGGATATTAAATTATAAAACTAGTTAAAAGTGTTAAAAATGCTTAACTAGTTATTGCATTGCTACCGGTAAAAAGCGTAGGGTAACAGTAAAGTGAAGTGTGACGTGTCAATGTCATAGTGGAAAGGGCCTGTCGAACCACAGCTCCTACAGTATAGAAAGCTACTGATAAACTATGCCATATTTTTTTATTAGTTTACTTTGGGCTTTTACTGATAGCGACCGTGATTAACAACAACAAACTACTATGCTCCAAATTTAGAGCTCAACAAACGTTTATGCCTTAGGTTTGTCTCAATTATACGAGACGAGGTCAATTATACTTATTAATTGACCACGTATTTTGTCAATATATGGATCAATACAATGAACGTCTAATTAATAATACTGTCTTATCTATCTTAATATTGTTAACCCAATGAGAAATTGATTTCAAACGCGGAGGTTCATTATCACTCAGGGCTCAGATGAAGGAACTATATGTATTCCTTATGGAGTAAAATCATATCAAAAATAACAAATTTCACCAGCGAATGTAGACAAACAATTATTTTGTAATCAAATCTCAACTAAACTCATATTTTTGAGTTTACTCTCTCGGTTGGTATCTTTTATTTCAACCCAACCGTTTTCGATATACAGACTACCAACAATATCCCAATGCATTTTAAAGGGGGAAAAACAAACTTTAACTGCGCTTATCTCCTGAACCACTGAGTTTACGAAAAAATAAGACGGAATAAAAAGTTCCTAAAATGAATCGTAGAATTCAACAACGCCATAAAATACAGGGCGTTCCATTAGAAAAATCAAAGTTGTCCGCCATATTGGAAAATGGCGGCTATATTTTTAAATTTCGAAGTGACTCTTAAAAGCAACGTTAAAAATAAAGGGAAGTCCTCCATAAGAAGTTCTTTGTCAGATATATAATAAAAAAGTTAGCTATCGGTTCACTTTAGGTGAGACACCCGGTATATAAGCAATCCAGTGACTAGATGATTGACAATGAATGAATTTTATAAAAAATAATTTCATTTTTGTTGTGTTTATAAACTCCGGATTACAGGGAAATACTAAAGTGGTTTACAGACACGCTTTTCTTGTAATCCTTTGTTGTTGCTAATAGCAACTAATTTCGACACGTATATGGTGTCATCTTCAAGGCCGTCCAAGGATGTGATTTTTTTCACTTCATTTGAAGATCGTCGATTAATTGAAAAAACATATACGCACGTACTGACGGACACGAACATTACGAACAAAAAGATCGAAAAACACAAAAACTAATTTAATTGAGGAACGGACACGCGACCCGGCACGAACGAGGAAGAAGTCTAGACGGCCCGGTCGAGTTATACGTTGCATCGCTCTCAATCCTTTTTTTTAGGGAGAGGAAGGAAAAATGCTTTACGCACACAGGTGGCCAGCCTGTAGTGTGGGACTCCCCTAAAAAACGGGTTTACCCACTAAAAAGCCTCCTCTACTCTTAGGATTCTAACCTGGGATTGTTTATCACATTTCATCAGGCTAGGCCAAAATTTGGCTAACGCCCGTGGGGCTCGCTCCGTATCCAGCCGTTCGATTATAAGATCTAGGCCGTTTCTCGGTCCAGTCAGTACGTGTGTATGTGTTTTTTAAATTCATCGACGATCTTCAAATGAAGTAAATCACATCCCTGGACAGCCTTGAAGATGACACCATATAGGTGTCGAAATTAGTTATCATTAGCAACCACAAAGGATTACAAGAAAAGCAGGTCTGTAAAGTACTTTAGCAAAAGTAATTATCGATTTTTCCTAATTGATTAACATAAATCCAGGACGTTAGACCTATCTTGGAACCGGGCTATGGTAGTGTACTTTGGGCTAGGACAAGTGGATTATAACAGTATAGCTTGGCGAAAAGCAAAGGCGAAATAATAATAAGCAGGTATTGGTAATTGGTGGGATTTGAAATCGGGCTCCCGAGACCAAAGTCGCGCGTTCTAACGTAATTTTTGTTATTATGACACTCATAGTGCCCACAAACATTTTCACATTTTTAAATGATCCACAAGAGGCTTTCTGTTTCAGTAAATGATAGACGAAGATAAAGTGGTCTTGAATAAATTGAGTTTCAACCAGTCATCTGTTTTAGGAATTAGCAAATAAAATGTGTTCTACAGTTTTAGGACAGCCCTAAGGCCATCAAAGAATAGGCACCACTTCATAGGAATAACAATTATCATACTTGAAGTGAGTATAAAAGTTCAAGTAAAGTCAGTCCTGAGATATTGTGGAGCGATTGAAAGAACTTCGCATTTTTAATAATCAAATTGAAACACAAACAACTATCATTGATGCAGTTATACAGACAAATTTGCCAAGAATTAGCCAGAATCAATTGTTTTATTATCTCATGTCAAGCTCACTGAAACTAATATAAAAGACCCGTGATTGTTTTAACATAACCAATATCGATTTTTAATCGAATTTCAAGATGAAGTTTGTAAGCCACTATAGATACTGTCTAATTAAATATCCTCCATATACTTAATACAAATACAATAAGGGGTTTCTCTGTCACATCCCTTTTCGCAAGAACTACTTAACCGGTTTTTGCGATTGAGACAAGAATACGTGAACAAAAACTTCCGGGAACCGACTGTTGTACGAGGCTTTTTACAGAAGATCATCAACTTGAAATATATGGTGTTAGGGTGACGGACAATGTGTATGTGTTTTGTTCAGATAAGGTTCTAAATAGATTTTAAATTTAAATTTGAAGTGAAAAGGTTAAGTTTATAATAACTTTGAGTTTAACGTAACATGATTTCTTAGATTTGTAGGAGAGTATCTCACAAACAGTTAAAATATAAAAAGGCACAGTTATTGCACGGGCCTTCTAGTTTGCAAACTTAAAGACTTTTAACATTAAATATTTTAATATTAAAAGCAAAATATTAAAAACATTTATTAAAAAATAAAACAATGATTATCAATCTTTTTTTTAATTATGACCAAATGAATATTCAAATAAACTTTTAAAAAATAATTAAAAATATTGATTTGTACTATAAGACTGCAATTTAAGAACTGCAAAACTATAATAAACCCAATCAATAGCAATCGCAGAGAGTATTTCAAAGGGATAAAACATGCAATTTAAGATAAAACGTCTCATTACTGACCGGGAAATGTTCGCTTCGATAATGGAAGTGGTCTTGTAAATTGGAAGTTGCCACCATTGCAAATCTCCCATTTGTTCTGAAAAATAAAATAGTGATTTGATTAAGGGGGTTTTCAGCTAAGGATATAATCAAAGTTCCGTTTAGCCCCAAAGTCATGTCACACCTTCAGTTGATTATAACTACTTAATTAATTGGAGACCATTTAAGCAGACAATGCGATCTTAGTCCAGTCAAAATGTACTTTTCGCAGGAAAGTTTTGGGTTAAGTTTGATTTTTGTTGTTTCTTATGTTTTTTGTGCCGCTGAATCCAAAATCCGATGTTTGTTAAAAACATTTCGTGACGGAACATTGTCAAAATGCAAAGTAAGGCAAAAATCTGTTTTTTATATTTATTTTTGCTATTTACTAAAAAACTGTAAATTTTATTTGATAAAGATCTATTTACAAAAAGAAATTACATAAAATTTCCTACATAATATACTCTATATTTTTAAATATATTTTCAATTAATTTTCTTCTCACCCAGACCTTTATATATGTATATATATATATTTGTTTTTATTTGAATGGAAACCTTTTTTTGTGTCATATTATCGATAAATTCATGTAATCGAGAGATTTTCTTACACTCTACAGGCAAAAAAAAACTCTATACTAAACATATTTAAAATGTATTTTGGTTTAAACACAATATTGAAAAGTCTAATATTTAAATCAGTCTGAGTTCTATAAATGTGAAAGTGTAATCTCGTACCTCTTCCTTAACACTATTTGTTACTTGAATAATAATGGCGTCTAATTAAAGTTGCAAATGGGTCGTTTTAAGTAGGCAATTAGAGATAAAGCGAGATATTTCTTGCCTTCGTGCTTTATTGAGAGCCTTCTTTAGGGAAAATTTGTTCATAACTATAATAGACTATTTATATATATCTATCAATAATTAATTTGAAAATATTATTAATTTTATGTTTTTAATCGTTAAGATCACTATTTAACTATTATTCTAACGTGTTTTAGGAATGGTAAACAAAATACATCAACTAAAGCACAAGGGACAATCTTAAATAGCATTTGTGCTTAGATTATTATTTTAAATGCATAATTAATAATCATACTCGACGAGAGTTTTTAACTTTTATTGCCTTAGTAGATAAATATTGCAAAAATGTTCCTCTTTTCAAAAAACAACCTCTGTATTTTTTGGCGTGAGACCATAAGTCTGGTTTAAAATGTCTTATTAAAATATACATTCTAATAAAATTCTAGATTATTTTTTTTAACATCGAAACTTTATTTTGTTAAGTTAGAAATTTATCTGAAATTACGAAATAATAAAAAAATACTTTTAAACAGTTCAGTCAAATAATATGAAAGTACTTTCGAGTTCTTAAAACATCAAAATTTTTATTGTTATTTGAAATAAAAATTTATAATATAAAATGGTTTAAAACACAATATCACTGAAAGAAAATTATCATGACAGATGTGGTTCAAAGTGGGCTATAACTAGTAAAGATATTCTAAAAATATAGTTCTATTTCGTGTTTTCAAGTCTTCCCAATTTTTTTAAAATTATAGAGTCAGTACTAGAACCTAATTCAATTGGTTTTTATATATTAATCATTGAAAATATTCATTGAACATGCACAGAGCACAGAAATTAGCATTCTAAAGTTTCTTAACAACTACAGGTAAATAACCAAATCATTTATCTTTACAAACTTAAATTAACCAACCTAAATAAAAAAATATAAAAACGATTGGATGAAAACATAAGTTTATCAGAAAACAGGACAATATTGCCTCCTTAAAAATGGTTTATTGTATATATAAAATGGCAAATATCTTTATTTATTCTAGTATAAATGGTAATATATTTATTTCATCTAGTAAATAAGCTAAAAGTATAAACAAAAATATTCATAATAATAATGTTACAATTATAATATCTCGCCATAAAAAAATGAAAGTGGAAGTTACTTATAGTATAAGTAAAAGGAACTTAAAAAAAGGTTATCCTCAAACTGCAAATCGAAGCAGTGCTAGGTGTGCTAGGTGTGCTAGGTTATGTTCTTATGACCATTAAGAATTTATTAAATTGTTGATAATTTAAATACAAACTGCATATTTCTTTTAAATTATAATCTGGTTGAATTAATATAAGTCTAAATGCATGTTAGAACATCACTCGTTGAACTAGTGTGAAAAGCCTTAAATATATAAATATTTCAAAAATAAATTTTTAATGACTTCGGGCTTATGTAAGGACTATTGATGATAAGGGGCTAACACTGCACAACAACATTAAAACAGGCACCTACATTATTCCAGTAACACTGCAGTATACCAATGCATTTTAAACTGAAAATATTATTCTATATCCTAGAAAAGTAGATTTCTTATAGTGAAACTCAGAAACAGGTTTAAATTTCACACTAGCAACAATATTTTACTCATTACTTAGAAAATAAACTAAATACTTAACAATACCGTGGTATTTTACCACAAAGCTGAATACAATGAAAACTCTCTAAACAATCGTTGCTGTCTAATGAGCCGTTAAAACTATCACAATTATATGTGCTACTTTGTATCAGAACACCTCCAAAAGGCCTTATCCCAATGGCCACAAACTCTTAATAAACTATAAATATATAAAATATAAAAAATACTTTTTTCACCGTACGAAAATAAATGTCCAGGTAACTACAAGTAAAATAATAAAATTTAGTATATTTAAACCCACTGTTCAAAATACGTAAGCTTGATTAATCAATCAAAAATAATCATCATCCTTGTAATTTATTATAATATAAATGTTTATTAGATAAACTCCGCTGATAAATACATAAAAAATAAATATTTATGCTTTAAATAAATGAGAGTCTTAAAATTTTGGAGTTTATAGGAAAATGTTTTTGCATTATATTACTTTCGCACGAACAACCCCAAATGTCTAAGCAGGTGACTTAGTGTTACTGTAAACACAAACTACACACATTAATTGAGGAAAACATATCTCTATATACATCACTCAATTCTGTAGAAAGCCTGCCATTTGTATCCCAGCGTCAATAATTGAAAGAGCCTGCATGTCAATGCGTAGCTGTCAGATAGAGAGAAAGAACTGTTAATGCATTATTTTTTAAACTTCTTTTGTTTTGCTTCAGTATAATTGCCTCCAAAACATAGGTTTGTTTCTATTAAATACCTAGTAGTATCTAAGCTCAGAATATTTTAATTTATGAATTAATTATTCAAATGGAATAGTGAGTACACTGAATAAGCTAACTATGCATGAAAAAGTAAAATAAATGAATTAATAACAATGTAGTTCAAATTATGTCAATGCTTTTTTCATGCTTAAATGTTTATATATACCGAGTGTTCATAAAGTCCCGGATCGGCTTCGTAGTTTTTTTAAAAATTAAATATTGACCTACTTAAAACTATAACATGTCTCTTAGACACAAAATACTATTTTAATACGTATTCAGTGACCCCCTATCTCCTCCGGGGGACGGCCCACTAGAAGTCAAAAGAAAATCTTAAATGTAAGCATGGTGTGACACGTAAATCATATATTAAAGCTCTTTTTTAGTGGAATACAATGCCGCAACTCCGATCTAAATCGGATCACCAAATCCAAAATGGCGGCCGCTTAAACTTTCCCCAACAGAAATTTTTAACCTCCTTAAATATTATATTTCAGACGTTCTAAGCACCCGTTCGAGATACGGTTTGCGGCATTCAATTATGCCTTATTACCTCGTTAAAATGATATACATATCGACCCATACACAACCTGTCATAAACTACTTCGATGAGGGACGTACCTTAAAGGATGTATTGCATGGATAATGACCTGCATAGGTAGTGCTGTTCATAATTTTAAAGGGGATGAAAATCTCAGCAAAATGCCACAAACCGCTTAACGAAACGACGCTCAGAAAGTCTAAAGGGGAATTTTTTAATGAAGTTAAAAACTGCAGTTGAGAACAGTTTAAACGGCTGCCATTTTGGATTCGGTGATCCGATTTAGATCGGTATGCGGCATTGTATTATACTCAAAAAGAGGTTTAATTTGATGTATACATCAACCTATGCTTACATCTAATATTTTCTTCTAAATCCTAGTAGGCCTTTCCCCTGAGGAGAACGTACTGAACATGTGCAAAAATAGTATTTTGTGTCCAAGAAACATGTTTTAAGTTTCGTAGGTTAATATTTTTCTTTCATAAATTTTGTTAGTAGGTTTCGTATTAAAAAAATTACGAAACCGATCCGGGATTTTTGAACAGCCAGTATGTGTCCAACCTTAATTGTTCCAATAGCTAGCTTTTTATTTTATGTCTAATAGCGAAATCCTTACGGGGGACACCCTTTATTTTTTGAGCAGCTTTGAAGTATGTATATTAATTTTTGAAATGTTCTATCATTTTTTCAATATGGCGGACAACTTAGTTTTTATTTCCTATGGAACACCTTGTATTTTATGGTGTTTTAGATTTTACAGATAATTTAAGATATTTTTACTTTGGTATTTTTTTCCTAAAACCAAAAAAAAATTATAGAGTTATAGAGATTTGAACCGTTAAATTTTGATTTTTTTCCTTATTAAAAATATTATGTCCATTTTAACTGGGTCATCAAGTGTATTCCCTATAGAACGAAATTAGAAAATATTTACTTCTAGGTATTTTTTATGTGGTATAATAATAAATCAACGCAGATATTTATCGATATTTATTTAAGTAATCTTGTATTCCATACAACTTAAATAATAATGGGAATAATAACCTACTTAAAGCGAGAAAGGTTTTAAGTTCATTTTTGTTAAAACCCACCCACACACACACACACACACACACACATTTATATATTACAAAAGTGGTTTTTGTATAGCATATACTAATTTCAATTCAATGGTATTCTATTATTAAGGGTATATGCTGGTATTATATAGGCTGTTTTTTCAAAACTTTTGATATTTTTCAAAAGTTATATTTTTTTATTCTAAATTTAGTTCTGAACATGTGTCCAAAGTTTCATTTGATTTGGAAAATTATTTCAGGTATTTTTGCAATAAAATTGTAAACGTTGCGCTCAGCGGTTTCAAGTGATTTTAGTGTGTGTATGGAGTTAAGTGAAAACCTTAAATGGCGTTTTCTCAAAACTATGTTTTTCATTGCCTGCATTTTCTTAGTTTCAATAACTTTGTAACTGCTGATTATTTTCTAATGACATTTTAACCAGATGTTCTTGATATTATTTAGAAGGTTCGTGTGTATAGAGAACAATATGCAATCATTTTTTCTTATAAATGTTATCGTTTTACATTGAAAATCTGATTTTTAATAACATTTTTTTCATCACATTGTAAAAAAGGCTACTAACAATGCATTTTTTGTGTTACCATATTTTCAATATACAGAAATGTTCATTGTTATGTGGGGAAGTAAAATGTATTTACTTTTTTTACATTATGTTGGTAAACAAAAAAGTTATTCAAAATTGAAAATATTAAATAATATTCTTAAAATTTCTAAAATTACCCTAAAGTCACCTAAAATATATTTAGTAAACATATTTGTTATATAAATTTGGGCAAGTATAAACAGAATAAACCCACAAAAACCATTAAAATAAAAAAATAAAAACGTCTTAGAAGGAGGCGTATCCCCTTAACTTTTATTCATTTTGTCAAAATTTGGATACATCACACAATTATATTCATATAAATAAGTAAATTAGAGTCCCATGCAGAATTATTTCTATGGTCATTAATTTCATTAAATGGATTTGGAACAAATTACATATATAACGTGTTGACAAACAAATTTAAATAATGTAACTATTTGACTGATAATTAGTCCAGACAATGAATGCTCAAAAAGAGATATAGAGGTAATTGCATGGATCACAATTTTTGACTTTGTAACTTTGTTTGTACTAGTTAGGAGTAAAACATATCAAAAGTCCCCGCCTTTAGCCCTTGAGCCGGCTGGGATGGAAGTGCTAAAAGTAATTTTTTTTGTTTTTCCTAAATATCTTGAAAACTATCAACTTTTGATTATTCGCTACTAAAGTTGAAAATTAAAGAAAATTAAATTTCCTGTAAGAAAAATATATAATATGTCTACTTTGGTCAAACCGTTTACAAGGTAAGCACTAATTTTGTTAATATTAAAAAAAAATATCCCTTCCATAAGAAATACATGTAAATTTGTGGGTAACATAGATGCCCAATTGGGCAACGGTTTTTTTCAGCTAAAGGATAATTAACAGCATTCGGGAAATATTGACAAAATGTCCAGTAATTTGACACCTCAATCATAAAAATTTGTCTAAAATCAAGGCGTTGTTGAGCTCACAAAAAACGTTATTTTTCAAGGCATTATAAGAAATTTTAATAATTCCTTGAAAAATAACGTTTTTTGTGAGCTCGACAACGCCTTAATTTTAGTCCAATTTTTATGATTGAGGTGTCATATTACTGGAAATTTTGTCTGTATTTCCTGAATACTGTTCTTACTGAAAAAAGCGTTGCTCAATTGGGCATCTAAGTTACCCACAAATTCACATGCATTTCTTATACAGGGTTGGGCAAAAGTCTGGAATATATCAAATAACTTTTATATTATTTTGCAGAAAGTGATGAAACTTTACAGTTGTGTATCTAGTACAAATAGAAATATTTTGGCGTACTTTCCCAGTTTTTCGCACGATGAGGGGACGGCCCACGCTGGAAGTCTTGAAATTCTTAAATGTAAGCATGCCTCGAGTTACACCTCATTTTAAAGGTCTCAGTTAGTAGATCACAACAGCGCAAACCGCGCCTCAAAAGGTTGATCCAATCAGAAGTTACAGCTCCTCAAAGATTTTAATGTTGGCCATTAAACTCAAGGCTAAAATCAGGGGGAAAAGTCTAATTACTTATAAAGCACTAGGAACGATGTAGTTTAGTTTTAAATACATGTATTTCTCATTGATAAAGTTAATTTGACTTATTAAAAAACTTTTACTCATGACCACGGGACGACCTGTGATGGTCCCGTGATGGAAGTCCAAAAATTCTTAAGGGTAAGCATACCTCGAGGTATACCTCATTTTAAAGTTTTTAATTAGTAGATCATAACAGCGCAAACCGCGCCTCAAAAGGTTAATCGAATCAGAAGTTACAGCTCCTCAAAGATTTTAGCCTGATTTTAGCCATGACATTAAAATCTTTGAGAAGCTGTAACTTCTGATTGGATCAACCTTTTGAGGCGCGGTTTGTGCTGTTGTGATCTACTAATCAAGACCTTTTAAATGAGGTATAACTCGAGATATGCTTACATTTAAGAATTTCAAGACTTCCAGCGTGGGCCGTCCCCTCATCGTGCGAAAAACTGAGAAAATACGCCAAAATATTCCGATTTGTACTAGATACACAACTGTAAAGTTTCATCACTTTCTGCAAAATAGCATATGAGTTATTATATATATTCCAGACTTTTGCCCAACCCTGTAGAAGGGATATTTACAAAATAATAATAAAATTAGTGTTACCTTGTAAGTGGTTGGACCAAAGTAGACATATTATGTATTTTTCTTACAGGAAATTTAATTTTCTTTAATTTTCAAATTTAATAGGGAATACTAAAAGTTTATAGTTTTCAAGATATTTATAAAAAACCAAAAAAATGTACCATTAGGCCCTTCCAGCCCAGCCGGCTCAAGGGCTAAGGGCGGGGACTTTTGATATGTTTTACTCCTAACTAGTCCAGACAAAGTTACAAAGTCAAAAATTGTGATCCATGCAATTCCCTCTATAATCTTTCGGTGTCTGGACTATAATGTCAAGCTGAAGTAACAGCCCCCATTATCCCAGTGAGCTACATGCATTCAAAACAAAACATATTTTATGTAGGGTTAAGTACTTAAGTTACGCAGTGCGCAGCCTGAAACGTGAGTAATGAATTATTAAACATTCTTGTTTCCTACCTTCTTACAGCCGTGAACTCAGGAGTTTTGTTTCTTGTAAGCTAAAACATTTGTCAAAAAAATGAATTTTTAAGCTAAAATTTCAGAAATATTATCATTCAATATTCATAAATCATTATATATTTTTTCTAAAAGGGAAATCTGGGAGTGATTCCATTATGTTTAAGTCGTGCTAATTGTTACTCTATTATACTTTTAGTTGATTCTTTCTATTAATCATATTATTTTTATATGTTTGGACAATCATTTTAAATAAATTAGAATATCTCAAATGTTCACAAAGTAATAATCACTACTCAAACAAAGCATCAATTTAATAAAAAATCTAATTAAAACTAATTTGAACCTAAGTACAAATTCATTTTCATGGAGTTATAATTTCAGGTCATAATAAATGTATATTAACGAAGAACGAATAAAACTGAGTACTGAATATGTTATTTTTATATTCAAACATTTATAGATAGGTCTATAATACCTGATAATAAAATATATCCAAATGAGAAAATTTTTACCATACATTTTTGATGGTCTCACTGCTCAATGTTTTATGCAAGAAAAAGTACTCTATCAGTATTACTTTATAAATTAATTTCAATTAAATCGTAAGACTAATTGAAACATAACTCAAAACATTAGGCTAGAAGATTAAGTCAAATTGATAATTTGTTTATATTCTTATAATACTAATTCGCTTATGAAAATATTAAGAGTGATGCTAGAGAACTTCCCTGCCCCAAAGCATTACATTTTCTTTGTGATAAGAAACAACTTCAATGTGTCAAATACTAGTTTAAGTGGAAAGAGGCGAATTTATACAACATACGATCAAAAAATAACTAATACATTTGTCCATTTGTCTTATAAAAAGAGGACATGATCTATTAAGTGAATTCATCTGAGGTGCAATGTGAGCCATTCCCGTCAGATCCCATAAGAATAACCGCTGCAGTAAATTAAAGTCTCAACAAACGTGGCGAGATGACAAATTTTTGGCCATGTCACTTTGGAGAGGTACTGCGAAACAACACAAAATAAGAGACTTAATAGCATGTTGTTTAAGAGTAATAATTTATCAGTGTATTAATAAATACATGAGGAAATACATAAATCCAAACATTTCCATATATTTCACCCATGAACTCTATTTAACATCTTATACGTTTATTAATTCCTTTCACATTCAGTGTTGCCTGTTTCAATTTATTAATTTTCATATATCTTGTGCACTACTTTAGACGATATAAATTGCATAAAAATATTAATAATAAAATAACTTAACTGTTGAATCATAAAAAAATGTGTGTGGCATGTGTGTACACTATTTTAATTGGATTTAGCCCACTTGAGTTTTTGTGCTTAGTTAAGTTTAATTTTTATAAATGATCTTTAGAAAAACCAAACTAAAAACAAAACAAAAACAAAAACATAAATTTAATAGGATATTATTTAATAATCCGATTAATGTTGTAGCAGTTATTAAAGACCTTAACTTTTACCTGAAATTGCGTAGGTGTTTTTTGTATTGGAATAAGGCTAAAACTGCAGACAAATGCAAGTTTTATATAGGCTTTTTCAGTTATTAAGATAAAAATGACTCTGAATGGTGTCATTGTACTCTCTCCAATCACAAAACCTATGTTAGAAAACATTTTATCTGTCAATAGCATACAAATAATCTGGCGAGCATATCCTTTTGTCGCTAAAATAAACATTGAAAGATTAAACGATGAAATTAGCAACGGCACAAAAAATCCTAATTATTTTCAGAGAATCATGGAAAACTCGACGTGCCATTCAAATGTTAGAAAAAAATAGCCATTTTGAAGGCCGAATCAACAATTTGTCTGCAAAACCTGTTATTGAAGGACAATGTTAAAGTTAAAAGCAAGTTAAATTCTAAACTAAAACAAGTAGCTATAGATTTCTTGCTCTTGAATCTGGATTTTTGGGATGATAGCCTTAAAAATAACAAATGGATTTTGTTATATTCAAGGTAAGTAGTAATTGCGAGCATTACATATTTTATAGGTTTAAAATGTAAAAGATTCAAAACCACGAATTGGCTTTGAACTATTTACTAAAGCTAAAAACGCGTATTAATATGTTCCAGTTCTTCGAAGTGCTTTTAAATTTGTATCAACACACGTTATTCTGTTTACAAAGTCTTCTCTATAAAGTTACTAAGCAAATCCATACAATTCAAATTTATAAATACGTGTGACAAAATTTTACAAAAATTCATGATTTACATTAACTCTAAGAGAAATGGAACTTTATGAGATAGGAAGTGATTTGTTACTATTTTACTTTTTTTGTGTTCAAGGTTACAGTACGTTTACTGTTATCTGTCGTATTTCATTATGCACTTTTGCATGACCTTGGGACTACCATTCATTATCCGTTGGGACTCGGAATTAATTGGTCCGAGCATGCACAGTCGTTATTGTGAAGGTTTGAGCCTGTGCCGAGTCAACATTTGCTACAGTTATAAATTATCAAAGCTCTGTTTTTTCACATAAACGACGTGCGGTTGAAGAAAAATATGTTATAGCTTATTTAAGTCTAAAATAAAACTGTTCTACTGAATGAGACTGCAAGAATAACGAATTCTTTGTATTTTGAATCAGAATGAAATGACTTGAAGGATAACGGAAAAACATTAAAATCTATTAAATATACTCTAAGCACAAATTCAAATTTTAATTTTTTTCACACAAATGTTGCAATGTTTTTATTAGATATATTCAACATAAAGCGTGTCAACAGTAGGCATGACATGTTAAGCAATGTTTTTGTTGTATATATATAAAATGTTTGCTGATAATGTGTTTTGTAATTTATAAAATCAATAAAGTAAGCTCGTTCTATAAAAAACAAATTTAAAGGACAGTTAAATAAATACAATTGTTCATGGTATACAATTACCTTTACAATTCCCCGTTTGCATAAAGTTCCCTAATTAATTTAGTGTAGCAACATGTCAAGCTCTATTATCCTGTCAAAGCCCGTTGAGTTATATTAACACAATTATAGACCTCCGTGCGATATATAACCTGCTTGTCTGTACGAGCAATGATGTGATGTCTAAATATTGTTAATTTAAGTTTTTATGACTGCGTCAACTGTTTTTATTATAGAAACATTCTTGTGCTTTGTGTCTGATGTATGTTTTATCGTTTATCGGCAATTATTCCGTGCTTAATTGGTAACAAATCGCACCAAAGGGTTTTCTGCCTCTTGCATACATCCGCTGCCAAATCTACACACAGCATTTAAGTGGTTTACAGCTATAATTTGTACATAATTGCATAGAAAAAATACCTGGTTTAAGCTTTTCGCCGTAATGATAAATTACAATTAATTTATTATGTTTGTTGAATATGATTTTTTAAATGACAAATTGTAGTTTTTAATGCCAAAGTATTTTAATATCTAACAATTAATTTACATGAAGACATTTGGCTGTTGAAGATTCTTAGTTAACTTTTTCTTTTCAGTTCTAACCTATCTAACATACTAATTAATTATATTATTATCACAGTACTACTAATATAATTGTGTCTATATATTGTATAGTGTATGTAGCTTTGTGTAAGGACATATGATACTGATGGATCCATTAGGGTAGTAGATACACAAAGGGTATGACGGCCCTCTTGGCAACACTTGTTACGTTACAATTTCCAAAGGCTTCTTCTACAATTACAGAAGGCCAAACCAACGTACTCCTTTCAAGATTAATCAAAATACAAAACCGTAACGATAGTTATAAATATATCTATATTGACCTATGTTTTAGTAGCATCATAAATCATGATAATTAAATATACAGGAACTGAAATATGAGTTAGTGGTAATGATTTCCGTCACACATTAAAGCTTGAATTAGTGCCTTAGGTGCAATGAAACTGCCGCAAAACCCTGGATGAATAATTTCAGCCTCACTGATATTCTATTGCAGAAGGCTCAAAGGAATCTATAATTCTTTACTCTGTTATATCACTAAAATAGCCTCAGAGAATTATCACAGGACATTATTGTTATTGCTTGTTTTGGCTTAAAAGTTTGCATTAGCTTTAAATCATATTGTAATTTTATCGACGGCTTGTTTATTTTTCAACGATTGTGTTTTGTTAGGACAAATGGTTGTTAAATTAAAACTTGTCATTATATTAATAGATTGTATTAAACCACTCACTGTGAAGCAAAACGGATGTTTTCTTCATTTCTGAAGAAGAAATATTTATTTAAAAAGACATTGTAACTTTATCGACTTTTTAATATTTATTTCTCAACGATTGTGTTTCGTTAGGACAAGCGGTTATAAAACTAAAACTTCGCATTATATAAATATATTCCATTAAACCACTCACTGTGGAGCAAAATACGCATTTTCTTCAGTTCTGAAGAAGAAATATTTATTTAAGAATCCATGAGTCGCGAAAGTCCTTGGCTCGCTCTTGGATGAAATATAACTAGATCGCTAAAGTCAGGCGAAATCTGTGCCGCATTTTCACCGTTGGGTGGCAAAAAGGTCTAATCTGGCGGGACCCCGATGCCAGTCGAGTGAACAGCGCTTCGATCAAACTGGCATTTACCAAACAATAAACCGAGTAAACAAATATAATTCCATATCACATTTTACAGCTTGAAATTACGAATCTTATGGTAACCATTATGATTCCAAAAACTAATTACATACATGTTCATAATTTGTTAAGCGCAAAATGGTTTTAATGCTATTAAAATTAAGAGATGACAAAAGTAGTAAGCGAGGAAGTTTTTCACATTTTGGTCAGGTAAAAAGTGATAGTGACGAAGTTGTAGATAACATTCCGGAGGTACTTTTTTGTCTCAACACTTTTTTTGTAGGATTTCTCGTTTTTGCTAGAGATTAATTTCAATAATTGATTATCAGGTGGCACGCGAGTAAGAAAGTCCTCATATGATAACGCATGGGCCGACAATTATCTTACTGCGCCAAACTTCCTTATTGAGCAAACATCTTTATTATTTGTTTTTAATAATTTCCAGCTGACACATTATCTTTGTTAATTATTACAATTCAAAGTTATGTTTAAATTAGGTAAAAAATATTTTTCTATATTTTCACGAAATATGTTTATAATATTTAATATTAATGCGCCTTATCTTTTAAGACAATATCATTGAAATTTTAAATATTTTATCATACACCTATTTCCGGATATTGAATTTTTAATGTCAAAAGAAGGAAGAATAAAATACAACATTAAGAAAAAAACTCACATTCTTCGTAAATAGAAAAGAACGAAGTAACGTGTTGTTGTTATTATTATTTCCGTATGTTTCTACTGTTCCTATTTACAAATGTTGATAATAATTTTAAACTTATATAAAATGAGAAGTGAAATAAAAATACAATAGGCACTGGGAAAATACAAAAGTAGTTTTAGGGTGAAGTCATTGTTAAAATTATTTTTCTGGAAGCAAAATTATCAGCGCTTCCTCAAAAACAAGGTTGCGGTGTGGGTGAAATTCAACTTCAATAATGATAAAATATATATTAATTTTATTTTGGTAATTGAATACACAAAACTAGTTTATCAGAGCTTTATATTTCTAAAAATATAACCTTTACCTGGTCTCAACGTTAAGCTCCGTTTAAAAAAATTCGAAATTGAAAATTTGTCAAGAAATTGGTATTTCCGATTATTTTGAAGAAAACCAGTCGTTTTCTTTTTATTAAAACCATATAAATTACATGAAAGCATTCTTTACGATGTATTCTACCCACTCACATAGCTTTTGACACATTTTAGTGACATATGAAAGTCACAGAGAGACTTATCTGATGTAAAGACTGAACGTGCGGCGGCCAGTTTAATATAGTATTAATATATTTCTTGCCACCCAACGGCCTGGAGGCTGGCACGTTTTTCGTCCATTGAGAGCGTAATCCAGTAATATTTAATCCGAGGGCCCGCTTAGTAGCTTTATGTAAAATCAGATAGTTTAAATATATTTTGCTCAAGAGTTTCAGTAAAAAAATACTTTATTGTTAATTTTTTGTTGTATGTGACAGAATTTTGCAAAGTAGTGTAAAGTAGTAATGATTATCTACTTTACTTTACTTTACTGTTTTTGAAAAAATAACAATTTAGTAGTTTTAAATCATTGATCAATGTCTATTGGTTACCGAGATATTGAAAGTGTTAACAGAGTACGTTGTCCCAATGTTAACGTTAAGGGAAATGGATAAAATTTTATATCTCACTAAATATATTTCACTATTACATCTCATTTTTTTCTATATTTTACTAAAACTCTTTAAATGTCTTCATCTAGTTGAAATATACTGGATTATGACCTAAAATCTCCGATATTTCCAATTTTGTGGCAGCAAACCTGCATACTCATTCCCTATGTTATCCTTATGAGACATAACAAATTAACATCTCTAAGCTCATTATTGTTCTGAAACGATAAGAAGAAATATAATAATAATATATTATCTTTCTTACTTCTTATTATATTTTGATAGAACTTGGTATATGGCTCTTCTAACCAGATTTAACATATCTGTGGCAGCAAAACTGCATGCTCACTCCCAATCCCATTCTTACGTATCTTACACATACATGACATAACTTGCAACGTTGGATTGAAATATATTTTTTGCGTTTGAAATTCGCTGAGAATGCAGGTCTACTGCAACGGGGGTATTATTAAACTACAATTTATCATCTACTTTTATGCTTACACTGAATCTAACTTAACAATACATGTATAAAAGGTTTTGTCGTTAAAATAAAATATAATTTCTTGGGTGAAAAGATCATATATCATTTAAGATTGAATCGGCAGAATATGGTATCTGGATCACTCACAGATATTTTCTCATTCATATATTCCTCTCGATTTATATTCTGGCTTCTTTAAGGTTGGCGTTTTTTGTACTTTTATGTAAAAAAATAAGAACATTTAAACAAACTGGATCGACATTACTTGACACTAATAATGACAAGCCCATATAATTCTTTCCATACAAATTGGCTTCTCCACTTCAAGAAGTTTTTGGGCAGTTTTGTCTAGCAGGATTAATATATATTTCCAAAGGGAGTTGTTTTTTTATATATATATTTATTTATTTTTTAAATTGTGTAAAAACCTTTTTGCTGTAGCATTTAATAACATTTATCTTATTACTATTGGAAATATAACGAGAAATCTTCATAGTTAAAGCAAACATTTGTTAATGTAAAAATATTTCATATAAAAATAAACATTAATTTATTTGCCGACATCTTTTCACAATACCTACTAAAGAAATCAAGAGGGTGCCTGTAGAGCTCTGTTTAATGGTTTAAAGAGCTAAACGTGTGTTTTGGTGTCGTCTGCCAGTGCTAAGGGAGTCTTTTGAAATTTATTAACGTGCAAAATTTTCGTATAATGATGTTTACTGGCACCGTGAGACATAACTGAACATAACATAACTGAATGACATCCAGTAGGTTCCAACAGGCCAGTGGCGATCATATGATTTTCATTGTTGTCGTAACTTCTCAAAATAGTGCATGAAAAAAGTTTTATAATCGCTCATAATCTTAAAGTTTTCTTTTCATTTGTCTCGAATAGTAGATTTTAAATTTGATAAAGAGCTTACTGCATTGTGTAATGTGGGGAAAAATATTGTTCTCACCTCGGCCGAAAGGGATTTTCAGATATTAAACGTGTTTAATTCTCTAATTCGTCACGAATGTGAAACACGATCTCGAGCCCGTAAAACCTAATTTTCGACCGTATTACATAACCTGACAAGTGTAATTTATAATTATTCTTTTGGAAGGTTTTATGGGCTCTAAACACTTTCAAGACCTAGGGTTGAAAAGAATATTGGGCCTGGGGGTGCACAATTGTTAAATCCCGCCCTACCCCTTTTAGCGAATTTCCCCTATAAGGAAGAGGTTGTTACTGTTCGAAACCCAGCCCTATCGGGTCACCGGAAGGGGGGGTAAAGGAGGATAAGCCTCCCAAAAATTGTTTTTTGAGTTGTTACATATAAAAATAAAAATTATAAGATTCTTGTTAAGACCATTGAATTTAGCTCGAAAAAACTAAACAATTTAGCATCTTGAATCACTGCTCTATGTCCATTGGTTACCGAGACCAATGGCTAGTGGTAAACACAGTACGTTGTCTCAATGTTAACCTTATGGGAAATAAGTAAAATTCTATATCTCACAAATTTGTTTCAACATATCTGAACTTGGCTTATGGCTTCATCTAGTTGATATCTACTGGATTGTTGCAAAAAATGTCTACATTTCACACTTCCATGGCAGCAAACCTGCATACTCATTTCCCATGTCATTCTTATGGAGAAAAGTTTTGTACGTTCATCTCAAGATTGAAGTTGATTAAACTTTATTTGAGCCTCTGCCTGAATTATTTATTTAAGCATTTGAAATTCGCTGAGTATGCAGGTCTGCTGCAATTGGGGTATTTATTTCACACTTTTACCTTTGTATTACTTTGTAAATATTAGATGCTTATTAGTATGCATACATACATCTAATAATTTTTATGAAAATATACTATATGTGGAAAAAGGATGACACGGTCAATAGCTTCCTAAAGGTATTCTAATTCAAAACCTCTAAAGCTATTCCTTAGCTATAGATACTGGTCATTATTTTATTGTACCTGTAGGAATAAATTTGTGTTAAATTGTGATATTTTCGGATAAAAATGTAATTGGGCTGCTACATCTGTTATCAGTTAATAAATAAGAAATAGAAAGTCCTATCTCGGTTTTGATAGTTGAAAACAACATAAATATCACACAGAACATAACACCCTTATGCCAATATAAGTTCTAATCATGGAAATATGTATAATTTGTCTCTGTTATAATTATGTAATACTTCATGAATGGTTTGAGAATGAGTTTTCTCTTTATAAACCTTAAGGCATAGCTCTAGGTGAAGAAGAACAGAGACTTTGAATATTTCATCATTTTGTCGTGCTCCTGCTTAGCCAGCGTGAATGTATAAGGAGCAGTGCCAGGTCTTTTGATGAATTACTTTGGACAAAATATTCACCGGTCCTAAATAACCTTTTATGGACGTGTTTAAAACCATGTCTCTTCATTTGATTTTGATAAAGATACCATGTTACACTTTTAACAAAATAAATGTGGAATTGAATCTACCTCATCTTTTGTTCTTAAAATCCTTCCAGCCTATATTCATCTGTATTTTTCGAGCAATTATGTATAAAGAGCTAAATATAAGTTCGTAGCTTGAATGATATATTAGTTAAAATGTCTTATTTAATTCATTGTCGCTAATGAAAGGTAAAACGATTTCGTTTGCTACATGACGGAATACGAAATACCAATCGCTGAAAATCTAATTACGAGTACAAGTACAACTAAGATAGTAATTTTTTTTGCTTAAAACCAATGGCAACGGCATAAGTAACTGTAATGTAAGCAAATAATTGTTGTATTTTAGATAAACAACAAATACAGGTAATTTATTATAGGTGTTTGATTAAATGGCCTAATATGAAGACCATTCCGCTGTGTCTGGCATATTAGTAATTGGATAGCATTGGCTAAATGATTTGTATACGTGTTCCATAAGCAAAGGTCAGGTGTTTGTCAGTCATAAGAATGGTTGGTTAGTTATTCGCTATAGACTATATTGGTTTGTAGTAAATATTGTTGTATTCTTGGACAGTCCCTAAGATGGATTAAAAAATATTGATCAGTTAAGCCCCAAACGATTTGTACCAACGGTTACTCTCAATTACTGATTTATTTAAGATAATAGACTTGAAGCCACTCATAGTAACGGCTTACTAACAAACTTATACCGACAATACACTAAAAATGACTATTACAAAATTGACAATTTAACATTTAGTACAGTAAAAATAAGTGAAAAATTCCATAAACCCAAAAAAAATTAGCACAAGCAAGGAATTTGGTACAGATGCTGGGCATAATATCTTCCTTTTGAACAAACCAAAAGTCCCCTAAAATTGGAGCTGTGCTACGGCCGCCATCCTGGAAAATAGCGGCAAATTTCTGTTCTTTTGCCTTCAGCTCCTTTATTATTGGAGATACAAAAAAAATCAATTAAAAATTATATCCCATTAAAAATGCAAATTTTTGGTTATTATAATTTTTTCTCTAAATCCAACGGTTTTTGAGTTATTTCCGATTAAGTATTATTAAAAAACTCCTGATTAAGTATAATTAAATCGTGGCTTTTCCCTATATTATACAAAAATTTCAGAAATAAGTCACTCAACTGCGCGTTTTATCAATGTTTTTGTTCAGCCTATAGACTTTAAATCGCTACCCATTGTTGTTGGGTGATTAGTTCTTAATTTTGACACAGTTCTCATTTTTGACCGCCATCTTGGATCCGCCATATTGGATATAAATTATTTTCTCAAAACTAAAGATGGTGTTATGATACATCATTACAGACTAGATTTTTGGCCTAAACTCAATTCTGAAATCCGTTTTTCAAAATTTGGATTTGCTAAAAAGATATGCTCAAATAAAAATTCAGCCCTTTACATTTCTAATGGATATTCCGTACTATGAATATTATATTTCGATTATTTATCTTATATCTCCGGTTCTAAATAAGATATGCTGCAGGTTTTGGACTTAATATACTCAGTGATTTAACGGCTTTTGAGGGAGCTCTTGATCAAATCTTGCAGGGTATCTTATTTAGAACCGGATTTTTAAGAAAAATAATCCAAAACAATATTCTAAGTACGAAATATCCATAAGAAATTTATATGGCTGAATTTGTATTTGAGCATATCTTTTTAGCGAATCCAAATTTAAAAAAAACGGATTTCAGCATTGAGTTTAGGGCAGAAATATAACCTATTTATAAGTATCACAACACTATCTTTACTTTTGAGAAAAATAATATATATCCAATTTGGCGGATCTAAGATGGCAGCCAAAAAAGAGAACCCTGTCAAAATTAAGAACCAATCACCCAACAATAATGGATAGCGGTTCAAAGTCAATAGCCTGAAAAAACATTGATAAAACTGCAGTTGGGTGACTTTTTTCTGAAATTTTTGTATAATGGGAAAAGCCACGATTTAATTATACTTAATCGCAAATAACTCAAAAACCGTTGAGTTTAGAGAAAAAATGATATCAACCAAAATGTGTATTTTTTAATGAGCTACAAATTTTATCCAAAACATTTTTATGTATCTCCAATAATAAAGGAGCTAAAGGGAAAAATACAGAAATTTGCCGCCATTTTCCAAGATGGCGGCCGAAGCACGGCTCCAATTTCAGGGGACTTTTAGTATGTTCAAAAGGAAGATATACCCAACATCTGTACCACATTCCTTGCTTGTGCTAATTTTTTTGGGTCAAAACTTATTTTTACTGTACTAATAAACCAATCCTATTTGGAGACAATTTCTACTCAGCTAGGCGTTATTGGGAATTGGGACGAAGTGCGTTCTAGCTAAACAGGGTTTAATGATTTTGAGTAAATAAATAGTTTGATAAAAATGTTTCTTGCTTAAAGATTCAAAATAAAATTCATGCCTATCCATCTAAAATAGAACACAGGTTTTGTTTAAAATAAAACATAAAAATTTTAAAGTTTAATGATTTTAAAACCCAACTTGTAGTTGCGACTTTTGAGAGGAAGCAGATTTTAAAAATTATTTCGTGATAATTTGACTAATGCAGAAGTAGAATCACCTTTTAAAAACCAACACTTCATGGTTACAAGATATAATTACTTTCTTACAGTATTGTTGTTTAGAGAGATGCATTAAATAAATCTCGAAACCTCTAAATGTAACGGAAAAACCTTTTCAAGAAGTTTCAAAAGGACAGGAGGCATCCGACAACTGCTCTTTTCCATGACAGGATATTTCACTGATCGACCAATAACGTTAATTAAATATTTTACATTATTTTTAAACAGTTTAGTAATATTTTTCTTTCATATCTGATAGCCAACTCACTGAATACTCACTAAATGTTTCTATTATTTTCTTACCACTTGCTAAAACTATTTCCACAACCAATAGCTTTTACATTTTACTTGCCTTAAATTGAAATATAATGAAACATTACCACATTTTAATATTTCTTATGCTCCATCATCATGGTGAAACAAAAAACACTTTATTATGACTACCTAACGATAACATTCAACTGAGACTATGACTCCCCCGTCAACCAAGATATTCCCTTTCATGACACTAGCAAGAGTTAAATTCCGCAAGCTATTAATTGTGTAATCCTTTTTTTATATCTAGTTTTTTCATGGAAAAATTGCAGGTTTTCTTATTACAATTGCAATATTTGTTAATTTGTATTGAATAAAATATGAACTAAATTCTTCAACAACATGAGCCGCCTTAACAAAAATTTAAAGTAATGAAAATCATTTTATTATCTTCTAAACATTAGCACGTTGAATATAAAATAAAAGTTGGATTTACATTAACTATAGAGACTCTATAACTATACACTAACTCTCTTAGTCGATAGTTTGCCGGCCGGGTATTTACTCATAACAAAATCGATATTTTAACCTGTGGCTTACTCTGTTTGGAATACTCTGTAGAAGTTTAATCACAAAATTACTGCCATAGGTTTTTTAGACGATGCTCGGCATTGGTGGGTTTTATGATGATTTTTAATAAATCGGTGAAAATATTGACAGGAATGTACTATTATGGTCGTGGGGAAACGATTTACAGAAATATGAATAAAAATATTTTTCTCTACAAAGAAACACAACAGATTTATTTTGAGTTCTATATCTATATTGTGCAAAACTCAGATTGCTCAACAAACTTCACAATTTTACAAATATTGCTTATCATTCTGGTTTAAAAGCAGCTTATTTACAAGATGGATCTAAAATATTATCTCGCCTCAAGTTGAATGCAACTTAGCAGATTAATAGATATAAGCCTGATGAACCTGATGGAAATATATCCAATAAAAACAAGGATTTGTAAACGCAGTCCGAATCGGAAAACTTTAAACTTGTTTTAAACTGTTATTGTGAGAATTAATATTAGTAACAATCTAATTCAGTAATACTAACATTCCGACGGTGAATTTCAAACAGAGTCAAAAAGTTTATTTCTTGGAAGATATTATAACCGAACGAAGTTTATTTCTGTGAAATGTTGATCCGTTCAGCAAAGTGTTAAGCCAACACACGAGAAAATATCATTAATCAGCGTAAAGGAAGCAATTTTCCGCGAATCATCAATTCCAGTGAGTGATGGGCGAAGGATGGTATGATAAATCTAGCATCTACGTGTAATTGCTGTTTGTTTAGAAATATGTTTGTTATTATGGTAAAATGTATAGTTCAAAGCCTTCATAATCTATTGAAAAAGTGAACAGTGGGGTTTTCATTTCTTTATCACAGTACGCTTTCCTTCAATAGTTTATGAGATTGTGTAGCTGTATTGGAATGTACAGAGGACCAGAGGACCAGAGGACCAGAGGACCAGAGGACCAGAGGACCAGAGGACCAGAGGACGACTTATTGTTGATTAAAATATGGTTACATAACGGAATAATAAACAATTTCGTGAACTCAGTCTAATATAGCATCCCTAACTCATTTTATTTCATTGTACCGATTAAATTTTTACGACTATTGCATCTGCAACAAACTCAAATAGGTTTCCAGAAGATCCCTTAACCCCTAGTGGACTAAACCACAATAGTCAATGTCCTAATGATACTACTAAATAGCAAGTTAAATTATTCTTATTTTCATACTTAGTCTATTGCAAGCATGGTTTACCAAAATAAATTCTAAAAATGGTCTATTTCTCAAGATAATAAACTGCCGCCTCTTAAAAACAGAAAGAGCCCTAGGATGAACATTCTAAAGTTTTTTTTTCCATTTGTCATTGGGCTATGAATTAATGATGCTATCTAACAAAAGGTCACCGTTAGATAATAACAAGACCCGGGTTTGGACCGTTCCCGATCAAAACGTAAAAAAATGCCACTGGCGTTTAAATACACAAAATACACAAAAAATACCCCCGTTGCAGCAGACCTGCATACTCAGCGAATTTCAAATGCAAAATAACATATTTCAATCCAACATAGCGAGATTTGATATGTTTTGGTAAGCTCCATAAGAATAACATGGGGAATAAGTATGCAGGTTTGCTGCTACAGTTATATTAAAACTGGGTGGTTTTAATTCATTATTTAGTAGATCTGAACTAAAAGAAGTTACTTACCAAATTTTATCAAGATATGTTGAGAAATAACCGAGATATAGAATTTTACTTATTTCTCATAAGGTTGGGACAACGTACTGTGTTTACCACTTTCAATATCTCGGTAACCAATGGACATAGAGCAGTGATTCAAAATACTAAATTGTTTGTTTTTTTTGAGCTGAATTCAATGGTGCCAACAAAAATTCGATAAATTAGATTTTTCTATGGATAAAACTCAAAAAACCCATTTTTGGGGGGTTTATCCCCCTTTACCCCCCCCCTTCCATTGGTCCGATAGGGCTGGTTCACGAACTCGTCCGAGTGATTACCACTTTACACGTATGTACCAATTCTCATTAAGATTGGACCATTTTTACGGCCGCTAGCGTGCTAACAGACATATATATATATATATATATTACGAAGTGATACATTAGTATTAGGAGAGCATGTCATGAACAGTTTATTATGAACGAGGCAACTCAACCATATATATATATATATATATATATATATATATTAGAGTAATTGTGGATGATTAGGGCTACTAATATAGTGATAAGATTAGTTTTCATAACAAGTACCCTTTTTTTATTTAAAAAATTATTTTATATTTTATTATATTTTATTTTTATTTTTATTTTAGTATCCAACACACTTGATTAAAGAAATACTGTAAAGTAATTAAACATTTCATATTTTAGTAATATATTTAAAAATAAAAAAAGGGTACTTGTTATGAAAACTAATCTTACCAATATATATATATATATATATATATATATATTCGAACGAATGGTGTTTTTTGCTTCTAGTGGCCCCCAAAAAAAAGTTATCATAGTCTCGGGCTTAGGTCTTACCATGAGACCTACGGTAATAGCTTCTTCCCTATAGAGGAAATTCGCTAATATATATATATATATATATATATATATATATATATATATATTCAGACCATAGACCCTAACAAAACGCAGAAAATCGAAGCAAATTAAATATAGCAATATTATTGCTAAATGTAGGAATAACAGCCACTCACTTAACTAAATCTTACTCTACCACCAACTCCTCTTACATTTCATCAGTTTTGTACCGGATCTTAACATCCTGTTCAAATAACTTAATTTTTATTCTCCTTCTGTGAAATCATTCAAAAAGCAGGTAACTGATTGGCTCATTGAACTAGGTATATCAGATTTTGAACTTCTTCACTCCCCAGTACAGGCGGACCTGACCCTACTTGCACCCACTAAGACCTGACCGGACTGAATCTTACGTTTGACACTTTTTTCCACTGCCTCTTGCCGTATTTCCCTCTCGACCACTCCCATGCTCCGGTTGTTTATTCTCTAATCTATTTGTTTATTGTTTTAGCAATCCAGTTTTTTAACCACTCATTTCCGCATAAGAAAATATAAGTATTTTTTCCTTAAAGGTTATTTCATAATAAATTAACCTACGCTGACTGTAATATCGGCTAAGCCTTCGTACAGGCAACCTGCCCATGAAGGCTTATTTCCCTGGTTAAGTACCATCTTTCATGGACAATGTTTAGTATTTGAAAATGAACCTAATTAGCCTATACTATTTAGTTATTTTTTCTTGGTAATTACCAGCAATTACAATATGAATTCATGAAAGATTAGCTTGTTTTTTAATATTATTGGAAATAAACTATTTTTCATTTTCTTTCTATTCATATTTTTTATTTTGTATGCTTTACATTGCCTAAAATATAGTTAGTGTTTGTAGTTTATTTTTACAAAACAATATTTTTTAGAAGATAGAAAAATTTAATTTCTTAAATGAATTAGTAGTAAACTAAACAAATTTTGTAGGCCTGGAAAGGGCAGGAAGAAGTTTTGTAAAACGTTTTAAAGAACCGACAACAAACTCAACCACCACCTCAAGCATGTTGAACACGTGATAACAGGCAATGAGGGCTTCACATGTGTTTCTACTAATAGACACCATTTTATGTTTGTAAGGGCAGGTTATGAATAAGCGGTGGAGTATAAAAGTTTTATAGTCTTAATTTAAGAACCCGAATGGGATGATAAGTGTGTGAGGAAGTTTCCTCAAGCACTAAACCTTAACAAGGGTTGGTAAGGGTTACTTAGTGAAAACGTCCGGATTGCCATTCACTTGGTTTATTATCTCACAAACACTATGTACACGAGCCTCTCCTATTTCCTTATTTACAACTTTGTACAAGATCTTGATCCGGGTCACTGGCTTGTAGTCCCGATCGTGGCCGCCGGCAACTAGCCCACTGCGTCAGTAGGTGGATTAGTCCTTGCGCATCCGTGATGTCCCGGGGGGTTATTGCCACGTTCACTGTCCAGCCTCGCTGAACCCCTAACTATCCTCGGCTTTCACTTCTGTATGGAGGCTCGGTAGCGACCTGCTCTGAGGAAGCCCGAAGGATCTTCGTTGTATACTAGGATACTCGATGGCCCGCGGTGCCACGGGAGTACGGCCTGGCGGCGCGCTCGCTCAGACGTGGCTTTGCGACGGGCAGCGGCCTGCCCTGACTACCATTAACTGGCTGTAACATACAGATACCAATTAATAAATAACAAAACCTACAGTGGAAGGGGAAAACCATCCCCACTCCACCAACTAGTGGATTACAAACCAATGGCTGGGGGCTCAACACGCCCGTCCGGTCTTCCTTTGGCTCAACACGCACATGTGGGGTGTCGGGGGCTCAACACGCCCATCCGACGTACCGGGGGCTCAACACGCCCATCCGGTCTTCCGCGGGCTCATCACGCCTGTAAACTTTGGGGGTTCTGAGGGAACCTTAAACAGACTGGTTCAGAACATAGACTGTGTAACTCGCATGGCAAGTGAAAGGTGACACAAAGGAACGTAGATTGAGTGAACACACTATATAGAGCAATAATTTCCTTTAATATACATGAACTATTAAATATACATGGTGCACTACTTATTTACGGATCCTCTTGATATTTTATTGACAAAAATGTTATAGGTCACTGAATGAACTGTTGTCCTTAGTAGATTCAATTTTTCATAGTATCACACAAATATTATAAGCAAGTACAAACCCTTTTACACAAAGAAATCAAATATGACCCTTATATTTTGATAAGAATAAACGACAAGTTGATTATAATGTCTTTCACAACTATTCACAAATGGTAATTTGAAATTTTTTGTTCTCCATATATGGTTGTTTCACGCTGAATGGTTGGGGAAACCTTCCTCTGTTGTTAGTATTGGGAGGTCCCCTCTTTATTCGTTTTTTTGTTTGTTTTCGTTGTCTTCCCTTTTCAACCAAAAGCATTCGTCCTTTGTGTGGTTCGATTTCTTGCAGTGGTCGCAGAATTTCGGTGGTGATTTAGGTTCTTGTTTCCCCTGGGCTCCTCTAAACCTGCAGTCCTTTGTCTTGTGGTTTGTTTTTTTGCAGATTTTGCAAAATACGTTTCCTCCCCGGAAACGTCAATAAGTCTCCCCCCAGTGACCTTGGTGGACGGTTGAAGCGGTGCTGGTTGTACGGAGGAGGGACGTGTTGTCGTTGACGCCACTGCTGTGGGCCGGTGTGACGTGGACCTTGTGACATCATCGCTCCCGTCGCCTTGTAGCCGTCTCTTCCTCGTTGTGGGTTGTAACCTCTGTAGTTGTAGGGTGGAGGGTTGTATTGTGGTTGTTGGAGGTGCTGCTCTCGTTGGATATTCAAATTGTTGATGACTTGAGTTAAGCTTTTTATTTGGTTTTCGAGAGTTTCAATTTGTGATCCTTGATTGCTGGGGGTTTCCTTAGTTTGTCCTAATTTTTCCGCCCTATCATATTTTTCTTTGTTTGCTAATTTAATTTCGAGTTGCAATTCGACCTTTTTAAGGTTGTTTTCTAGATCTTTTAGCGTATCACACGATTCCGCTACAATTTTGTCGCAAATTTCAGGCTTAAGGCCTTGAATAATGTATTGCGCTATCCTGCGGTCACTCATGTCCGGATCGTGTCTTTTACATAAGGTTAGGACTTCTAGATAGTATGCTAGAACGGGTTGGTATTTGCCCTGTACCTTTTTGTCCAAGACGCTTTGGAGGGTTGTTGCCTGCGCCGCGGGTGTGAAAGTTGTTATAAAGGTGTCTTTAAAAGTGTCCCAGTTATTGGGTGGGTTGTTTTTGGTATAGTATTTATACCACGTGAGTGCTGTTCCTGCTAGGTATGCCGGAAATAATTTTAGTTTTGTTTCTCCCTGCCAGTTATTTGATTGTGCTGCTATTTCGTATTTATCAATAAAGTCATTTGGATTTTCCGTAGGTAACCCGTGGTAGGTTCCAGCCGAAATTAAGGGAAGTTTTCTTTAGGGAGTGCCATTTTTGTGTCGGGAGGTAAATTAACCGTTAATTTTGGGGTTTGGATTAGATTAGAAGTGCCTGGTTGTTCTAGTTTAGGGTTTTGTGATATTTCTTCAGGGATATTTTGGCCTATATCTTCGTAATCCGCTTCAGATTCTGAGTCGCTAGTTTGTTGTTCGTACAGATTCCTTTCTTGCAAAAATTGTTGGATTCTAGCAAGTGAAGGATAAATTTGTAATTCTTCCTCCGTGAGATATGTCCTTTTTAATAGTTTCCTAAGTGTATTTTTCCTATCCTCTGTTAATGGAGCTTTAAGATATGCCTTAATATCTGCTACGATTGGGCGTAAGATACTAACTGTGTCCTCTTCTTTATATTTAATTTTAAATAAAGTTAGAATATGTCTGAGGGTGTCTTTGTTTACTCTGTATATGTCTGTTGGTAACTCGGGTCCTATTGACGACATTTCATGATTTAAGGTTTTTGTTTAGCAATTCACTAGAGTTTTATCGTATTTGTAACTGTTATTGAAGTGAAAATTCGTTTTTGCAATTTATTTTATTTATTCACTCGTTAATTTATTAATTGTTGGGCAAGAAATTTATTTGTTCCCTGATTTGTAAATTTATTCATAAATAATATTTCTGATTATAATTAGTTCTGTTTTCTTCGGGTCGATTTATTTCTAAATCTGGCCTACTTAATGCTTAATATACTCCTTTAATATGGCATTGGAATTATGCACTCTTATCTCTAAAGATAAATCAAATGTCCTTATAATTAACACATATGCTCGTACTGTGCTCACTCAATCCTTGATGGTTAGATCAAAATGGCGCCTCCACCATGTAAACTTTGGGGGTTCTGAGGGAACCTTAAACAGACTGGTTCAGAACATAGACTGTGTAACTCGCATGGCAAGTGAAAGGTGACACAAAGGAACGTAGATTGAGTGAACACACTATATATAGAGCAATAATTTCCTTTAATATACATGAACTATTAAATATACATGGTGCACTACTTATTTACGGATCCTCTTGATATTTTATTGACAAAAATGTTATAGGTCACTGAATGAACTGTTGTCCTTAGTAGATTCAATTTTTCATAGTATTACACAAATTGAATACACATTTCATAGGTTAAAATATATTGTAATGATTCTCATGTACGCTACAAGGATCTTAATAGAGATATTATATATTATAAGCAAGTACAAACCCTTTTACACAAAGAAATCAAATATGACCCTTATATTTTGATAAGAATAAACGACAAGTTGATTATAATGTCTTTCACAACTATTCACAAATGGTAATTTGAAATTTTTTGTTCTCCATATATGGTTGTTTCACGCTGAACGGTTGGGGAAACCTTCCTCTGTTGTTAGTATTGGGAGGTCCCCTCTTTATTCGTTTTTTTGTTTGTTTTCGTTGTCTTCCCTTTTCAACCAAAAGCATTCGTCCTTTGTGTGGTTCGATTTCTTGCAGTGGTCGCAGAATTTCGGTGGTGATTTAGGTTCTTGTTTCCCCTGGGCTCCTCTAAACCTGCAGTCCTTTGTCTTGTGGTTTGTTTTTTTGCAGATTTTGCAAAATACGTTTCCTCCCCGGAAACGTCAATAAGTCTCCCCCCAGTGACCTTGGTGGACGGTTGAAGCGGTGCTGGTTGTACGGAGGAGGGACGTGTTGTCGTTGACGCCACTGCTGTGGGCCGGTGTGACGTGGACCTTGTGACATCATCGCTCCCGTCGCCTTGTAGCCGTCTCTTCCTCGTTGTGGGTTGTAACCTCTGTAGTTGTAGGGTGGAGGGTTGTATTGTGGTTGTTGGAGGTGCTGCTCTCGTTGGATATTCAAATTGTTGATGACTTGAGTTAAGCTTTTTATTTGGTTTTCGAGAGTTTCAATTTGTGATCCTTGATTGCTGGGGGTTTCCTTAGTTTGTCCTAATTTTTCCGCCCTATCATATTTTTCTTTGTTTGCTAATTTAATTTCGAGTTGCAATTCGACCTTTTTAAGGTTGTTTTCTAGATCTTTTAGCGTATCACACGATTCCGCTACAATTTTGTCGCAAATTTCAGGCTTAAGGCCTTGAATAATGTATTGCGCTATCCTGCGGTCACTCATGTCCGGATCGTGTCTTTTACATAAGGTTAGGACTTCTAGATAGTATGCTAGAACGGGTTGGTATTTGCCCTGTACCTTTTTGTCCAAGACGCTTTGGAGGGTTGTTGCCTGCGCCGCGGGTGTGAAAGTTGTTATAAAGGTGTCTTTAAAAGTGTCCCAGTTATTGGGTGGGTTGTTTTTGGTATAGTATTTATACCACGTGAGTGCTGTTCCTGCTAGGTATGCCGGAAATAATTTTAGTTTTGTTTCTCCCTGCCAGTTATTTGATTGTGCTGCTATTTCGTATTTATCAATAAAGTCATTTGGATTTTCCGTAGGTAACCCGTGGTAGGTTCCAGCCGAAATTAAGGGAAGTTTTCTTTAGGGAGTGCCATTTTTGTGTCGGGAGGTAAATTAACCGTTAATTTTGGGGTTTGGATTAGATTAGAAGTGCCTGGTTGTTCTAGTTTAGGGTTTTGTGATATTTCTTCAGGGATATTTTGGCCTATATCTTCGTAATCCGCTTCAGATTCTGAGTCGCTAGTTTGTTGTTCGTACAGATTCCTTTCTTGCAAAAATTGTTGGATTCTAGCAAGTGAAGGATAAATTTGTAATTCTTCCTCCGTGAGATATGTCCTTTTTAATAGTTTCCTAAGTGTATTTTTCCTATCCTCTGTTAATGGAGCTTTAAGATATGCCTTAATATCTGCTACGATTGGGCGTAAGATACTAACTGTGTCCTCTTCTTTATATTTAATTTTAAATAAAGTTAGAATATGTCTGAGGGTGTCTTTGTTTACTCTGTATATGTCTGTTGGTAACTCGGGTCCTATTGACGACATTTCATGATTTAAGGTTTTTGTTTAGCAATTCACTAGAGTTTTATCGTATTTGTAACTGTTATTGAAGTGAAAATTCGTTTTTGCAATTTATTTTATTTATTCACTCGTTAATTTATTAATTGTTGGGCAAGAAATTTATTTGTTCCCTGATTTGTAAATTTATTCATAAATAATATTTCTGATTATAATTAGTTCTGTTTTCTTCGGGTCGATTTATTTCTAAATCTGGCCTACTTAATGCTTAATATACTCCTTTAATATGGCATTGGAATTATGCACTCTTATCTCTAAAGATAAATCAAATGTCCTTATAATTAACACATATGCTCGTACTGTGCTCACTCAATCCTTGATGGTTAGATCAAAATGGCGCCTCCACCATGTAAACTTTGGGGGTTCTGAGGGAACCTTAAACAGACTGGTTCAGAACATAGACTGTGTAACTCGCATGGCAAGTGAAAGGTGACACAAAGGAACGTAGATTGAGTGAACACACTATATATAGAGCAATAATTTCCTTTAATATACATGAACTATTAAATATACATGGTGCACTACTTATTTACGGATCCTCTTGATATTTTATTGACAAAAATGTTATAGGTCACTGAATGAACTGTTGTCCTTAGTAGATTCAATTTTTCATAGTATTACACAAATTGAATACACATTTCATAGGTTAAAATATATTGTAATGATTCTCATGTACGCTACAAGGATCTTAATAGAGATATTATATATTATAAGCAAGTACAAACCCTTTTACACAAAGAAATCAAATATGACCCTTATATTTTGATAAGAATAAACGACAAGTTGATTATAATGTCTTTCACAACTATTCACAAATGGTAATTTGAAATTTTTTGTTCTCCATATATGGTTGTTTCACGCTGAATGGTTGGGGAAACCTTCCTCTGTTGTTAGTATTGGGAGGTCCCCTCTTTATTCGTTTTTTTGTTTGTTTTCGTTGTCTTCCCTTTTCAACCAAAAGCATTCGTCCTTTGTGTGGTTCGATTTCTTGCAGTGGTCGCAGAATTTCGGTGGTGATTTAGGTTCTTGTTTCCCCTGGGCTCCTCTAAACCTGCAGTCCTTTGTCTTGTGGTTTGTTTTTTTGCAGATTTTGCAAAATACGTTTCCTCCCCGGAAACGTCAATAAGTCTCCCCCCAGTGACCTTGGTGGACGGTTGAAGCGGTGCTGGTTGTACGGAGGAGGGACGTGTTGTCGTTGACGCCACTGCTGTGGGCCGGTGTGACGTGGACCTTGTGACATCATCGCTCCCGTCGCCTTGTAGCCGTCTCTTCCTCGTTGTGGGTTGTAACCTCTGTAGTTGTAGGGTGGAGGGTTGTATTGTGGTTGTTGGAGGTGCTGCTCTCGTTGGATATTCAAATTGTTGATGACTTGAGTTAAGCTTTTTATTTGGTTTTCGAGAGTTTCAATTTGTGATCCTTGATTGCTGGGGGTTTCCTTAGTTTGTCCTAATTTTTCCGCCCTATCATATTTTTCTTTGTTTGCTAATTTAATTTCGAGTTGCAATTCGACCTTTTTAAGGTTGTTTTCTAGATCTTTTAGCGTATCACACGATTCCGCTACAATTTTGTCGCAAATTTCAGGCTTAAGGCCTTGAATAATGTATTGCGCTATCCTGCGGTCACTCATGTCCGGATCGTGTCTTTTACATAAGGTTAGGACTTCTAGATAGTATGCTAGAACGGGTTGGTATTTGCCCTGTACCTTTTTGTCCAAGACGCTTTGGAGGGTTGTTGCCTGCGCCGCGGGTGTGAAAGTTGTTATAAAGGTGTCTTTAAAAGTGTCCCAGTTATTGGGTGGGTTGTTTTTGGTATAGTATTTATACCACGTGAGTGCTGTTCCTGCTAGGTATGCCGGAAATAATTTTAGTTTTGTTTCTCCCTGCCAGTTATTTGATTGTGCTGCTATTTCGTATTTATCAATAAAGTCATTTGGATTTTCCGTAGGTAACCCGTGGTAGGTTCCAGCCGAAATTAAGGGAAGTTTTCTTTAGGGAGTGCCATTTTTGTGTCGGGAGGTAAATTAACCGTTAATTTTGGGGTTTGGATTAGATTAGAAGTGCCTGGTTGTTCTAGTTTAGGGTTTTGTGATATTTCTTCAGGGATATTTTGGCCTATATCTTCGTAATCCGCTTCAGATTCTGAGTCGCTAGTTTGTTGTTCGTACAGATTCCTTTCTTGCAAAAATTGTTGGATTCTAGCAAGTGAAGGATAAATTTGTAATTCTTCCTCCGTGAGATATGTCCTTTTTAATAGTTTCCTAAGTGTATTTTTCCTATCCTCTGTTAATGGAGCTTTAAGATATGCCTTAATATCTGCTACGATTGGGCGTAAGATACTAACTGTGTCCTCTTCTTTATATTTAATTTTAAATAAAGTTAGAATATGTCTGAGGGTGTCTTTGTTTACTCTGTATATGTCTGTTGGTAACTCGGGTCCTATTGACGACATTTCATGATTTAAGGTTTTTGTTTAGCAATTCACTAGAGTTTTATCGTATTTGTAACTGTTATTGAAGTGAAAATTCGTTTTTGCAATTTATTTTATTTATTCACTCGTTAATTTATTAATTGTTGGGCAAGAAATTTATTTGTTCCCTGATTTGTAAATTTATTCATAAATAATATTTCTGATTATAATTAGTTCTGTTTTCTTCGGGTCGATTTATTTCTAAATCTGGCCTACTTAATGCTTAATATACTCCTTTAATATGGCATTGGAATTATGCACTCTTATCTCTAAAGATAAATCAAATGTCCTTATAATTAACACATATGCTCGTACTGTGCTCACTCAATCCTTGATGGTTAGATCAAAATGGCGCCTCCACCATGTAAACTTTGGGGGTTCTGAGGGAACCTTAAACAGACTGGTTCAGAACATAGACTGTGTAACTCGCATGGCAAGTGAAAGGTGACACAAAGGAACGTAGATTGAGTGAACACACTATATATAGAGCAATAATTTCCTTTAATATACATGAACTATTAAATATACATGGTGCACTACTTATTTACGGATCCTCTTGATATTTTATTGACAAAAATGTTATAGGTCACTGAATGAACTGTTGTCCTTAGTAGATTCAATTTTTCATAGTATTACACAAATTGAATACACATTTCATAGGTTAAAATATATTGTAATGATTCTCATGTACGCTACAAGGATCTTAATAGAGATATTATATATTATAAACAAGTACAAACCCTTTTACACAAAGAAATCAAATATGACCCTTATATTTTGATAAGAATAAACGACAAGTTGATTATAATGTCTTTCACAACTATTCACAAATGGTTAACCTTATTTTATATTTACAATAGTCTTTTGAAGACTTCCCTTCCTAAGTGTAGATAGGATCTATTTCTTAGACAGTCATTCCTTTAATGGATTTTATTTGCTTTGTTAATAGACAGTTTATTTCATTTCATTATTATTATCTTTGTTGGATATAAGTTTATTATTAAATATTTATTTATTTAAATTATTATTATTCAATTTATCCCTTTGGGTTGGACGTTCAAATTCTTTCTCTGAGAGTTTAATTGAGTTTATAGTGCACCAAATTATTTTAATTTGATTGGGGACATACCCGCTGCATCTTTCCTGGTAGACCCGTGTTACGCCCGCGTCGCCAGCCAGTCGAAGGCCCGCGTGGATCCCCGAGTCGGTGTCTCCCCTCGGTGATCTCCACTCCTTTCGGTGGTCTGCGTGATCCTCGGTGGTGTATTCGCCCCCTCGGTGGTGTGCGTTGCCTCCTGATGGTGTGCGTCGCCTCAGTGTTGGTCTCCGGTGGCCTGGGTCTCGTTCCGGTTGGACGTCTTCCGCTGGATGTCCCTCGGTGGTGCGAGTCTCGAAGCGAAATCTCGAAGTTCGTGCGTTGGGGAGATAGACTATCTCGAGGGTGCCGAAGGGTGCTTAATACTGTCCGCGACGGTTTACCAACTCCTACTCAATTCAGAGTGGCCCCTTAGTTCCCCAACTTATTACTTCTACTCCTCTTCGAAGACTGATTTCCTAACTCTTCCTTTCAATTTTTCCATCACTCTCCCTTCCATCGGACTTTTCCCCCGTAGTGCTATTGTCACGCCCTCCTGCCAATCGGCGATGGCGAATCCGATCCCTACGGAGCCATTGGGAGAACGACTGAAGTCCAGCCCTATTGTTCCGAGAATAAGGCGTGTCGCTGATGGTGAGTTATTCCAATTTTTCTAATATAATTTCTCCCATGGGAATCGAACTGATCTCGGTCATTTGCCTCCTTCCTAGTAAGACCTTGAAATATAATGCTCTCCTATTGTATGTCTTCTAGATACGTGCTTCCTCGTGGGAGCTTATAAGTTTTATTTTAAACAATTTTTATTTGTTGTACTAATGTGAGAAAACCATGAATGAATCTCTTATTAAGTATTAATTTTGGACGGAGGTAACTGATCTGATTAATAGTCGATTTCCGGATGTTTATACGCCCATGCGGGGTGTCGGGGGCTCAACACGCCCATCCGACGTACCGGGGGCTCAACACGCCCATCCGGTCTTCCGCGGGCTCATCACGCCCATGCGGGGTGTTGGGGGCTCAACACGCCCATCCGACGCACCGGGGGCTCAACACGCTCGTCCGTTCTTCCGCGGGCTCAGCACGCTCAAGCGGGGTGTCGGGGGGCTCACCACGCCCGTCCGGTAGGTCAGGCCGCTAGGGCCCAACTCCTTTCCTGGTCCCCAAAGTCCGCCTTATATGCCCGCTGTCCCCCACCATTGGGCACCATGATACTCCATTCTCCCCTCCAGTGAGTACCATGAGGTACTTGGGTACCGGGTGCTCGGGTACCGTAGGGTGTTCGGGTACCATAGGGTGTTCGGGTACCATAGGGTGCTTGGGCACCATGAGGTGTCGGGATACTCTGGGGCGCTCGGGTACCATGGGATACTCGGGTGCAGTTGGGCGCTTGGGTACCGTTTGACGCTTGGGTACCGTGAGGTGTTCGGGTACCCGAGGTGCCAAAACACTTCATTACAAGCGAAAAAGTACGATCCTAGACAACTCTCTGTATAATACATTGACAAGAATGCAGGATGAACAGCTGATTAAATGACGACCTCGGTCAGGAAAACGGTAAGCAAATTGCCATTAGAAAATGACTTCGCAGTCTAGACCTGTTAGTGTGACCTGCGTGCATGTGGGTCAAATGAAAAGCAAATGCCTGGTTCAAGAGCTTCCTAGAGGAGCGAAAACAGACATTGATACATTAGATAAATTACTTGAAATGACGACCTACCCAGGTAGGTATTTTAAGCCAAGTATGAATGACAGATGAGTGAAGAATGATTGTGGCGCGATCTTGTAGTCTTGTTACTGACTAAGGCCGGCATGTTCCTTAGACAGGACTGTTAATTAATAGTCCAACAGGCAATGGCAATTAAGGGACCTACATTTTAACGTGGAATCCGAACCATAATTTCCTCGGTTAACACGAACTGGTCTAATTATGAGGACGGTCCTATGAATGTAGATTCCATAGTGCTGACGTTAATCCCCAATAAGGAACACTGCATCCACAAGCTATCGCTCATAACTATCCACAACACATTGCGCAGCTCTAAAGGATTAATTGAATGAAGTGCAGCATCAAGCCCATTGCCGGTAAAGAGAGGTGGAAATTAAGTACAGATCAAAGGATTAATTAAAGCACAACATTAAGCCCATTGCTGGGAAACAGATGTGTGCCACAGGGTTCAGTCCTGGGCCCTATGCTTTTTATCCTCATGTTCCTGCAACAGCATATTGACCCCTCCCGTTCACATCTAATATATCCCAACGACAAAACACTGCTACTGTGAGCTAAGACCCCAGAAGACCTGGCTGAAGACTTATTACAACGCCTATGGCATACCAATTCTGCCATAAAAGCAACTAAGTGATAAACATCGACAAAAAGAAGCATTTGGCTTTCGGTCACAGACAGAACGATATAGACACATCACCTGATGTGTAAGTTGTCTACTAAACTGAGTTACACGTCATTACTATCAACGGACAAATGTCATAGAACAAACCCCTTGTCCCTCTGTCTTTGCAGGCTCAACACTAGGCTCTACGTTTTTAAGTGACTTCAACACGCCTTCGATGAAGTTACCATGAAGACCACATACCACGATTTATTCAAGTCTCATTTGAATTATGGCCTTGCAATTTGGGGAGGAACTGCGGCAGGCAATCTGAAACGCATCCTCCTCCTCCTCCAGAAATCAGTTGTTCACCATGGGTCATCCATCTTGATTAGTGGGAATGCTGCACCCGAGCATTCGATGGACCTTTTCGACGCTTTATGTATCAGGGAGATGATTCTTTATGTGAACGGGAAACTCTTCTTAAGGGGCCTGACATCCACGGTCATAGAATCAGACATTCGCCCCTGTGCCAGCTACAACTTACCACAGAACCTCTTCTTATAACGGATAAAATTCTGCGACTTGCTTCCGAAGACATCAGGAGACAAAAAAAAACGAAAACAAAAGAAAAACTGAAGACCGCCCATCACCAACTGGCTAGCCGAGAACTCTTTCTACACCCTTGTGAATTTCTTTAGAGAATAGGCACCATTACACAATACTCATGAAGATTACTTGACATTGTACACTTTTGACGTTATTACAAACTTGGTGTTTTTATAAATAAAGACATTTTGGTTTGGGTTGATTCGAGTCGGACGTTTCGGAATATAATAGTAATGTCCCGTAAAGTTATCATTGGCCTTTAAAAGGGTTTAAAATGTGTAAAAACTGTCTAAACTCCTTTACTATAATAAACATTGGCACTGTTTACAAACTTGACCATCCGTAGGTTACAAGTAACATCTCAAGAACTACTATGTACTTAAACTTTGCTTTTATCTTAATCATAAATAAAACCATTTTTCCAAGCCGTTATGTTTGAATACATTATTTCGCAAATATTAGTCATTAAGGTTACTAATTTAAATTATTAGGCTGAATTATTGTTTAAAACGCATCGTCACTTGAATTAAGTACTGTGTATTAATTAACCAGTTTTTGAGGGAAAAATGCCAAGTATAACTAATCACGTGGTTTTATAGACTTTGGTTAAGAACAGATAATAGGCATCAGATGATAAAAACAATACTAAATATTTTATCCTTTAAATATAACACATTCCAGGAATTTTAGAAAAATATACCTAACAAACCCTGACCAATTTCAAACCTCATCCAGATATTAAGGAAACCTCCCTGATTAAAAGCTCAAGAGTCCTCGGAAATCACTGATGTGCTCTTGCCACGATCTTGAAAAAAATGTACGTCCATGTTCCTTTAAGACTTTTTCAATCAACACGATGATCATAAGAGATACCAAAAACTTTAAAAGTGTTCTTTTTGTAGAGTGTAAATTTTCCGATAAAATTAGTATAAACTCATACAATAAATTTATTTTAAAAAATTCGGCTAATTTATTCATTTCCCAAAATGTTGAATTACTTATTCCCCTCCGTTAGGAATAAATGTAAAATTTGTTGAAAAGTACAATCCCAAGGGGGCGACTCCTTTCGATTAAATAGAGCAATTTATATTTACAGAATCCTGATAAAAATTCCAGTCATTTGTCAACTTAATTATCGAAATTGGTTCACAATAAAGGCGTGGGCAGGTTCAAAGAACAATTTTTTATAATAGTTATAATCTATACGAATTCCTTAAGGAATAATTTCATTACTGAATCCCCTTGGTGATTTATTTTATTCCAAATATAAAATCTATTCCATATGTCAAGGGTATGACATTTTAGAGAAAAAACAATATCAGCAAATATTTTTAAAATAAAATTTTACTTATTTTATTAAAAATTTCATCCTCTACAAAAACGCTCCTTACACTTTTCATATATCATGGTTTTATTTTTAATTGGAAAAATATAGAAAGAAACCCGGACCGGACATGTTTTTTTTTTTTTAAGATGGCGGCCGGAGCAGATGTAAAGAAAAAAAAGATTCTTCTAATTTAAAATAATAATATTTCCTTAAGGGAAAATATTATTCTTACAAAAAATGTGTTCCCCGGTTGGGGTTAATTTATTGACAAAAATGCTAGCAAGAGCCGCAGTGGAAGTCAAAAATATCTTGCTGAGCCTATTACCTGAAAAATGCCTAGAAGTACTGGGGAATCAGAAAGGATGTCTGGTTCAGCACTGTTTCTAGTTCATAAAAATAAGTTAACTTGTACTTGAAAAATGAACATTATTAATGTATGCTAAAAAGTACTAACAGATATTTACTAAATTAGTCTGGTTGCAGTTGAAAAAACCTGGAAGTGAGGTCCACTCGAAGTTTTTTGTTGATTTCTGTTTCTTCAAGACCTACATAATTCAGATCTGCCGGGTGCCACTTTGTCACCCTAGAGCAAATACAATTATCCAAGATGGCGGCCAAGATGGCTTAAAACCGTATAACTTTTAATAAAAGTTTTCTCACTGAATTTTTACGGGGCATTTTTGGAGATATCGACCAACAACGCCTATCATCGTTGGGTGGCTAATCCTATATTTTGACAGGATAATATTTTTCGGCCGCCATCTTGGATCCGCCATATTGATACCAACTTAATTTTTTTCAATGTAAAGATGGTGTTGTGATGCATTATTATGAACTAGATTTTTATGCTGATTACAATGCTGAAATCCGTTTTTGAAAATATGCATCCTTTAAAAAGATATACTCAAATAAAAATTTATTCCTATACATTTCTTATGGACGTTTCGTATTTTCAATATTTTTTGGGATTAATTTCCTGCTCTCTCTCATTATAATAAATATATGTAGTTCGTTTTGGTCTTAAAATACTCAGTGAAACACCGGATTTCATTTGAGATAATAATCATCAACATCTAACAAGTGACAGATGAGCTATATGTCTAAATGTAATTAAAAAATAAAATTTTCTGAAATTTGTTTTTAATTAAGTATGTATATCTCTGGTTTTATATAAGGTACTTAGTTAATTTTGATCTTGAAATACGCAGTGATATGTCAGCTTTTATATAAAATATTGATACTTAAAATTGGTTCAGCTGAAAACTAATTTTTAGGCTCATTACGACATAAAAATTAGTTATTTTTAAATTTTATGCTTAATAGTGGATTGTAACTCACCCCGAACTTGTTCGAATTGAATTATCACGGTCTCAAATGAAAGCTGATATTCTACTGAGTCCTCTAAAAATATCCTTTACCTGTACCTTTCCTGGAACTGGAGACATGAGTCTTTATATAAACGAAAATGTCTGAAAATTTAAATTTGTAATGGGTTTTAGAGCCACAACTCTCCTGAAACTCAATCTATTAAAATAATTTATGACTCAAATGAAAGCCAATAATCTACTAAGACAATTAAGACCTTTACGATTTATAAGCCTTCTTTGGAACTAGAGAAATCCTTAAATAAATATAAAATTATGCAAGTAAAACTAATTTATCTTGAGTAAAAGCTCATAAAGTCGCAAAATCTTTAGTCCGATGTTATTGAGAGACAGCTTACTTGAGAGCTGATAGTTTACTGAGTGATTTAAGACCAAAATGAATTTAATACCTCATTTAGTACCGGAGGTATTAATACTTGACTAAACAAGAATTTCTGAAAAATTGATTTTTAACTTAAATTGAGCCTTATAGCTCATCTGTCACTTGTCCGATGTTGATAATTGATATCTCAAATGAAAGCCGGTATTTCACTGAGTATGTTAAGACCAAAACGAACTACATATCTTTATTACAATGAGAGATAGCAGGAAAATAATCCCAAAAAATATTGAAAATACGAAACGTCCATAAGAAATGTATAGGAATAAATTTTTATTTGAGTATATCTTTTTAAAAGATGCATATTTTCAAAAACGGATTTCAGCATTGTAATCAGCGTAAAAATCTAGTTTATAATGATGCGTCACAACACCATCTTTACATAAAAAAAAAATTAAGTTGATATCCAATATGGTGGATCCAAGATGGTGGCCGAAAAATATTATCCTGTCAAAATATAGGATTAGCCACCCAACGATGATAGGCGTTGTTGGTCGATATCTCCAAAAATGTACCGTAAAAATGCAGTGAGAAAACTTTGATTAAAAGTTATACGGTTTTAAGCCATCTTGGATAATTGAATTTGCTCAAGGGTGACAAAGTGGCACCCGGCAGATCTGAATTATGTAGGTCTTGAAGAAACAGAAATCAATAAAAAACTTCGGGTGGACCTTATTTCCAGGTTTAGGTCCAAAATGCATTTTAGCAACTAGACTAAATAGACTACTGCAAATGAAAACTGATTTTATTAAATTTCCAACATTTCATTAAATACTGTAAGCCAACTTTAATGAAAATGCTCAAAACCAGACTGTTGTTTAAAAAATATGAACAATCCTGAATTTTTTTAAAAATTACTCAAAAGGTTACTGTAATTGTAGACTATGAGCAGCTGAATTGACTGTGAATTAAACACATTGTGAATCTAAGCATAAAAGGTTAATAAATAGGCACAAATCTTTGTAACATGCGTATATTTAATTCAAATAGGCTGTATAAATAAACTGACAAAATATCTGGCTGAAGTTTAAGATTTAAGACTATTCATTATTGAAGTATCCTTATCCTGGTGTAAATATTCGATGGTGGCGGTGACTGAATATATTGATTGTGAAATGCAAAGAAGAAACGGTTGGTCCAAACTAGAAGGTTAACTGCAAGAGGAAAATTGTTTTATTAAATATTTATTATTGAGGCTGCCAAGCGACCCAAAATATTGTTATAGTAACTGGCCAGTTAACGACTATTCGGCAAAAGGGATTTGTTTTTCGGGTGTGAAACACCCGGCGGCCTTTAAGATGGGGAAGTCGGCTACTGAGCCAGACTGTTCATTGTTATAGGTTTATTGTAAATTAATTATGGCGTTAATGGTCGCTTATCCTCACAGCCTATTCCTATTTTAACTTCTAGTATTGTCAGGATACACCGATGTTAGTGAATTTGAATTGCTTTATTTAGCAACCTAACCTAACCTATAGGCCTACTTTTGAAGTTCAATATGAAGTATTAATCTTGATTATAGTTCTATAACCAGTTCTCTGAAAATGAATATCACGCCTTTTATCGTACGTTAAACATGCTAGCCTATTAATAATGTATATCACAGTCTGTATATCACAAAAATGGTAAAAATGGTTCAACAATTGTATACTGGAATTTAACAGATATAAAAAATTAGATTAATGCATTTGAAATTAAGCTATAAACAAACTGACAATAGAACGGATTTACTTAAAAACTAAAAATCAGACATGAAAAACTTAGGTTTTGTTATAACATGAAACATTCAAATAACATGTTGCCGGGCTGGCTAGATGAAAATTGATTTAATATTAAATGCCTGAATACCACTTACTTGGTCGACCATTCTAGGTTTAAATTTTGAAACCCCTTCCTAATTTAATATATCTTTGGTGGCCTAACCCCAAAACGACCGGAGGAACTTTTCACCGACGTTGGTCAAGTTTAAAATATCGCTAAGTTATTGAACCGACCGGGAAACTAATAGAAATTTACTTCTTTCTTCAACTAATTTACTCCGAATGTTTCAAGACATATTTACACTTTTTCAAATGAAAATGAATTAATTTATAACGGATAAGAACCGGCGGAAAACTTTAACGATAAATTTCAATATGCTTGATCGGGGGTTGGCCACAGAAAGGAGGAAGAAGCAGGGTCCGAGCGAGTTACATAGCCTCGGCCTCGTCTCCCATTGGTTGGCTTGTTTACAGACTGTTGGCAAAATCTTAAAAACAGTTGATCAGCACACAGAGCAGGGATTTGCGGGGACATTCGGGCCTTTGATTGGGAGGTTTACTTAAAATCTGTGCGAAATTTCATTTTGGAAATGATTTGTAAGGCCAATTAAATTCTTTATGCTAAAAATTTCTGGAATGTTACACTTTTGAGTAACGTCTATCAATAAGCTATTAAAAAACAAATACTGTACGAATAATATTCTGACAAGGGTGAAGTGTTTCTTATATACTTAAATTAATAATTGCAGCGCTTTATTGTAAATTACATACATATAAAAATATCATATACTTACTTTATACTATCATGAATATATTGTCCTTTTCATGACAAATATATTTGTAAAAAAGCACACAAAATCATGAGTTCTGGAAGCATTTATAAGATTGAGTTTTGGCTTATTATTTCTAATCAATTTTAAATGAACCTTGTAATGTTTTATTAAATATGCGAATGGTTTACAAACTTATCTTGGTAGTTTTCACGAAATATTTACCAGATTTGAGTTAAATTGAACACAAAATATTTGATGAGCGAAGTAATTACTCAGTGTCGCTGAGGACTTTATTCAATCTTTCACTGGCTCATTTCGAAATGCACCTGTATCATATACTTTATCCTCTTGTGTCGTTCAGAACACGTTAGCCAAATTTAATTTCAGCCACTTAGATTAATTAAATCCCACAGATAGTGCTAGCGCTGGCAACCTGCTAAAGATAACTACATACTGCAATCATACGTCTAGGGAAGATGTTGTAAGGAAATACTCCCGTTGCAGTAGACTTGCATACTCAGCAAATTTCAGCATAGCGAGGTATGAATGTTTTTGTTTTCTTCATAAGAATACCTCGGGAAAGGAGCAAGATGGTTTGCTGTACCAGGATTGTTAAAATTGAGCGGTTTTAATCAGATATTGAGTATATCTGAACTAGAATAAGTCATGGCCCAAGTTTTAGCGCATTTACCTTATAGGGAAGAAGCTATTATCGTGTGTGTCATGGTAAGACTTTATGTGACATTTTAAAGTTTGGTTTGGTCTCAAATGAAAGTCTAAGATCAGATAAGTGTTTTAAGACCAAACCTAATATTTAGACTTAATTAGAACCTGAGATAAAAAATAAATTCCTTCAAGTAAAAATAAATTGTTAAAAGTGAAAAGTTTCTAAAAAAGGAAAAAAAATGCAAACCAAGAATAAAACTGCGTGCAATAAGCAAATTAGAAAAAAATACGCAATATAAAAAATACTCTACGGCTATATTTATTTTATACTTTACTTTTTGGTAAAGTAGTTAGTTACTTACTTTAACTAATTACTAATTTCAAATGTAATTGTACAAGCCACTTTAGGATTGAAAGCATATATTTCTCAAATTTCTTAGATGACCTGGAATATGTTTAAATGGTTTTCTTCTTGCAAAAGAAGAAAAATTTTGCTTTTTTAACAGTCTTGAACATATATTACAAGCATAGCACTAAAGGTAGTGTCATGATAATGCACTACAGGTTGACAACTTACAAAAGAGCCTTCTACCAATCGATCTCTAGGTCTTATTTCCAAAACCGCAAGACCTAGAATCCTGAAATTTGGCATTTAGGTTCCTCTTAGGCCCTAAATGATCATTCTTAAACGGTTTTACAAAATTCCTTTGAGTTTTAAAATGACAGTCAAAAATACAACTGTGGGCAGGATCTTTTCAAAGTTGTCAGCATTTAGCAACAGGCAATTCATCTATATTATCTTTGTTACCGATGAGACATTGAAATATGTACATATTGATAACTGTCAAAATTCTAAGCTCTTTAAACAAAGGTCACAGTGTTCTCTATAGTGAGCATGACAGTTAATCCTTACTGCTTTATTTTGCAGTAACAGGCTTTTATGATCATTGGGTGAGTGACCACACAAAATACACCCATAGGGCACAAAGGATGGAAAGAAAGCGAAAATGCCATCCATTCTAAGGGTTCGCTATGGCAGTTGTTCCCTTAAACCTCCTTAGGATTTTCAACACTTAATATTGTACAGTTTTAGCTTATGTGACCAAGCTAATTCAGACAATGATCGTTGGCTAGGCCACGAAGGTTTGAATGACATCAATTTACCTCTGTAAAGTAGATGAATTCGATACCTTTTTAATCTAAAGATTAAACTTTATGGTTTGATTACAAAAAATTACAATTGGTTTTATTCTACATAATTACATTACGATAGAAAAGGCTCATTTTACCACCGCTTGTGTTGAGGGCTGGAGGAACAACGAAGTTATATGCGGCAAACTTACAATTAAGGTCAGTTTATTTTCTCTATGTAAATTACCATGACAATATCTAGCAAGCGCTGCGCACTTAATTCTCTTTGTTCATTGTTTACCTGTTTTAATGCATATCATTCTCTAATGCTGCTGTAATGTAACTCTTTCTGTAAAATTATATGAATATTACACCTCATATTACACAACTAGCCTTAATATATATATAATATTTGGCGATTTTAAAGGCACTTTTGATGGGCTTAGAAGTTAGGGAACTTAAAAGTAAAAAATATTAATAAAATACAGTTAAAACTAATTACTTTCCTGTTATTTTTCGCATTAGCTTTATATGATTCGTCATCTTGTTTTTCATTATGGTTTTCTAAACATTTATAACTATTTTAACCTTCGGTCTTGGGATATCGTCATAAAAATGTCTATAAGTATATTTTTACAGCACAAAATACAAATGTTACTTGGTTTCATGTTCTTATAATATGTTAACGAAACAATATAAAAATGTATTTATTAAAATGTTGTTAAACTTAATGTTTCCGAATGAACAATCCTAAGGTTATATTCTATTCAAACTAACATTAACCATACGTCACGCAGTTTAAATATTGCAAATAATACCCCCGTTGCAGCAGACCTGCATATTCAGCTAATTTTTAATGCAAAACAACACAGTTCAAACCAACATAGCAGGATTTGACATGTTTTTCAAGCTCCATAAGAATAGCATGGGGAACGAGTATGCAGGTTTGCTGCCATGAAAATGAAAAAAACGGAGATTTTAGACTATTAAAGATTTAGATCTAGATGAAGCCACAAACCAAGTTTTATAAAGATATGTTGAGAAACAAGCATTATATATAATTATACTTATTTTCCATAACATTAACATTGGGACAACGTACTGCGTTTACCACTTTTAATATCTCGGTAGCCAATGGACATTGAGCAATAATTGAAGATACTAAATTATTTGTTTTTTTTAGCTGAATTCAATGGTACCAACAAAAATTGTAAAAATTTAAATTTTCCGTGTAAAAATCTAAAAAGAACCCATTTTTAACTACATGACAAAAGTAGTGCGGGGGGGTTATCCCCCTTTACCCCCCTCCCGGTGGTCCGATCGGGCTGGTTTACGAACTCGCCCGAGTGATTACCACTTAAAATGTCTGTAACAAAATTCATAAAGATCGGACCAATTTTATGGCCGCTATCATGCTAACAGACACATATATGATTAAAAGAGCTTTTTTGCCCCGCTAAACTTTATGTGGATGTTAAAATTCGATTGAATGGTGTTTTTTGCTTTTGAGAGCCCCAAAAGGAAAAGCTATCATGGTATTGAGCTTATATTCTATCATGACACCTTCGGTAATAGCTTTCTTCTTATAGGGAAAATTCGCTAAAACTACAGTGCATTCAATCGGACACCAATATTCCTACTAAATTTGTGCTCCTAAGTGCTCTCTAACTATTTTTAATCTAAGTTATTATTAATATTTAATACACTAAGTTACTGCTCTCTGTTTCATGTAAAAAATGTAAAGGGTCTCTGGTTAATGGTTATTAATGCATGTAAAACATTTGTGTCAAAGATTATATTACGATTATAAGACGATTATAAGATATTTGATAATTTTATCAGTACTATGCCTATTAATCTTCTTAAGAAATAGCAACAGTTATTAACTCATCCTTGGCAAAAGAACATTATTAGTTATTCAAATTATTTTGAAAATATCTGATTACTTAATTTCTTGATAATAATTATAGATTGCTCAACATAATAAAAAACAACAAAAACAACAATAGTACGTCCAAATTACACAGGGAATATTTTTGTACTGTATGTTTCATCTTCAGACCGATGTGTCTAGTCTAGCTAGGAGCGCAAGACGGTGAACCGCGGAGGTCTTGCTGCCACTTGGAGCGCAAAGAACCGTTTTGACCAATACGGCGTTTGCTGTTGTAGTGCTCTGGTTTCTCTTTTCTCAGTTAGATATTGGTCAATATACAGTATATAATATACTGTATCAGATTCAAAACTGAATTGGATTTAATCAAAAGCCAATATTCAACCAAATGTTTTAAAACCATTTAGAACTGCAGACTCTACCTAGAACTGGACATATCAGTCTTTATCTAAACACAAATTTCTTAAAAACCGAACTTTATGTGGATGTTAAATAACTCGTATTAAACTGAACTGATTAACGTGATATATAGTTAAAACGAAAACTATTATTCTACTGAGTTTTTAAGACCTTTACGAAATTTGAGTGTTTGTTTTAACTGGAGAAACACTTTGAAATGCAAAATTATGGAAATAAAACAATATTGCTGTGAATGAAAGATCATAAGTCGCTTATAATTTTGTCCGAATTCATTGAGCTTTTGCTCATTTGAATGCTGATAGATTGGTAAGTTAAGTTATGTAAGACTAAAATAAAATACTTACGTTAACTAAATGTAAGCGGAGTTATTAATATTTTTCAAAAAACAATTTTCTCAAAATTGATTTCAAGTCTCTTAGAGTCTATAGTTCGTCGCTCAATTGGCCGATTTTGATGGTTCATATTTCAAATGAAAGCCAATATATCACATGGTATTTTAAGACCAAAACGAACTACATACCTTAATTATAACTGGAGAAAAAAATAAATAAATCTTTAAAAAAATTAACGTCCATAAGAAATGAACAGGGATTAATTTTAACTTGAGCATATGTTTTAAAGAAAGGAATATTTTAAGAAACGGATTTTAGCATTGAAATCAGGGTAAAAAATTAGTTTATAATGATGGGTCACAGCACTAACCTTACATTTGAAAATAAGAATTAACCATCCGAAAATGATAGGCTTTGGTCCCGCGTCAATATCTATAAAATTTCATGTAACAAATTCAGTGAAGTAGTTTTTTTTTTCAAAAACTCTTGTAATGTAATTTTTGTTTACGTTTATTAATGCATTTTTTGTTTTTCTGGGTTATGCTGTAATTCAAATGAGGTCAAACAAGAAAAATCTTAAGGTACAAGTCAGTAGCAAAAAATATATAAATTTGTGTCAAAAATTCCCATTGTTTTTCCATGCTGATATGTTATTTTTATATGTTCTTAAAAAGTATTCCGTTCAATCAGTAAATTTAACAAAGGATTTGAAAATCACATATCAGCATAGAAAATAATCACGGTAGTCTGGGTGGAAAATGGTTGGGGGATTGGACATTTAAAACTCATTCTGATTATGCTCGTTTTGTAGGAAACTTTGTTATGTACAAAAAACTAGTTTAAACGTTACACTTGTCTTTTATTGTTTTTATGCAAATTTCAAAAATACGAACCGGGAATAGTGGCTCCAATAGAGTGGTTAAAATGTGGCCAGTATTTATGGGGACTGATGATATTTCCATTCATGAGGCTTACTGAATAACTGTACAAAGTTTCTACAAGTTATTTTTGTTAGAATGGTCTAAACATTTCTGTCTAACAGTTAGCACGTTTCAAATTATTAGATACAATTTTTTAAATAGATAAGAATCATTTTTGATTAACATAAACAAATTTATGATTTACCATTGTATAATATACTATTTATGCATACTTATTTAATACGCTAGGGGTTATTTTGTGATCTTGACTCCTCCTAGAGTTCAGAACCGATATTGTAATTAATTAAGGTGTCGTTGGAAAGAGCTTGGCGTGGAGCTTTGCAGGAAATAAAAGTTAGAAGGTTATATTAAGGGTAAGAGCTCTAGAAGCCCTAAGGTTTTGTCTCCGTTTATAAGAGTTGACATTTGGATATCAATTTCAAATTGACATTTGACTTAATATAAAAACTGCTAAGCTGCCCCTGTTCACTATAACATATTGATCTAATACTTAAAATCAAGATTTGTAGATTGAATACCAAAGGAAAATTATTTCAAGTTTTGATTAGACTGGTCGAGACGAAGTACGGAGCACGGTGCAATTAGTTGGTTACGGACTGGCAAAAATAATATTAAAGTATGTTTGTTAAAAATATTTATAATTATTCGTTTTCTTTTAATGTTTGTTGCATCGAATTTCATTCCCTTTACCGTGTAGATGATTTATGATTTGTAACAAAAAAGTCTCGTTATGATTTGTAACAAAGGATTATCTGTAGCAACGAGGAAGGTATAAAACTATTGCTACAATTTTGAATCCTAAGTCTTAAGAGGATATTATTTATGACTAATAAATACTAATATTAATTCAAGTATAATACACAATGGAAAAGTTAAAATGTAATTTACATATTTAATTATGTTAACGACTTATATTTTATTAAGTTTAATATCACACTAGCCTTCATGTAAAAAACCTTGTTACAGAATAATTGCTACAAAACGCGTTTTTTATTTTAAGACCTTATCTATATTCTTTTTTTAATAAAATGTTCCTCACTAACAGTACATTTACAAAGCAGAAAATTGAAGAAATTAAATTTAGAGCGTTGAATCGTTAGCGTGAAACAGTTACATCTCCTTTTCTTCTTTCTGGATTAGATTGATATCCGCCATTTTGTAAGCTTCAGGCCAGTAATAATTGAAACGCCTCGAGCTCGTCTACAAAAACTTGGAATTCTTCTCTGAAACTACCTCGTGATTTATTTATAGCATCGCTTGTCATTTTTCAACTCGGTAAGTTTCTACTTGATACAATGGGATGAGTAGAACTATATAATTTGGCTCCTTAAAGGCTTGGATTTGGTTGTCGTAAATTAAGGATAAAATATAGTTAACATCATATTAGAAGATATACAATACATATTTATACATTATATATCATAAGATATAAATATATGCGAGTCGTATATGAAACTCACAGGTTATGTATACATGATGGTTGACTTTCTTACCAGTTTTATGTTATTTTTAATATTAATTTTATAAGCATTATTTGATGTACAGGCTATAAACACACTTTCGGTAAAATAAGTTTAAGTTTTCTCAAGTCATTCTGCTAAAACACTTATCTTAATGACATTCACTTTCATTTCAGATTTGAATTTCAAGCGAGCTTTTTCACTATTATTTATAATTTTAGCCATTTACTCTAATGTTAAATAACAAATTATTATATCTTTTATTAAAATCACTGGACCCATGTTTTTGAGGTGCACGCTCAAAAAGTCCCACACGGCTGGTTCACTCCCTCCCCAATAGCCTGCTCTAGTGATGGAGATTAGCTGTATTTATTTTACCTTACGACTCGAGAAGAAAAAATTGTGTAAAGGTAAAAATGTATCGTTGTTACTCTTACATAATTTGGAACGAAATTCCCACAGCAAGTTTTGAGGGTTAAACGCGTCAAATTAGTTTGTTTTTGCTCTCGAGTCGGTATTCTTACGATTAAATTGTACAATTCGTTCGATAATAAAATAAAATCTTAAAAGCTCCCTCAAGTCAGCGTGTTATGTGCTTACTTAACACTCCTGTGATGATTATTTATTTTTTACTGTCAGAGTTGGTTTTTCTGCATTGTCTGAACTTTGGATCTTGCCGTAAATTTACATTTAATTACGAACCATTTCCTCAATAAAATATAAATTTTTGTTACTGAAATCTATTGATAATCATCGATATATGTAAAGAGTGTTCCTGTTAAATAAATAATTAAGTTAATTGGCCCATAGCAACAGACAGTCAAGGCTTAAGATATACGTAGTTTCACGTCGTATTTCACAATGTTCTAAATTTATTTTTTCTTTTATTACATTACGAATAAATACTTAGTTTAACTAAAGAAATCTTGTTGGAATTTTTAGGCTAGTTACCTTTATTGCATTTTTATTATAAACTTATCTAGGTCAGCATTTTTTAGATCAAAATTAACGTTACTTGTGAAAAATTACTAGGCTTGGAATAGTAATTTGTTATACTCTTTACATGAATTGATTAAATACAGTCATCTACTGTCATTTACACTTCTGAGTATGTATTACTTTTACTTATTTAATTATATAAATATTTATTGAACTTCATAATTTGTAGAGGTATTACAAACGTGTTTTATTAACAAATTACATTAAAAATATTAGAAGTATAGTACCTCGATATTACACGTGGAAAGGTAAAGTAAATAAAATAATTTTACTGTCTTGTAAAATAATGTTTTTAAATTAAAACTTTAAGAGGCAAGTTGAACTTTTCTTATTCAACGTCTCGAATTTAGTACTATTTATTTTTGAGGTTCAGGAATTCGTTTTATTAATGTAGTCTGTAGTATTGTCTGTTAAAACAAACTAATTGTTGGTCTTCAGTTTATGTGAAGAAAGACTCCCATAAAAGTATCGAATTATCTTCTAACTGTCAAAACAATGTAGGCCTATGTGAAGGTTCAGTTATAAGGATAATGAATGTAATGCTGTCATTTTGTGTGTATATCGTACACCACATTAGAATTTTATAATTTTTTTTGACAACCTTGAAAGCCCTCTACTTCATGTCACTAGTAATTGTTTTAAAACTAGATAATGTCTTGCTCTTGCCGGGGATTCAAATGTTGAATTTTTGGATCTTGAGAGCATAGAAACCTGTGAACTTTTAAATGATCATAGATATTTCGATATTTTTACCACCAATCATAAGCCAACTCGTCAGAAGGCTTGCCTTGACAATAATTGGATAAATTTAAGCTCAGATTTGTATGAGTCAACTACAGTTAATGAGACCATATCCGATCACTCAGGGCAGTAGTTAAAAGTGGTCGTTAACCAATGTAAACATCAGGACAGTCGAGACCTGCCAAATAAAACCAAACGTTTGATAAATGAATGTAGGCTAGAGAAATGTTGTAGTTATTTATCAACCATTGGTTGGTCAGATTTCTATGGTATTGTTAATGTAAATATTGTTTGTCTATTTTTTTTTGTATTGTGCTTATGTTTTAATTATTGTTGCCTGGTTTTCAATGTTAAGCCTAACAAGATCAGCAAAGGTAGGCTATCTGATACCTCCTCTTTGAAAAGGAGGTACACACAAATTTGGAAAATATGAGGAAATCTATGTTGCGTTCTAATGATGTATGAAAATCTTCTGATAGCCCAGAGATAGATTAGATATAAGAAAAAAACTTTATATTTTAGAAATAGAGAAGGCTAAGAATTCATAGCTAATGCTAAAAATTAATGTCAGATGGCTCGAACGTTGTTGGAAGTTTCACTAAAAGAGAAAGTGTAATACCAAGCTAGGAATTTGTTAGCTCAAATGCAATCTCTCAAGCCCTATCTAATGTCAGTTAACTCTAAAAGAGAAGACATTTAGGCTTTTAAAATAGTGTCATAGAGACAGCAGGTGCCTGCATTTTTCTCCTTTGACTTTCTTAATTAATTTTTAACTCTAACAGGGTGTCTTTCCCAACCGCTTAAAGCTTTCCAACATCACTCTTGTATTTAAGGAAAGGAAATGTAGGTCAGAATGTTGCAGACCAATAGCTTTTGTGCCAACACTTAGTAAGAATACAGGGTCTTGTGTGATACTCTAGCTCTATGATTACTTGAAAAAAATGAGCCTCTGTACATACAACACTATGGTTTCTACCCCAAACAGTCATTGCGATTGAAAAAAATGAAAATTTTTAAGCACATTGTAGCAGCAAACCTAATTGACTTAAGGCTTTTCATTGCCTCTCATTTGACATATTGTATGATAAACAACTTTTTTATAGTATTAGAAATAAGGAATAGAATTTTGTCAAATCCTACTTGGTTGGACGAAAACAAAAGGTTGTTGTAAATAGTATTAGTCCTGCTTAACTTGGTGTTTGTGCTGCTTGTGTAAGTCTCCGTCCTCCTACCTTTAAGAGAATTTCCCCTATAGGGAAGAAGCTATTACCGTAGGTCTCATGGTAAGACCTAAGCCCGAGACCATGATAACTTTTCGTTTTGGGGCCACCAGAAGCAGAAAACACAATTCGTTCGAATTTATATATATATATACATCTATATATATATCTATCTATACCTATATATCTATGTCAGCACGATAGTGGCCGTAAAAACGGTCCGATCTTAATGAAATTTGGTACAGACATGTAAAGTGATCATCCCTTGGACGAGTTCATAAACCAGCCCGATCGGACCACCGGAAGGGGGGGTAAAGGGGGATAAACCCCCAAAAAATAGGTTTTTGAGTGTTTTACATAGAAAAATAAAATGTATCGAATTTTTTGTTGGCACCATTGAATTCAGCTCAAGAAAACAAACAATTTAGTATTTTGAATCACTGTTCTATGTCCATAGGCTACCGAGATATTGAAAGTGGTAAACAAAGTACGTTGTCCCAATGTTAACCTTATGGGAAATAAGTAAAATTCTACATCTCGGTTATTTCTCAACATTTCTTGATAAAACCTGGTAAATAGCTTCTTCTAGTTCAGATCTATTGAATATTGAATTAAAACCACCCAGTTTTAATTTACCCGTAGCAGCAAACCTGCATGGTCATTCGCCATGTTATTCTTATGGAGCTTACCAAAACATGTCAAATCTCACTATGTTGGATTGAAATATGTTGTTTTGCATTTGAAATTCGCTGAGTATGCAGGTCTGCTGCAACGGGGGTATTTTGTTTAATGTTTGTTAACAATTTATATTGTAATGTTCCTTGTTTATCTATATTATAAATCGACGATACAACTTTGTTGAGCATTGATCCTGATTTTTAAAAACGTCCAAATTATAAAGTCAGAAGCTTTGAACAGTGCTAAAAGGTGGTTTGAAATGAATAATTTAAACGTAAATTGAAACAAGCCTTAAGTGATTAACTTCGATCTCAAGTGATTTTAGATAGTTAGTGAGATAAAAATATTAGAATTTATCTTAAATAGTAATTTAAGTTGGGAACCTCATATATCACTAACATAAAACTCATAGCTCATCTAACCGTGTAAGAAAGTCTCCCGTATTTTTTTCTCTACTGAGAATACCGAAGTTGTTTTTTTAGCCTAAAAACACTGATAATGGTTTATTATAGACTTTTTCATTCACTAAGTAGCAATGAAATGCGCTTGAGGGGCTACTCTGATCATATCTCCGAAGTCTTTAATTGGCAGAAAAAAGGCTGTAAGAGTCATGGATAATACAACCCAACAAGTCGACAGTCATTTAAAACTAGCTTTCAAAAGCTAAACATCATTACTGGTCATTCATTGAATGCGTACACCAAAGCTTTGCTTCTTTTCCTTGTCAAAGTGTAGGCCATAATTATTATTTAACTAGATTTACATACAGCCTTGTCACACATCATTTTAGGCTAGCCAAAACATTACATAATAACGTATACCAGCGACTGAAATTATATAAAAAAAACTGCCTTTAGTTTTAAGAAATGTGTCTGTCAATAGCTTTGATAGGACAATAAATGAGTGGATCAAGATCCATGCCTTCTATATTGTGGCTAGATATATGGACTGCTAGTCCCTTGGACGGCCTTTTTTTATAAAAAAACATCAGTATTCATTTTGATCATTTTAATGTAACCATATGTATAATGTTTACCATACTTGACTTGTATAATTACACTGTTAATGTCTAACGGACCAATAGAGGTTGTCTATTGACTATAATTAAATAACAACATCATAGCTTACGCACCATAATGTGTCCCCGTGACATATAATGTAAAATTACGTAAGCTTTTAGATGAAATTTATTATATTTCAAGTTTCATGTTTAAACTGAAACGATGTCCTGGATATCTAAATTTAGATATTTGAAAGGTCATTCGATATCTTAACATATATTTTCTTTAATGAATTAGTTTAAGATTCTGTTTATTAATGTTTAGTGCCAATTTTCCCACTCGAGGTAAAAATCCTTTTTAAGTTCCCAGTGGCTGATGAAAAACATTATAGGTGATATAATTCAGCCCTTTGTTTAGGCTCTTCTTTTAAACGAGGACTGATTACAGTCATTACAGTTGAGTGACAACAGTGATTGCGCCCCTGAGTCAGATAATTTAAGTTGTATTTTACAGAAAATAAATCAATAATAAATACAATAACATTAATTTTTTATTTTTACTACTGTTTTTCTTGTTAGGTAGGTAGGCCTGATCAAAAATGTACACAAATAAGATTTTCATAAAACTATATTAGCTTTTAAAAGAGGCTTGCAGGAATTCCATTTATACTGTATTGAAACCGATTTTTGTGATGAATATGATCCATGATGATTAGTTTTAATGGATTTTAATTGTACAACTGACATGGAACTAGTACAGCTGACAAAATTTTAAAAGTTGTTAAATGATATACCCAAGTCGAAGTAAAAGTCTGAAGAGACTTTACTTATTCATGTGGAATCTTAGTGAGTACGTTCTTTATTATTATGCGTTCCACTTTCAGCTAGTCCTAGCAAGTACAATGTGTATCGACAATAATCTAAAACTTAAGTCCTTTTTGCCACTTTATTTCATCGATACAATATTTCCTAAACTCTCGGACTAGTTTAATTAGTTTGAGACTAAATAATTTAATTCAATATATTGTCACCTAAATTCCAACAAAACATTTTTTTAAATACTTATTAAAGCTGCTAATATATCTGCTGGGTACATTTTGATTTCACTTCCCTTAATACTAAACCCCTGCCTTAATTTCATAGTATAAACCTGTTTTAGCAGACTCCCCTACTATGATAATTTTAGGTGCTTACAAACTCACCATTTCAATTCACATGTACTCACAATTGACATATGTCATTTATTGTATTGCCCATGAGGATAAAATTGTGAATAAGAATGCAGATTACAAAAATTACAGTATAAACATTTAATTGTTGTAAGCAAATACTCATTGTACCTGAACTGAAAGACCATATACCAATTTGTATTACGGATTTTTAAATTTCATAGGGTTAGTAAACTATATTCATCGAAATAAAAAAATTTAATGCTTTGAATGAAAATGTTATTTATTGGTTATGGGAATTTCTTTTTGAGGGTCGGTCACACTAAGTAACCTCTCGAGCAGATTGTTTTGAAACCACATTCCAGAGATTTTCGATTGTTTTGTACATACTTGAAGGCAAAAATTAAGTATCAGTTATAAGAAGGTTTGACTATTAATTACATACTTTTTGTCCAAAGAGTTATTTTCGACGTGAGGACGCGAAAAATACAGTATTGATCCAGTTGGTATTTAGTTTCTGTGCTCAGAACGAACTTAATAGTAATGCTTAGAATATTAAGTAAGAATATAAAGTAAGAGTATATTTGTATAATAAAATAAACAGTTTAAAATTTGCTTAGTAAACTTAAAAACATAAATAAAGAATTTTCGACCTGTAGAGGTACTTCTGATATTTTTTAATAGCTTATCTATTAGTTTCCTGCTTTCATGAATACTTTTGTATATCAAAAATAACTTTTTGTGTAACAATTTTATTCCTTGCTATCTCTAAATCACATAATATTTTAATTACTGGAACAAACTATAATTGTGATTGTAACATCTGAAATAAGTGATCGAATAAATGTCAAATAAATAATGTTTTAACATCCCTGATTACAATAGCCTCGAATATGTAATAAGACCCCGGAGGGTAAAAGACAAGCCGGTTAGATAAGGTTCTAGCACGAATTATCCATTTCGTGCTAGCTAACCATGATAACACATTGATACAAAGATGGTAAAAAAATTAAATTAAATGGTATTAAAATGTTGAAATAGTCTACATTATCTGTTAAGATTTAAAATAGTATACGTTATAAAAAACGCTATACCTTACGTAGTTTTTATGTGATGCCTTTAGTAAAATTAATGTTTAAAATAGAAACTTTTCATCATTCAAATTACTAGGGAATTTTAGTTTATACTTTCAACAGATCATATAATCTGGAAATTAATAAGTTTAAATTGAGTATTTATTTTCTCAAAGGGAAATTAAAATAAATTTTCCTATGATATTTGCGTAGATTATAAAATGTAACGTATGTAGACGGGATTACTATGTTCAATGTTTACACTAAGGTAGCTTTACAGAGTAAACGTGCAGTACTTTATTTAGACATGTAAAAATTAAACAATGTGATTTTATATATGTTTTTAATTACTTGCCTAAAACATAGCCGTTCAAATGTTATGCCAAGCAATTGAACAACGGTTTATTAAAGTGGAATCCCCAAGCAGACACATAGGGACGAGTTGTCGTATTAAACAAGGGTGTCGTCGGCCTTCTGTCTGACTGAAGTGGGAATTCAAATGTCGAGACCCCTTAGTGCATTTGTTCTTTTGTTCTGACTTTCGACCCAAAGCAGAACACTGGAGGCAAAGAAATTGCATTGTCTTTTGTAAAGTACTTTTCGGGCCGAATATGCCAATTAAATCTAATAAAGAACTGTTTTTATCTGTTTATAAGATTCATGAAATAATTTATTGCATGTTTTATAACACCTTTGAATATCAAGTTTTATAAGTAAACCTGAAGTGTTTTCCTTGACATGACATATACAGTAAGGGAATAGAGTGAAAAGTCAAACTAGTTATACGCACACTAATAATTTTCCGTTTAACAGATATTGTGAATTTTCATAAAGAAACTTACCAAGGGGTCCGAACCTTATTCATTGATATTTCATACAGCAAGCTTCGATCCATATATTATCTTTACTGATGGCTGGTTTTGAATACAGCTCTTATAAATCTAATTAATTTATTATTATTTTTGTTTCGGTTGCAATATAGTCAGTTGCTAGTATTGCAACCCACATGACTCATATACTCATATGACCTATTCCTAATTTGTTTTCGATTTTAAAATTAATAATTTTTTATTAGAGTTTTTAGGCTAATGATATTTGCATATAGAAAGATTGGAGCCAGAAATTTGTTTTTATTTGCAGACTTTGAAGAAAATTGTACAAGCACGTGAACAAACAAGCATTGCTCATATACAGGGTGTTTCGAAACTCTCTCCCGAAACTCCGTGGCCACGTTCCTTAGGTCAAAACAAACAAAAAATGTCATATAAGTATAGGGTCTATCTCGCTCCGTTTTCCGTCTGTGAGTCTGTTTGTGTTTTTCAATTTAAACTGTATAACTTTGAAACGGCTTGAGTTAAATTATTGAAACTTGGTACATAAACTATAGTTAGTGTGGCCAAAATTTTTACCAATTTTCAATATTTTATCTTTTGGAATTTCAAAATGGCGGCCTTTTAAAAAATTAATTCATTAATATCTAAAAAAGTTGACAAGTTAACACTATTCTTTTGACTATACATTTTATTTGCCATTTCATTACAAATATAACGACACTTCATTTATTAAAATCGGACAATAAACAAGCGAGATACAGCGATTTAAGTAAAGCATGTCATGGCATTTTCCATCCAGAGGCCGGCCCGCGAGTCCGTGGAGCCCCGCGCCGCGCTGCAACAATGATGGTCTCGCGCTAGTCGCGTGGAATATGCCATGACATGCTTTACTTAAATCGCTGTATCTCGCTTGTTTATTGTCCGATTTTAATAAATGAAGTGTCGTTATGTTTGTAATGAAATGGCAAATAAAATGTATAGTCAAAAAAATAGTGTTAACTTGACAACTTTTTTAGATATTAATGAATTAATTTTTTAAAAGGCCGCCATTTTGAAATTCCAAAAGATAAAATATTGAAAATTGGTAAAAATTTTGGCCACACTAACTATAGTTTATGTACCAAGTTTCAATAATTTAACTCAAGCCGTTTCAAAGTTATACAGTTTAAATTGAAAAACACAAACAGACTCACAGACGGAAAACGGAGCGAGATAGACCCTATACTTATATGACATTTTTTGTTTGTTTTGACCTAAGGAACGTGCCCACGGAGTTTCGGGAGAGAGTTTCGAAACACCCTGTATAAGTTTTTTGCCTTTGCCCGTCTACATTGAGGTCCGGGGGGGTTTGGATTGTAAAAAATCACAAGACAAAGTTGAATAAACTGTTTCAAAATTCTTAGCCCAAGGTTTAACATTGGTAGCGTGCAGAGGATTAGTTGGTTGGGTGGGGGGGGGGGGTTGCTGGATTTTAAGGAGTTTTGATTGTGGGGGCGGCTAATTATTAAGACAAATTATTTTGAGGGGGAGGGGGTTAGGAGGGCTGCCGCTGGGGGGATTTGGACTTTGAAAAATTAAAGTAAAAATTTAATTCAACAGCTTATAAGACTCAGAATATGGTATCATTTGTAGTGTTTACGGGGTTAGGTGATGATAGGGGGGTTGTTGGTTGTGAGGGGAATTAATTATCTAAAGAGGGGGTGAGGCCAGAGGGTTAGGTAAAATTCAAAATTAGGTCTCTAAGCTAGAAAATAAATAATACAAAAAACATCAGTGCTATTTAAAATTCAACGAAAGTTCAATTTCAAGGCCTATTTAGAGATTGAAACGGGATAAAGTCTACCATTTTGAAATTCGGAATTGGACCAAGGTGATTTTTTTTCGAGTATGTCTCTTTTACTTTAATATACGTACAGAGTTGTATAAAAATCGGTTGAAAATTTCTAACATAAAAAATATTTTACAAAAAATACGAAAGGGTGGATATCTGGTAAACAAAGCACTAAAAATATATTATCCTTTATTTTCTTTTTTTTTGGCCCCTGGAACCTTTTCCCGGAGTTTGGTACTTTATTTATGGGACACCCTGTACATGAGTAGCTAGTTCAAGAGGGTGTTAGCTTTGATTATAGAGCTAGAAAAGGTATTACAAGCTTATGCGCAAAAAAAAACTGTATTAATAATTTGTTTAAATCAAAGGTCACTGGCGTCGGTTTCTTTAACTCTTACAGAATGTGTGTCCCTTAAATGGAACGCTTATGTAACTTACGGATTAATGACTAACTGTAGGATGAAACAGGGATTTTCCGTTAACC